>BSBK01000529.1:4210000-4725000 GCA_027943335.1 Chamaecyparis obtusa
TACTTTCAAAATTTTATCATATACATAACATAGCAAAGATTATAACAAATTTATTAACCAAATTTTATGTTTCAAGTTTTATCTTCATAATACTAATTGTACGTACTTTCAAAATTTTATCGTATACATAACACAGCAAAGATTATAACAAATTTATTAACCAACTTTTATGTCAGGTATTGTCTATTGTATGTACATCCAACAAGTTTCCCAAAAAAAAAAGAACTGTGAGTAGACAATTCCTTGTCTCGAGATGGTCGATTCGTACAAGGTTAGACTTAGATTCATCGCAGATGGCCTGGGGTGCATTCGGACTTTTTCCCGTACAGATTCTCGTAATATTTATCGTACATGGCAAATGGCGGAATCTCAGCCATGTTCGCATAGTGACGTTTGCATAGTGACGTTCGGACAGTGACACTCCTAACCTTTCTTACAAGGCCCGTTCCCAAAATCACAATAAATTATTCGCGGTCATTATTATCACACATGTTGAATTAGCACTCCTCGGGCTCGTCGCTGCTTTTAGCCGAAATAGCCGTCCATCAGATCACGAGGGCTTCATGTCCCCCCCGAAGAAAAGGGGTCTCTCAGACCACAAGTACTTCTCCTCCCAAAGCCAAAGAAAACATGTGTTAGGGCCTTTTTCAGAGGAAGTTTGAAGAGCTAGGTATTTGAGAAACAGGAAAAAGCATGGCGAGGGGAAGGGTTCAATTGAAGAAGATAGAAAACCCTGCAAATCGTCTGGTGACTTTCTCTAAGCGCAAATCGGGACTGTTGAAGAAAGCCAGCGAACTCTCGCTTCTCTGCGATGCTGAAGTCGCTCTCATCATTTTCTCGCCCAACGGAAATCTCTTCGAGTTCGCGAGCACCAGGTAAGGAATCTTCTTTACCTCTCAGAATTTTTCTCATAACTGCTTCATATTTATTTTCTGCTGTTCAACCTTCAGCTTTTTTTCAGATAAATAGTATGCAAATAAATAGATACAGTTTGGGTCGAATACAATCCTGTACGGGAAATAAGAAAACAAGTAATAAATGAAAGAAAGTGGTTAAATGTTAGAAAAAAACTACGTTTTCGGACTTTGCTTTCTATGTCTTTGCCTCTTGTGGATGACTATTTTTGTAGAAGGAATACGATCAATTTGTTCTTGTTATTCCGTGGTATGAGAATTTGAGGGCAAGGCATTCTCTCAAATTCGGATCCAGTGGCGGTAACAGTTAACCCTAGCAAAGTTTGTAAATCATTCATGCAAAACCTGCAAGTGCCTCGTAAGCCTTCAGAACGAGCAGATTTAGAAATGAGGGGAGAAAAAGCACAAGATTTTGAAATGACTAAACTTTTAGACAGACGAAGTACCATTAAAATAAAATAGAGGGTAATGGTACGGGGCAATGTTTTGTAGTTTTACAGCAGCTGTCCATACGGCAGCCGATTGAAAGATGGAAGTCAAATAACAAAATAAAAAATGTCGGAGTTCAATAATGATTCAAATGTTCAAATTTCAAACAGCAGTGCCAAGCTATGCACATTATTCACTAGCCAAGGTAGATATTTCACGAACAAGGGACATTAATGTGACAGGTTTAGTTGAAATTTATAAAATGAGATAAACTTAGGCAGAACTTGTGAAGGGAATGTAGGAGGCAAGTTCAAAACGTATCTAAGGTATTATTTACTGTCTAGCATTTATTGTAATAGAGGGCACAGCTATTGTGAGGAGACAAGTTGCAGCCAAAAAGGAATCGAACTAATCTGATTGGGCGACCTCTCGTAGGTTTAAGTCAGAGGTGTTTTTTTTCAAAGTTGAAAGGACACAGTTAATTTTGGTAGATCGAAAACGTCAAATAATCCTACGGCTTAATTAATGAAATACTTCATCTCGAAGTAAACGCTACTGACCTTATCTTTGTAACGTACAAAAAGTTAATCACTTCATTGATAATTGAAACACGCAATTGATCTCGTTATTTGAGTAATAACATTTTCAAATGCGCGAATCTAGACCAGATGAGTCCTCAGCAATGATGAAATAAAGCTGAGAAGGATAAGAGTTATTTTAGATTTCAAGTGCTTCAATATAGGAACGTCCAATAAATTTACCCCTCAACGGTAATCATGTTTCAATTACCATTTATTCTTTATCTAATCTTTCAATTCTTAACTCTAAAGAAATTAAAAAGTGAAAATTAAACTTTTTTATAATAAATATATTCTGTATTACTGGCGTTCTATTTGTATTTGAGAAGTAGGATTTTTTTGAGAAGGTTATAACAACAATAGTTGAAATTTTTAAGAAGGTTATAGTGTGTAGATTGAAATATTTTTAAGTAGGTATTGGAATATTTTAAAAAAGATCTATTTTTAATCCTTGTACATATAACAGATCTTGTAATACTCATAACTACTATAGAAAAACTAGAACAATATCTATAAACACTATACTTAAAATCTAATATACTGTTTACAATTTGTATATACAAAATTAACTATAATAACTATACATACACTTTCCTAAAACTTATATAAATTTATAAAACCCTGTAAATTATGCTATTAAGTCTAAAATCTGCTTTACATGAATCTGTTTATGATGATTGATGGAGTAATACAAGATAAATATTTTGCCCAACATTTATTGTATTGGCGTGTATTCTGTTAAATGCTTTTTAATTTCGTACACCCCAGATTTAATATTTAAGGATTGGTGTTTTATTAAACATGACCTTTGAACAAGAATATGTAAGTGGATATGTTTTGCTATTTCTTTAGGGATGAGGAGAGTTATTAACAAATTGCTTTGAATTAAGATTGTAAGGTCTAGCAATTTGTATATGATTTTTCAGAAACAAAAGTTTATAATGTCTGATTTTGCATTAATCTTAGAGTGTTATTAGTTGATAAAAACTTTATTTTAATATGTAATATCATCAAAACAATGTTTGTATAAGCTTGTTAAAGTTGAAATCTATGTTCAATTCTCTATCAAAAACTCATGCTACCTTAAAGTTATTGGAAAATTCAATCCTTTAAACATATTTAAGTTTCTATAATCTTTTGGTTAAAGTGCCATTTTATTCAATTCACTTTTAAGAAAATTTACATTACTTTATAGAAATATAGGAAATAGGGGTAAACTTTATTAATTGTAATGATTTAAAATTTATGTGTTTGGTATCTCTAATTTGAAGACTAATTAAAGGCTCTAGTTTTACGACTAACTGATAAAAGAATAAGGAATTTAGCAAGACCAATTTACAACTAAGTTCTATTAACATAAACAATCTTGTATAGTTGCTAGTAGTAAATCAAGTCTTTTATATGATTGCGATCTATTTTTAGTATGTTATGTAAGCATTACAAATAAATCTTTTAAGCAAATTATTTGAACACTTTAAAGGTAAAATATTGATAATCCCAAAATTAAATTATTAATACTGTTGCTTCTCTTTTACTTTCATTGTCTTCTTGAATCAAGTCGTAAAGTATATTTGCCAGACAAACCTTGATGACGGTTGAATGTTTTCAATGAGAAGTAAATTATTATAGTGTGGTAAATTGTATGGACCTTTACAGTTTCTCATTCACTTTTGACACACTTTGTTGGTCATACCTAATCTATGTAGTTCATCTGTGATTGTGCTCAATTTTGGGATTGTTTCTAGAACCTTGGCGCAATCCCTTATTCATGACCTTTGTTCTAGCTCAAATTGTCATGGACTAGGTCGCTTATTGTCCCTATCCAAACATGCCCCATATTTTAAATTATAAATGTCTCCTTTGCAAGTAGCAGGAACTTTCCCTTTGACATTGACCTTCCTAAAAGGTTAAATTTGAAAAGGTGTAAGTTGCTTATAAATATGACTCCATCTCTCATTTGACCTTTAACTAAGAAGTGATTAGTATCAATCTATGAGCATTGATAATCAAGCATAATTGAGTGCATATTTATAGTTAATGATTCAAGAATTCAAGTCAATATCTTTGATTCAATAATCATGATCAAGTATGATGTGTTCATCCGTGATGAAGGCGTGCATTAACATTATTCATGCAACATAAAGCCTTATTTAAGACTCTAATTCAAAGATTCATATCTAAAGCAATATTTGTCAGATCAAGCACTTCCATTAAGGTTTTAGCCTCTACCATTTCTGAGGATATGTTCTCTCTTTGTTAATCTATGTTGTAGTTGAGGTGGGAACACCAACATGGGGTTTCACTTAGGAAAACCATATTCATCACAATCATATTTACCCATTTTCATGTGTGGGGGTTCACATTTGACAATAGAGAGCGCTATAGCTGTGTAGAATAGACTATGATAAATACAGAGCTAGACTAGATTTATATTTAGAGATTTTAATAACAAGGTTGAGTTGGAGAGAGAGTGAAGCTCTGCAAGTGCAAGAGGGTTCAAGAGGAGTAAGAAGAAGAGAAATAAGAGTGATACTCCACCACTTTGGAAGAATTTTTCAATAATAATGTAGGATTCTATGACTATTTTTTATTTTTATTTAGTTTCATATTTATATTTTAATTTTATTTATAATTTCATGGATATGGATGCTAGTGCGTATTCATTTTTTAATCATTGCTCATTTATCATATTGTCATCGAGACTCAACATTGAGATTTAAAAATAAAATAAAATAAAAATGATATGTATTGGTATGGTTGTAGGCAATCATTTTTTATTTCTAAACTTAAGTTTACTTATTAATATTTTATAAATTAGTTTTAGTTGTTTGTTTGTTTAATTTTTTAATTTTTAATTTTTTTAATCTGTTACATTTGTCAAACTAGGATGAAACTTTAGTCTATACTCTACTTTTGTGCTAGGTGCAACTTGAAGTAAAATAAATAAAAAAATGTTACCTTTTTTAGAATAATATTTCCTAGAATGTTTAAATTAAATAATTATAGAATCATAAACATATAAATTTTAAATTATTTATTGCACTATAACAATGAGTGCTCGTGACATAAGTGATGATGAGGTTGAGGTTACAAGCAAAATAATGAATCCAATCATATACCTAAGACTGAGTATGAGTGGGGTGACCACAATGGTGCAACCCAAACCACTAGTTATGTGGCATGTCAAGCAACAAGTATGAATCACCCCTCCATAATACTTGCAAACTCATCTAAGGGTCTCTTTGATCCTAATCGTCTTTTGAAGTGATTTGCAAAAAAAATACAGAATAAGCCTGGAAGATATAGAAGAACAAGGTTGTGAAAGTGTCACTTTTTGTGGTCTTGTTTTTTAGCACAATGTTACTAGAGTGAGTTAATGCCCACCTCTTTGGTATCAGAGGATAAAGGTGTTGAAATATTGTATGCATGGGCTTTAGTGATGAAGGCAATGTATTTGCACCTATATTTGCTTCTTTATCTCATAGGTCAATTGATCAGATGTTAAATCCCGCCACATAGGTCTACTTCTACTTTGCAAAGGTAAATCACACATTTGCTAGCTTCATCTACTTTTGGGGTCCATGTAGTGGAGGCTATGAAGAATTCTAGTTGAAAAGTGATGCTCCTATTCCAATGGCTAAATTATTCAATATATAGATGATTCTATTAAAAAAAAAACTTTGTCAGTGGCATTCTATTCTATGTGACACAATCTCCTTATTATTAAAAAACAATGGCATTGGTAGCAAGGGTAGAACCAAAATATGTTACTATTAGGGGAGATAATTGAGGAGCATAATTTTGGCTAAGAACTATTCCAAGATAAATGTGTTAGTGGGGAAAATGAAGGAATGTGGGTGGTAAGTGGATGCAGTATAGTCATGTATAGGTGGAAAAATGTTAAGCATTGTTCACACATCAATATCAGAGTTACATGCTTCAAATGCCCCATATTTTTTAAGGTAGTTGAATGTTCAGGAAATGGTAATGATACCAATTTTTAATTTCAAATCCTCAAGGATGCTATTGAGGAGGCTGTTCGATAAAATATAGTCCAACTAGTGATGAATACAACCCATACAAAGTTGTAGGGAAATTATTTGAGGCATCTTATAGAGATGTTTAGTGGGATACTTGTTGTGTGCATGCAATGGATAATACACTAAATGACACAATTTTTTTTAGTTTGATCAAAGCTATTATCAATAATGCTAGTAATGTGCATATTTGGAACCACCACACTTCATATGCACACTCGTCAACACCTTTTCTAAGAAGTAATTATTGACACTTTCTGAGACTAGATGTGTGCACTATATCATTCTCTTGGAGAGGAGTTGAGTTGCAAGAGGTATTATGACTACTGGCTACGAGAAGAGAATAGAATTTGTTGGCTAAGTTTGATATAGAGTAGGTGATGCTCGGATAAAGGGTGTAGTACAAAGTGGTATTTTTGGGGCTGATGCAACATGTATAGTCTTCATCATTAGTCCATAATTTTAAGTAATTAGATATGGGGATGGTAATATACCAAGCCTTGGATAGGTGTGTGAGTATGTTCATTCTATTTTAGACCAAATTAGGGCTTATTTACGAGAGATCCCTACATTACCATTCTATAATGACCATGTTTACTCAATCATTCATTAGAGATGGGAGAATCTTAGAAATCCCTTGTATATAGTCTCTTATGTAGTGAACCTCATATGTTACAAAAAGAAAGCTTGGTAAAGTTACACATATATAGGATGTTAAGGTAAAGGAAGGGTTCATGAGAACCATCAAAAAGATGTGTGATCATGTAGAGCTTGACAATTATGACATATGAGGAACCAATTATGTGGTTGAATTTTCAAGGAACAAATTGTTTGACTACCACTTTAGTCATTTTATTTTTGTCTTAGGTTTATAATTCTTCTATTGTTGAGATAACTATTTCTCTTATTATTTCATACACTCTCTTAATAGGAACAAGCTTATCTCTAGGATAGTATAATTTCTTGTCGATGTATATACTATGTTGGGTCTTATTGATCGTGAGCTCTTTTTATACAAAGAGAATCTAGTTGCATGGCAGGATGTAGAGCTAGAGGATCTAACATAGGTTGATGAGAATTATGCCACAATTACATAGGGTAGGATTTTTGGTATTAGTTTGGAGGATCTTTTTCATGAAGAATCTAATTCCAAGAGTTCTAGTGATGAAAAGTTTGGAAATGATTAGAGGCCTCTCATTTGTCCATTTTTATAGTTTTGACATCATTATATGCATTGTAAGCATTATAAAATCTTGAATACAATATGAATTTTGAATTTGACATTTTGATTTTTCCTTGTTTAATTTTAAATTGTCAATATTCACTACAAAGTTTAGTAATATCTATGTTCTACTAATTTTCGGAAGTTTCATTTCTAATTTATACTTACACGTCTTTTTATAATTATTTCTTTCAAGTACTATATGTATATCAATATCAATCTGCCATTGGGCTACTTTAGTACTGTTCTCCATTGCTGCAAGTTTCCACCCCTTTCCATTCTTCTATTGTTCCCAAATCTAGGCCTTTGTTCACCCATGTACTTGAAATTTGTACCCTAGTTCCTGCATGTACTTGTCAACAAACTACGTGCCTAATTAAGTTTCAATCCATAGAATTCTCAAAAGAATCAGGATCTAAATACTAGAGCAACAATCCATATAGACAAGTCTTTATGGGAAACTCCACATACTTGGGGAGCCCTTGAAGATTCTATTATAAATTATTTATTTTGAGTGAAATTATGTTATCTTTATAAGGAACCTCGTGCCTACAAATACCTTGGGTATATCAAGTTGTAGGAATTAGAGAGTTGTGACTACAAATAATTTAATGTTGATAATACCTTAGGTATCATGCCTATAGAATTTTCTAGAGTAGAGTTGACCTTGATACATTAGTTAGTCCTTGAGTATTGATCCACTAAAATGAATCTCTATGTGATACATGTCAATAGAATGATGAGAACTAGAAGATACTTTTTGATGAGGTTGAAATAAAGGCTACTTTACGTAATTGTTGATGAGGTTGAATTATAGGTTGCTTACACAATTTTTGATGAGGTTGAACTGTAGGTTACTCTATGTGCCAATTCATATTAGTCTTTATGGAGCCGCACATTCAAATTGTTCCTCAAAAGTCTAAGTTTTAAGTATTAAACTTGAACACCTTGAGTAATTATGAATTTATAAAATTCTTACAATTTGTATGATGTCTTGAATATGATAGCTTGTTAACTTTATAATTGCATGAGTGAATCTGTTAGAATTTATAAAGTGCCCGCATCTATGAAGAAAACCTAGATGTACATAACACTTGAATTTCAGAAATAATCTAACTGAATTATTTGTGATAAACCTCATGTATAACATAGGTCCTAGATGCAATATTATACTCTAAATAAATAAGAGTTAATAACAAGTTTATGTTTTTAAGAGAATGTGAAGTATATGTCAAAATGACGTCGCGAAGTCTAAACCTAGCCTTGCAATATTTGTCTTTACTAATGATTTGAATTTAATTTAAATAGTTGATTTCTCAAAATTAATATTGAGTTGACGTGTGTTTCTAAAAGGAAGACCTGAACATAACCAGCATTAAACTTAAGCTAAAGTAGTCTTACGTCCTCTTTACAATGACTCTTATTTTTTAAGACCCTCAAACTTGGAGTTTTGAATTGCACAAACCCAAGATCCTCAAGTCTGATAGTTTATATATTATGATTATTGATTTCATGTTTTGGTTTTAGATTACTTTATCAGTTATATTAAATCGGTCTAGTATTGAGTTGCTCAGTTGGAGTGTTACATCTCAACTAATTAGATTGAGACCATTAAGGCCAAATGCCGTAGAAAAGGCTATTACTTCACCTTTTCTGTCACAAATAGGCTCATTAAGTAGCCAACAAATCTCGTAGCCGTTGATTAGCAGGGAATCAACAATCAAGGACAGAATGACATAAATCATTGTTGTATGTGGTGGCTTTTTACCATGTTGCCTTTTCCAAAAGAAGTTAAACATGTAGCACAAAAGCAAAGTTGATAATTCACATTCAACATCAGTCGAATAGAAATCAAGGTCCATGACATGTGTCAGCTTGATTTGATGATGTAGAGAAAGACCCCATGCAAACTAATGCATAGACACTTTTCAACCAAAACATTTAAGACACGTCAGCTCAATCACTTTTTAGGTGAACCCGTGACTCCCATAAAGCTAAACAATTTCAGGGGCTCTAGTTGATAATTGTAAGATCAATGATTAGATGAGGAATGAAAAAACTTATGGATGCACATCACTACCTTTTAGTAGTTATATTCTAATGAAAATAAAAATTAGACACGCATTTAATGCTTATTGTGAGGGTCTTTCTTAAACAACTATTAAACTGAGATATAAGGACTAGCGTACTCAATTTATTGACCACTTAGACACATTTATTTGTTAGTCATGTCAGAAGTACATGTGGGCCTCGACACACTTTCTCTTCAACCAATAAAATAATATATGTAAGCTCAAGTTTCTCATAGGGCCCATTTGGGTGCTGGAATTAGATTGGATATTCCGGAATTAGATTTTCAGATAATGTCAATTTCATGTTTGTGTCCATCCAAAAAATTGGAATTGGAATTTCGAAATTTCAATTTTGCCCCCAAAATGGGCATTTCATCTTCCACTCAAATAGGTGGAATTGGAATTTCGAATTCCAATTTTTATAAAACCAAATTTAATATTTCGTGGGATCTGTGACTACAAGGATGTATATTATTTTGCTATAAGGATGTATATATATACACGTGTGTATATACATACATGTGTGTATATACATGTGTATATATACATATATGTATGTATATATACACAAATATGTGTATATGTATACACACACATGTTATATATATATACACCTGTGTGTATATGTCTATACATATGTGTATATTATTTTTATAAAACCAAATTTAATATTTCGTGGGATTTGTGACTATAAGGATGTATATTATTTTGCTATAAGGATGTATATATATACACGTGTGTATATACATACATGTGTATATATACATATATGTATGTATATATACACAAATATGTGTATATGTATACACACACATGTTATATATATATACACCTGTGTGTATATGTCTATACATATGTGTATATACACACACACGTGTATATATACACGTGTGTATATATAAACACAGGTGTGTGTATATGTGTGTTTATATATATGTGTATGTGTGTGTATACACACACATGTACACATATGTGTGTATGTGTATATAAATACACGTGTGTATGTGTATATATACATACATGTATGTGTGTATATATACAGACATATACACACCATATTTAAAGAAATTAAAATAAAGAAATAAAATTCCTTATGCATCTTCTTAGTCATCTTCCGGGTGTACCAAATGGGTCAGCCCATATTTCGGAAATCATTTTCAGGATTTGTATCTTCCAGAATTGATTGGAATTGGCATTTGGTATTCCAGCACCCAAACGGGCCCATAGTATCTACAACCAAATTGCATTGTGCTAATTAACACACGATCTATAGTCATAGGTAAAACAGCTAAACTCGAATCTACAACAAAATTTGATACTGTGCTAATTAGCACATAATCTATAGGCATAGGCAAAACAACTCAACTCGAGGCATGTGCTTTTATATTTTACTTCTTTATTAAGAGATACAATATTTAGACAAATAATTAGGGATTAATAATTCTTAGGCTTTTGGAGAGTGAATTTGGTTTAATATAATTAATTAGAAAATGTTATTGGTATTGCTTTGTGAAAAAGACCTCCTAATTGAATACTAAATGAATTGATGACTTGGACACTTGGTGGAAATATAAATATATGCATCGACATATGATAGCGGTATAAACACAAAAAGTTTCGGTTCCTTGTTAGCAAATAAAAACAATACAAAATGTCATAGGCAACTATTGATGAGAATTCAATACATAAATCATTAAAAGATAAATGTTCATGGTAAGGATTTTCGATTTCACACTGGATCTTGGAATGAGAGTATTATTAACTAGAACAATGATCTTAGTAGACCATAAGTAGTGGACAATTCACACTTGAAGGTAAAAAGGTTAAATAATATTCATTAGATTATATAGGGTAAAATTATAGGACCGCATCAATCGATAGAGGATAAGATTGTGAGGTAAGAAAAAATATTATCGTAGATCAAAAAGGAAATATAGATAAGTATAGTTTATATTTTTTAGAATAAGTAGTAAAAATGTTTCTTATTTTGGATGTGCATCTTCTGGAGTAGCAAGAATTCATAAGAAACTGTAGATACGTAGACCTAATAAAAAAGGGCTTAAACAAAATAAGGGTCAAAATGAGAACACGCATAATATATAGGATTTAACAAAATCATGAAAATAGGGGTATACTAAAACCTAAAACACTAAGCTACACACATACAAAACAATCAAAATTTTATAAATAACAAAGACATTAAGCACAATTGACAAGACCCTAACATTCATATAATTTGAAGTGCCAAGAAACAACTCAAATATGGACTAATCTATATACAATAAGTTCCTATAGCCTAAACCAAAACCCACACGAAGCATGAAGCCATTGTTTATTTTCATAAAGCATTGCATTCTCTGATAACAAACAAAGTTTTTGTTTTTCATGCCTTGATGACCCATCTTACCTATATTGATAAGTCTCTTGTAACTAATATTTATTTTCTACTATATTTTTTACTTCCAAACAATGACAACCTTTAGGTGCATGGAAAATATGACCATGAGAAGTGTGTCCGATGTACCTATGTGAAGGTATTTTTAGTGGTGAGGGGACTTTGTAGATCTCTTCAGTATTGAACAATAATTATCCATTGAACTATATATGCATCAAGTTGGAAAATCTGCCAATCTAAACATTCTATATGAGCACTATAGAACCTCTGACTATCTTGAACCTTCCACTCAAGAAGACAACCTATAGACACACATTAATCAATTAAATTTTGGATAAAAATCTCTATGTGAAATCAAGTCCATATGCAGCACATAATTGAGCCCCCTTTAGGTTTACCTTAGGCAATCTAATCAAAATTTTCTTAAAACCATCTTTAAGAGAGAACCATCACTTAGACACACCTTTACACTTTTCCAACGTAAATACAATTTCATATGGAAAGATGTACTCGCATCAATAAATCGTGTCCATTCTGATACATGTCATACCAAGGCTTCAACAAAGGCATCACCATCATCTCAAGAGGATCTATCTAATTCATTATAAAAATCATTCTTTTTCTTCTTCTCTTTCCAATCCTTTCAACAATCTCTTGGTTTTCTGTAATTCAAATATAGTGCCATTGACTTATAAAAAAATTTGGATCTTCCATAGGTTTTAGATCTTGAATTGTCTTTCTTTTTATCCTTTTTCTCATCTTTTTCAATTTTTTTTCTCTATATCTCCTTAGAATTAATGATACAACCACCTTACTTGTCTTGAACTTAGTGGCAATACTCCCAAATGTCAATAAAAGTTGGTCTTATGAATCACGTAAAGTATATAATAGTCGTAGAACATAATGCTTCAATTTTCCTCTAGTAGAGATCAACTAGGCAACTAGAATCTTGAATGCATTCAAATAATCAACTACATATCCATTACCCTTCATTCAAAGAAGATATCACTTTCTCAATAATAACTTATTCACCACGAAGTTAGCTTGATAAGTTTCACCAAGTTTCTTCTATAGGTTTTTTTGTGGCAGTCTTTTTATGAATATTGAATAGTAAATTTATATTTTTCCAAATGGAATCTCACAAGGGAATTTGGGCCTTTCTATCCATCAAGTTTGAAATATTTTATTGAACAATTCATGGTATGGTACCAAATATTACACTTGATAGATCTTTGTCCTTGAGCATATTCTCTATATTAAGCTTCTAAAGCTCAAAAATACCACCATTAAACTTGGTGATTACACTACACAAACTTTGACTTAATCAAATATTCGTATATGAAACCTAATACTTAATAATTAGGGTCGAAAGAGATCTAGATTTGATATGGAGGAAAACGAAGCAAGGTGTTAAAAATATTTTGTACAACAATCTAGTGAGGAGAGTATTGTTCAATTTCTTGAATATTTTCAAATAGAAAAAGTAGAAACACATGAAGATAAAATAAAAATATTCCATAACATAAATGTAAATGATTACAATACACTTGAAAATATATCTCTTATAGTAGAATAAAACTAAAAATTCAGTAGTATAATGGTAATTATGAATCAACCATACATTTTACAAATCCAAGCACCAATAAATTGATAAAGTATAATCTAAGCTATGAATGGTTTTGGAAAACTATTTACAAACTAATGAGAGCTATGGTGACTAAATGATTGGGTTTGAATTCCAATGCCCTTCCTTGGTCTTGATTTTTATAGCTATTTCGTTATATTCTTGACACCTCGCACATTGTCATAACTTGTCATATTTATGCATCCAAACATGGGAAACCCAATTTTCCCCCATTAAACCTTAATAAAGAAGCTTTAGGACAAGTGTAACATATTCTCACAATACTGGTCAACATTCTAATATAACCTCCCTATTACATGCTCTTATGAATTATATATAATTTTTTATTTATAACTCCCCTCATGATAACCTCACCCGCACCACAAGATGTAGATACTTGGCCAAACCATGCCACCTCTTACATTGTCATAGCTTGTCATATTTATGCATCCAAACTTGGGAAACCCAATTTCCCTCATTTAACCTTAAAATAAAAGCTTCATGACAATTGTAACATATTCTCACAATACTTGTCAATGTTCTAATATAACATCCCTATGACATGCTCTTATGAATTATATAGGTTTTCATTTATAACTCCCCTCATGATAACCTTACCCACACCACAAGATGTTGATACTTGGCCAAACTATGTCACCTCAAAGTGGACTTTCTGTATCCTCAAGTGAGATGAAAATACACTATAATATGAAGTCTAGTAAGCCTTCAATTTGAAAAATTGTTTGCAAGCTTTGACAAAATTACCATAATATAAAATAGTAATTTCATACAAAATATACTAAAATTAACACTAGGAATGTAAGGTTGGATATGACATCGTACTTGTAAGTGTCTTCTATCTCCTAAATTGTTTCTTTGAGTCCTTTTCACTATTTTTGTTGTAAATGGCTTAATTATTCTCTTTCATACCCTTGAGAACTATGAATCAGCCATACATACTACAAATCCAAGTACCAATAAATTGATAAAGTAAAATCTAAGATATGAATGGTTTGGAAAAACTATTTACAAACCAATGAGAGGTATGGTGTCAAAATGATTAGGTTTGAATTCCAATGCCCTTCCTTTGTCTTGGATTTTATAACTATTTCATTATAGTCTTGACACCTCCTACGTTGTCATAACTTGTTATATTTAAACATCCAAATTTGGGAAACCAAATTTTCCCGCATTCAACCTTTAAAAAAAAAGATTCAGGACAAGTGTAACATATTCACACAATATTGGTAAAGGTTCTATTATGACCTCCCTATTACATGCTCTTATGAATTATAGGATTTTTCATTTATAACTCCCCTCATGATAACCTTACCCACACCACAAGATGTTGATACTTGGCCAAACCATGCTGCCTCAAAGTGGAATACATGCATCCTCATGCGAGGTGAAAATACACTAGAATATGAAATCTTGTAAGTCGTCAAATTGAAAAATGTTTTCCAAGATTTGACAAAATTACATAATGTAAAATATGAATTTGATAAAAAATATACTAAAATAAAAATTATGAATGCAAGGTTGGCTATGACACCATAGTTGTGTTTTCTATCTCCTTAACTTTTTTGTCAGAGTCCTTTTCTCTGTTTTTGTTGTAAATGGCTTAATTATTCTTTTTCATACCCTAGAGAATATTTTGCTCTTAATTTTTTAATTTTTATTGGTTGTACTTACTCATTTGATCTTGTAGAATCCTTGCAACTCCCTCTAAGTGATTTCTTATGTGTGTGGTAAAATCTTATTAGAATTGTGGTTCCTCTTGCTACCATTCTATACAACCTTCTTTTAGTGTGATATTTTTATGCATCAAGTCTATTGGCTCTCAAATTTGTGGGTTCTATAAACCATATAGATATACTTGAATTCAAATATATGGAGCATCAATTTGTTTGAAGGGATAAAATTATCATGCAAGAATAACATTGGGCCAATGCAATAGGGAAATGTAGTCCCTTTTTCTCCTTTAGGCTCTACTAAGCCAAGGGGGTTATTCCTTTAGGTACAACAAAATACAATAATTATAAGGTAATTCTAATTAGTTACTTATGACCAAATAAACTCATCCCTAATGTAAGTTTAATACTCCTAAATTTGTCAAATATCCTTGCAAGTTTATATTAGAAACTCTCTTAAGATTTGAGAAAAATGTAGAAATAATTATCATGTATATATTGCTTTAGATATCTATTACATACATATATTCAGTATAGTAGCTCAATTTAAAAAAAATGGAATATAAATAGGGCAATAGGCAACTGCATATATCCTCGTTTATTCCAAGTTCCATCACATGTAACTATATGGTATAGATAAAATAGGTCTTAAACTCTTCTCCCCATGTTTTTCTCTAAGCAAGCGGGTTTCAAAATATTCACTAGCTGATTTGATATTCAATACATTATTTTTCTCGCTCTGTAATTCTCTAATCTAAGAAAACATTCTCTACTTATCCCTTCTTCAAATATTTACCTTAAGTTATATATGGCATATGGGATATCTCTTGGCTTGTGGGTTCATTATTTGAAGGTATTTTTTTTATCTAAGGAGATGTGGATTTTAGTAGTTTATTAGTGGTTAGTGATATTAAATTCTTACATTATGTGGGCTTATCCTACCCCTTTCTAAGCACTTCAATTATATTACTGGTTATATCATTAAAATTACCCTTGTATCATCGTATTTTCCATTTGTTCTTTGAATTCAAAATTCAAAATTTTCATCATCGTATTTTTTGGAGCTTATTCTTTTTCTCAACATATCTCTCAAATATTCTTTTTTGAAATTTAGAGGTTTAATATTAAAATTAGGATCAATAGGTCTTAACATTCAACTTGAATTGTCACCCTAGTATGGGTAAAAAATAATAGATCCTAGAATTTAATGTGTATTGTTACACTAGTATGGGATAATTGATTTATATTATAGATCTCTAGTAAAAAGCCAAATGGACGAGCACCACCACTTTTGTGCCCGACAACTAAGTTTGTCTGATCATGGAGAGCCATTACATATATGTTTTGGTAACTAGTATTGTTTCCAAGGAATCCCTCTAATGAGTGCTTGAACCTCTCATATTATTTTATCTTCTCTATAAAATCTATTTATACTCAAATTAATCTTTGCTAAGTAATACGCTTGAACATCAGTGACCATTGCACGTTATATCTTTCTTGTCAAAGTGGTTAAGTCCATAGGCATTGGTCTATCCAAGCTACTAATGACATATATAGGTTGCTTGTATTTGAGATTATCAAGCTATGTGTTTTGAGGGGGATTTCGGCTTTAGCTCCAGTTGAGAAAAGAAAGGGTGAAGTCCTAAAAAGGATATGTGATGACAAAGTTAATGCAAAAGTAGGAAGAATTAAGGCTAAGATAAATACTAGAGGTCACATGCTTTTGTGTGTGCAACATTGAGCCGATAGGAGGTGTGATTTTGCCGTAAATCTAAAAATATCTAGAGCATGAAAAGATCCATTTTCCATGCGCACATTTTTCCTCATAAAACACCTCCATTCACAAAATTTTGTTCAGTAATGATAGGAAATTATGATATTGCTATCAAGATTTGAGCGTGTAGTTTTTTTAGTCAAACTCATTAACCCATGTTCAATGAGTAGTGGTTCACAAGAACCCATGTCTCATGAAAATGATTAGAACACTACACACTCATTACATCTAGGTGATACTCATAGAGGTGAAGCGTTGGGACTTCCCAGGAGGTCACCCGTCCTAGTACTACTCTTTCTCAAGCACTCTTAACTACAAAGTTTCTTCCATGGTTAAACCTGCTTTTCTTGAAAACTCACTTGCAAAACCTTTAGCAAGTGTTGTGTCTTATGAACCATTCATCAGAAAGCCCCTCGAGCTCACCAATTGATAAGAAGGCGATATTTTTCACAAGTCAAATTATGATATTGCTATCAGTATTCAATTGTGTAGGTTTTTGTGTCAAATTTATTAACTAATATTTCATGATTAGTGGCTATCAAGAACCCATCTCTCGTGAGAATGAATGAAACGCTTAACACTCATTACATCTAGGTGACACTCATAGAGGTGAACCAGGAATTCCTGGGAGTTCACCCATCCCAATACTACTCCAACTTGAGTGCACTTAACTACAAAGTTTCCTCCAGGGTTAAGCCCCCTCTACTTGCAACCCCACTTGCAAAACTGTCAACAAGTGTTGTGCCTTATTAACCATTCATTAGAAAGCCCCTTGAACTCACCAATTGATAAGTGAGAGATACTTTCTACAACAAGTCAAATTATGATATTGTTATTAGGATTCAAGTGTGTAGTTTTTTTATTCAAGCTCGTTGACCCATGTTTCATGAGTAGTGGTTCACAAGAACCCATCTCTCATGAGAATAAATGAAACACTTAGCATTCATTGCATCTAGGTGATACTCATAGAGGTGAAGCACGAGGACTTCTTGGGAGATCACCTATCCCAATATTACCCCAACTCGAGCATGCTTAATTATATAGAGTTTTCTCCATGGTAAAGCCCACTCTACTTGCAACCCAATTTGCAAAACCTTGATCAAGTGTTGTGCATTATGAACCACTCATTATAAAACCCTTGAGATCACAAATTGATAAGGAGATATTTTCCACAGCAAGTCAAATTATGATATTACTATCAAATTTCAAGTGTAGATAGTTTTCAAAGTCAAACTCATTAACCCATGTTTCATGAGTAGTGGTTCACAAGAACCAATCTCTCATGACAAGGAACGAAATACTTAACACTCATTGCATCATCTATGAAATGGTCATAGAGGTGAAGCACATGGACTTCTTGAGAGGCCACCCATCCTAGTAGTACTCCAACTTGAGTGCGCTTAATTACAGAGTTTCCTCCATGGTTAAGCTCACTTTGCTTGCAACCCCATTTTCAAAACCTTTAACAAGTGTTGTGCCTTATGAAGCATTCATTAGAAATCCCCTTGAGCATCAGCTAGATGCAATTAGTTTTATGTGTTCCATTCATTCACACGAGAGATGGGTTCTTATGAACCACTACTCATGAAACATGTGTCAGAGAGTTTGATTCCTAGTGCTTCACCTCTATGAGCATCACCAATTAGTGTTAAGTGTTCCATTCATTTTGATGAGAGATGGGTTGTTATGAACCACTACTCATGAAACATGGGTCAATGAGTTTGGCTAAAAAAAATACACAGTTGAATCCTGATAGCAATGTACCATAATTTGACTTTCTATGGAAAATATCTCCTACTTATTAAATGATAGGAAGTTTTAAATAAAATTAAAAGCCCTACAATTATTTAATATAATAATTATATATATACATAGACATTATATTATAATGCTTACATTAAAATTGCATGCTGCATAAAGAGTGAATTGTGATGAGTAAAAGTGTGTGGGAAACTGTTGCAATATATATAATAAACTCATCTTCAGTATCACCAACAATTTCATTTTGATTGGATAAAAATAAAAATGGAGGATGATATAAGATGTAGTTATGATAGTTCATAAGAAGTTAATAATATAGATGGTATTGATTAATTGCTTGTTGATGCCGTATAAGGGTTGCCATCCAAAGATGAAGCCTTTGTGGATGTGGAAATGAATATAAAACACCCAATTGCACTACTAGAGAACGATTTTTGAGAAGCAGGCGGACTCAACAATGAGGGTAGTTAGTGTGTCAATCTTTATTGATAATGTGAACGCCAAATTTAATATATCAATTATTGTATACAATACAAAATATTAAATTTAAAATTTTTAGAATATAATATATTTTTTAAACCAATTCAATCCATTTTAAAATTGAATATTTAATACGTTTCAAATAAAATATTGTAAAAAAATTCTTTTAATTTAAACAAAAATCAACAAAGATGATATCTTCAAATATCTAAAATTATAAATAAAAAAATCATCTTTAACCAATTTCATTATATTTAAACTTGAAAATTTAATGCATTTAAAATAAATATTGTATAAAAGTCTTTTAATTTAATTAAAAAATATATTTAAAATTTTAAAATAAAAAATAAGAAATCAAACTTTTATAATAATAAGCAAAAAAATCATCTTCTATTAATTAAGAGAATCCAAAATTATAAATAAAATAAATTTTAAATAAGACAAAATAAATTAGAAATAGAGATAATGGCAAAAAAACGAAAAAAAAAGACAAGAACATAACAACTAATTCAAAAAAAGTGGTGAACACTAAAATTACCAAAACATTTTCAAATTTTACAATGAAAATGAATTTCAAAAAGCTAAAATGTATCTAAATGAAAAATGGATTTTTTAAGAAATTCAGCATTTAAAAATGAAATAAATTTTTAAAAAAATCACTAAAAAAGAGTTGCATTAATTAAGTATAAGATCTAAAAAAGAAAATGGGTGCATAAAACTCAATCAAGCAAAAAAATAAAAGCTTATCCTTTTTAAAGAAATGAAAGTAGGAAGAAATACAAAATTAGCATCCAGATTAGTATATGAGCCCAAAAGTGAAAGATGAATACCAAAGTGTGTTTCTGCCACTTGAGATTTGCATTCTAGCCCTGTCACAAACCAAATGATGACATCAAAAGGTTTGTGTTTGCACAATTTTCTAGGGAAAAAATATTCAAGAAGCAAAGCTGCGGCAAATAGCCTATTAGCTAATTATTTGAATAGCATGAAAATCACCACTTTCAATTATTAGAAATTTGTTTGCTTTTTTTTCCTTTCTCAGGAAAAAGTGGTGGATGCCAAAGGCATACAATTACCAAAGCATTTTCAAGTTTTACAGTGTTATATCAATTTCAAAAAATAAAATGTAACTAAATGAAAAATGAGATTTTTAAGAAATTTAGTATTTAAAAATAAAGTAAATAAAAAAAAATTATTAAAAAAGAACGGCATTAATGTAGTATAAGATCTACCAAAAAGAAAATAGGTGTATAAAACTCAATCAAGGAAAACAAAATAAAAACTTATTTTATTTTTAAGAAAATGAAAGTTGGAAGCAACACAAAATTAGCATCCAGGTTAGTATATGAGCCCAAGTGAAAGATGAATACCAAAGTGTGTTTCTCCAAATTGAGATTTGCATCCTCTGCAAACAAAATGATGACATCAAAAAGGTTTGTGTTTGCATGTAAAGTTAGATTTTTCACTAAACATACGACATTCTAAGTGTTAGAACAAATAGTGATCAATTCTTCAACACAATCTCTTAAGCCAAATAGCTTGCTTACAAGTTTGCGGATGGACAAAATAACTATAGCCTATTACTTACTCATCGGACTAATAGTACTACCAAATATTATGAACGCATATTCATTAGTTGATCTTTTGTTGTCAATACCCAATCTAAGTCCACATATCCTAATGTTGAGGTCATGGAGGATAACAATGAAAAAATACGAGATACTAAGTAGTACTACGCGATATTTTGAATACCCTCTTTACTTCCTCTCAATGTACCCATCTGAGATTAGACATATAAGTTAATTTAGGACTCCCAGTGCTTGGGTAATATCTGGTCTTATGTAGATCATCACATACTAAAATAGATCATCACATACTAAAATGTAAGCTAAACACATAGATTGTTGTTCTAATGCCAACCATCACAAATAAAACCAAACAAAATAACATATGGAGACCATAGGAAAAAAGGAATATTCATAAAATCAAAGAGGACATGTTTTTCAATTAAAATATAATTTACAAAAACTTTTGTATTCTTATTACAAAATGTTCATAGATTTTACTGCCAGTGAATTATTTCTGTTTTTAGAGCTTCTGTGTATGCTTGATCACTGCGTGGAGCTATTTTGTAACTGGTTCTCCCTAGCTACTTCTACTAATACTCTTTTGCTGCTACAGTTCTATGTTTTTTTCAGAGTAAATTCTTCTTCTGCTAATCGTTTACTTTTCTTTCATTTTATTTTTCTCTTTCTATTTCAAGACCTCTGCTTAGTCTAACTGTTTACTTGTCTTCCCATTTGTTTTCCTCTTCCCATTTCAAAGTTACACAGGACAATCAAATTTCACCCAAAATTGATCTGCTCTTCATATTTCTGAAAAAAGAAAACAAAAAAAAGCTTTGTTTGACTGTTGCATGAATAGTTTAGGTTGCAAGATGTAAGATATCTTGAACAGTAATGAGATGCCCATCGGAAATTTATACCTCTGACTAAGGATTACAAATTCCCACAGTAGAAAAGTTCAAAACCTTGTATTATGCAGCGACGTAAGTTAGAGAAAACGCTGAATGGGCATGAATTCCATTAGGGTTAATTGAAGAAAAACTTGTGCGAGTGTTTCCTTCCATTTACTAGCTTATTTAGAAATAAATAGAACTACTTTTCAAAGGTAGAATGTTCATTCAGAGATGAATTATATTTTGTAATTTAATTAGCGATAGAGTTGCTAACTCATACTATATAGTGACATTCTATGCATATCTTCTTTTGAATTAGTTAAGGGGATGTCGTATATTTGATTGGAATCTATATGTTTCGTAAGACATCGATTGGGAAAGGAGTAAATTTGCTTTCAATCTCGTGTTCTATTTTTTGAACGAATAAAATATAATAATGATAACTAGTTCTGTACTATACAATTAAGGTAAATACTTTCAGAATTTTTTTTAATATACGTCACTTAATTCATTAAATATTTCAATTCAAATTATATTATCAGATAGGCTTTAAAAGAAAAAATTGTTAATAATTTATTATCTTTTTTAAATATATTTGTGTAATTGAAATATTTTTTTGATAAAGCATGAACAGAGTAATGGGAAAGTATCAAAATATTTCGTCATCTATGGAACATCAAATGCAATTACCAGAAAATATAGAGGTATAGTTCCTATCTTGTTAAACCAAATTATTGTATTTGAAAGCATCACATTTTAACTTCCCAAGTACTCATGTGTTATATTATTAATATGAAGTATTCACATTGTTTTTCTATTGTATTTTTTCTTGGGTAAATACCTTATAAATGTTATGATATTGAAATCTTGGCATCTGTAAGGCAAGGACTAAGGAAAATTTTGTTTTGATGAAAATGACTTTATTACTTATTATATGCCATATGAAAAAATGCACTATACACAGAAAAGGGGGCAGAGTGGTAGAAAGCACATCCTCAAAGCTTTTGTGAGGCCAAGTTCATACATCGACTTGAAACAACGAAGAAAAGTATAATGGGGTCAAGCCCAAACAACAGGTAACAACAAAAGCCACTATGTTGCAAGAGGTAGACCATCATGTGGTGATCACGGTTATTTTGTTTACCTCAAGCATCATGGTTTTGAAACCATTTGTAACTGGTTCACAAGCGAGGGCACGTTTCCCTTGATGATCTTCATTTCTAGATTTTTTAAGACATAATTGAAATTCCTAGATTTAGACAAGTAAACTCATCAAAATTTGATGATCTATGAACACTAGAATCATACAAAGAGGATGACGGTGAGGGAGAAAGTTCAAATCGTCTACATGTAGCACAATTCATGGCTCATTTTTAGCGTGATTGAGAATCATTTGATTGGGATCCATGATCTTGTTGAACACACGTTAAGTCTGAGAGGGGGGCGAGGGAGGAGGGAATGAATCAGTCTTAATCAAATCTTAAACTCTTTTTGTCACAAATACTTCTCATTATATTTATTCAACCAGCTATCAATGAAATATATTGCATTGACAACACTAACACATGAACACTAGATTTTTATGTGGAAAACCCAACGTAGGAAAAACCATTGTAAGAATCACACTCACAATATGAATAACAATTGGCAAAGATTTAGAACGCAAGCTAGGGAGGTCACTTTCCTTGAAATAGACTTGAAGGCTAAGGTGCACAACCTTAGGGAAAGATATAGAGGACACACGATCCTAGGGCAAGATACAAGTTTTCACAAGCTACCAAAAGAGTACACTATCTTCTAGTAGATAAAGGGGAATGAAAAATTGAAAAGGTGTAGGATCTCTTAATCAATCACTACAACAAACTTTGTCAATCTTAGATACTCATACATATGCTTTTCCCCATTTGATATACATTAACTTCACATTTAATCTGCATACAATCCATGTCAATCCACACTCAGCTCAAATATAGACACACCAATATATACCAACTTGATCATAAAAGAACATAAGCAGGTTGGCCACAACAAAGATGATAATTATTCACATTAAGTCAGCCATCATGTACATTTATACTCAATGCAGTCCATCCCAGGAGATATAGAGGACCTAAATACATCAGAAGACGCCTTTCACAAAAGATTTGAACAAAGCATACACAACACATCATCCTCCAAAATTTACACCAAATGTAACATGTAGCAAGCCAATAGATCATGTTAACTAGTCAACCCAACATTCTCTAATGCACATAACTTCACGTGGATCTCAACATGCTCTGACAAGATCCATAACTATCTCTTAACTCTTCCCGTATTACATATATCAACCAATAAGGTTTAAATTAAATCGACATAATCAATTGAGTTGGCTAGAGACCAATGCAAACCAAACATAATCAATGCTGGACACAATACAAAACTTCAATTGCAACGGAAACCAACATAATATATCTGCATTGGGATGTGCTGGAAAAATGTTAGGAATGTGTCCAGCGAACCACACACTCAGAAATATTGATGAAGAGCATTGTCCTAGCAGTCTTGACTGCCAACCTCACTATCAACAAACATCAAAACACAACTTCAACCTCTGAAAACCTCTGGACTTGAACATATGATAGTGCAACATTCGCATACCATACATAATAACTCCAAAGCCAAAAGCCACCGACTTCTTATGTGGAGAACACATCAGGATAATATTTGCACCTCCAATACCAAACCTCTACCAAACTTCAAATACTCTTTCTTGCATATCAAACTTCAAATAACTTTTCTTGCATATTTTAGCTTCCTATAGACCAGGCACACTTCGCACACACAGTAGGTTGACAACACCCCATTATGTTGACAATCATAATAACACTTAACACATACAACACTCTATCAGGTTGATGTCAATGCACACAATAGGTTGACATATACACACACAATAGGTTGACATTGATGACAATATTGAACAAATATTGCTAATAGATCTCTTCTTGTAGACTAACTACACCTTAAAGGAGGGAGCAACCTTTGTTGGAGTGAAAGGGAGACGACACTTTGACAAACATGTAAGGGGTCTTGCTCGAATGAGCTAAAAGTACTTGTATATAACTAACTTTGAATGGTAAATTTATATTTTTTGATTTTCTATGTCAAATTGTATACATCTCTCCTTTTAAAAAAAATGTAGATTATTGATCAAGGACATATTGAAGCCGCTACAATCCGAATTTGAAGTCTTTTAAATAGTTGTTAAAATAATTAGTATGATTACCAAAATAAATCTCACGGTTAAAAAATTATAGAATATTTTGTATCTTTTTAGTCCAAGTGGGTTCTTTACTTAGGTAATATATAGTAAATAAAATTTTGATTATGTTGGTTTATTTTCTGTAACCTTGTAAAGTATTAGTATATTATGATAGGGGCATGAGAAAAAGACAAAGGAATAGATTTAGTTACGCGTATGATCTAGTCATACATCCATTAAAGGTTGATCATCCTTCAAAGGCAGAAAACTGAAAGTGTCACATGTGTCTATTAAAGGTGGATCTTCTTGCAAGGTTGAAAAGAGTCTCTGCAACACGTCTACTAAAGGGGGAAGTGCCACATAAGGTGGAAAAGTGATAACGTGATATCTAGAACACACTGAATGTAGGAATATTCCTATTTGGTCCTTGATTAAACTTCAGTACACATGTATGTTTAGAACCTAGAAGAAAGATTTGCTAGGTGCAACACTAGTACAACCCCAATTTGTTGAATGTAAGGTGTAGATAGATGATGAATTGATAAACCCTAGCATAGCATAACTACAAATGTATGCCCTAATCAATGTTAACATTGTAAATTCCATCCACATGGATGCAGTCTTCTTCAGTCTAGCATGGAACTAAACATCAATTAAATAATTTATTCCACAAAATTGAAGTTACTCTCAATTAGAGAATTTCTACATGTAGTACATGAGATTGTTGATAGCTTTTATTGCTATTTTTAGTGTTCTAATTCTATTTTTTGGGTCTCATGGAATTTGTGCTTGAGACCTCTATATATTGAGGCTTTTAATACAGTTATTATCTTTGATCTATATGATCAGTTGATCCTTGATCTATATGATGAATAGGTGTTTTTACTCTTTTGAATGTATAAAAAGATTGATTTATTGTTTGCAACAATTTTGTATTTATTTTTTATTTTCTTCAAATGCTATTAGAGTAGGTTCGAGTTGTTATTAGATTGAAAAATTTATAGATTGTGAGTGTGAAGTTTGAAGAGTCTAAAAGCAAAGATTGTAGAAATTGAAATCAATCATGGAGAAATCAAAGGTAATCATTCTAAATTAGTTTTGGGAAATTTCTTTAAAATTAGAATTGTTAAAAGTTAAAAATATTTGGGAAGTCGTGTAACTAATAATCGTTAAGTTCTTCAATTATACCCTTGATATTTCGTCACTTCTTGTATGGCGAAAATAAGTATGAAGGGGTGTTTGTGAGATTATTATATGCATGAAGATCAAGGATGTTTTATATAGTCATTTTTAATTTGATTGCAGATTCGGATAGAATTTATAGAGAAAAGGCATGGTTTTTAAATGAACGAGAGAGCTTATTTACAGTCATAGATTCCTCCTTTTAACCTATCTACTACATTTGTTCATTTATCCCATTGTGGACACAAATGAAAGGCCTACCTTTAGAACAAATAGAAACAAAAGTTTTAAATATTTTTTAATTTTAACAACTTTATTAAAAATAATAAAAAAAATAAAATATTTCTTATTTTTTGATCGCTAAGAATGATTTTTTATTAATAGTAACTAAAGAATTACATAAGGAGCCACTTTCTTGGCAAATACGTCCCAAGTAGAACCATTTCCTAGTTTCATCTAAACTCCATATTCATCTGCAACTGATACACTAAGGCCCATGAATAGACGACAACAACAATAACCAAATATAAAAGTAGCCAAAAGGTCCTAAAATACGAAGAATTGTGCATCCCTCCACTGAACACAAATATAGTTGAAGTGAAGAATATTCCTCCTTAGGAGGAGAACACAAAACATATTAGCCAAAAGAAAGAGGACAATATTGAGAATGATTATGATAGTGCAAAGAAGACATGTGATGAACAAAAAGAAGTCAAGAAATAGGTCAGGGGTCCTCGTCTCCCTCAACAGATTCACTCAAGGACCTTTTGAATTTGCAGATGCAGTTTCAACCTGTAGTAACACCACAACTACTTCAAATACCAACTCAAGCAAGATGGGTTGACCTGTCTAGCATGTCTCCCCTCCATAAATTAAAACTTGGAGACATCTTGCACTCATCAACAAGAAAAGAGATCCTACAACAACACTTAGAGAAGACAAGACTAATAGGTGATCTTGTAAAGATCATTCATCAATGTTTGCTTGAGGTAAACGTTGATTCTTTGCCACCTCTAAAGGGAAAATTGAAACTTTTTATGGATTTCTTTAAAGACCACCCTTCTCACATTGAGCGAAAGGTAGAACACACTTAGAGAAGACAAGACTAATAGGTGATCTTGTAAATATCATTCATAAATGTTTACTTGAGGTAAACGTTGATTCTTTGCCACCTCTAAAGGGAAAATTGAAACTTTTTATGGATTTCTTTAAAGACCACCCTTCTCACATTGAGCGACAGGTAGAACAGAGGGCATTAAGAAAGACTAATTAGAAAAATGGCAGATCCCTTTGACGGGTCTGCTAATGCATACAATATGTTGCAAAAAGAATATGAAGACCTTTAAGGAATCTGCAGATGATGTCACTACACTTTGTAAATTTTCTCTCAAATGGCCAAATTCATCCAAGAACATAAAGGATCTGATTAATTCCATTGTCATAGTTTACACAAATGGCTGTAATATATGATCTATCAAGGGATAAGAATGGATCAAATAGAGATCAAATTGAAAAATCTGTATTTAATTGTCACTGCTTCAAAGACCAAAGAGAGAAAATTAATAAATAGTTTAGTAAGCTAAGAGAAGTAGTCAACTTGAGACTTCGTTATCTAAGTTGAGAGTCGAAGGAGAAAGTATTGATTAGAAGATGAAGGCTTCTACGAGTGTGGATGAGGTTGACGATTTGTATATACAATTTGAATGTCAATCATATTCTTTGTCCCAAAAAAGCAAATTGGGTGTCAACTCTTACTCAACTCAAGGTAATCTACAAGGGTAGTCTACTATTTAAGAGAGTTGGTAGAGTATTGTAGATAAGACAAATTTATCCTTGTATAGACTTGCGAAGACCTACAATGTCACTTTTTGGTTTTTGTTGAAGACTTTTGTATATAGAATCATGTTTTGGACATCTCCATTTGCGTATGAGTGTTTTTAGTAGAGGTCATATAGTTAGGGGGATTTCATGCACAATTTTTGTTGTCATTAGTAGATGTGCCCTTTGTGCCTGACGCCAAAGGGGGAGAAAATACCTATAGACAAATATGTGTCGCTATACATGACAAATGGGGAGATTATTGACAACATATGATATATATTTTCATTGATATCAAAATGCTATTGATATCAATCTATCATACTTAGAATAGAGTAAAATTGGACTTGTTGAAGAGGCTAAGAAATGGTTTTCGTTTGATTCCATCATATTTGAGAGATGGGTTGATATGAATGGAGACAATGGCATCGTATTGGATCAACATGACTGGGTATTAGCAAGACAATCTGGAACACCAACAAATGTATTCATGTTACACATGAGGACAACAAGACGACCAAAAGCATGGTATGTACACAGTAACGCATAGTCACACTTTGGCTATTTTTTGGATGAGGATCGTAACAACATTGATTGGCTTATACACGTTTCAAGGGGTTGGTTTAAGGCCAATTGAGTCTTTATTCATACTTGATAATTTGAGAAATATTTCTATAGCATAAATTGCAAATTCTCCTAAGTCAGTGACACTGTAGTTTAGTTTGCATTTCTCCGGAGTGGTAGACATGCCTGTGCAGACTTATGGTATGATAAAAGAAGTATATGGGTTCATCTATGTGAGCTGAAGATGATTTGGTGTACTACAATGAATTATTCTTAGTATAAATGTTACAGACAGTCCGTGAAGTTCTATTCTCATTAGTTTAGTAGATTTCTCTACTTGGACAAGGACAAAACGATTAGATAGTTTAGGAGATGGTTGTAGGGGGATGTTGTAGATAGTCTATATTATTCATATATTGATCTGGATGATATTTTTGATATTGGCACCGAGGTGTACAGTTGGCTGGGGTTCATCTATGTGAGCTGAAGATGATTTGGTGTACTACAATGAATTATTCTTAATATAAGTGTTACAGACAGTCCGTGAAGTTCTGTTCTCATTAGTTTAGTAGATTTCTCTACTTGGACAAGGACAAAACGATTAGATAGTTTAGGAGATGGTTGTAGGGGGATGTTGTAGATAGTCTATATTATTCATATATTGATCTGGATGATATTTTTGATATTGGCACCGAGGTGTACAGTTGGCAATTATTGGAGTATTGTTCTTTTGGTCGACAATATTGTTTCCTTCATTTGTGGTTTAATCCCACCCTATTACATTTTCCTTGTAGGATATGTTATGATTACCGTGGACCTAGTTATGCTTTAGGTTGATCCAAATTTCATTTTTCTTGACGATGCATATGTTTAAGGCCGACCTATGTTGTCTTAGACGTGCCAGCTAAATGTCATGTTGGAGCCGATCTAATTGGTTTTTTTAGATGTTTAATAGATATAACTAGAAGAATAAATTATTTGTGATGTGTATTAATTGAATAAGATGTAGAACATATGCGGGAATGGGACTTCCACATCCTCATAAGTCAAATGCATCTTTTATAGTAATTCATGTTCATGTTGCTCATTGTAAACTTCACGTATGCTTCAATTAGATAGTGATTCTCTTCAACAAGTCTATGTATCTTATGTATCTTTCTCAAAAAGTCCATCAGGGAGCAGTGAGCTTCCTTAGGCAGTGATCCTTAAAATAATATTGTAATACTTATTTATCTATATTGTGAGGTATCTCTCACCATAGTTTTATCCTTTTTCAGTCTTTCATGTAAAAAACATCGTGTCTCTGTGTTAATTATTTTGACAGATGCTTTCTTTTCAGTTCTTTAGTTTGTTATTACTATTTTATGATTAAATTGTAAATGAAGTTATCTAAAGTTTAAATAAAGACTGATTCACTCTCTCCCCTTAGTCTTCAAGTATATTCAGGAGGAAGTCCTATTTAAGGTGGAAAAGTGATAATGTGCTAACATAAACAAAAGTAGGAATATTCTATGTAGTTTGGAACCTAGGAGAAAGATTTCCTAGGTACAACATTGAACACATCAACATATACCCTCATTCTACTAACATAGGTTTATCACAAATTGTATACATTTACCCATCTTAGCTGACTCGCTCCAACTTAATCATATAGATTAGTTAATCACACTATTTTAAATAATTAATCCCATTTAATCTCATGACATCTCTAGCCACGATTAATTAGCTAATACTTTATAATGAATTAGTTAATTAATTTCTAGTTAACTCCACAGACAATTATTTAAGAATAAAAAAATAACAATTATCCTTTTGTGCTGTCATTCCACGATTGAGTTACTTTGGCAATAAATCTGACAGACAGACCAAAGTTTTGAGCCCTAGTGACTTCTTAGTGTTGTAATCTTAGTAGCCTAAGCTTAGTCCTATTGAAAGAAACAAGAAATTAGATCAGGACAAATGATTGACTATTTACAAGAATAAGAACATATACAACATAAATACTAAGATTCAAAAGTATTTGTATTCAATTGGTACATATACAATATACTTATAACTCTGTATATTTATTGGGCTTCTTTCTAGATATTGGTAATGTGAGCCGACATGAGATTATCATACACTCTCATCTAATGTAATTGATTTCGGGTTCTATTCCTATATTCCTATAACTCTCTTGATATTGATGAACCTCCTAGAGAACGTTTAAAGTGAAGGATGAACCTCCCCTGGCGCCACTTCACTTAACTAGCATGCAGAGCTAGTGAGATCAAATGTGGTTTGTTGTAAGAGAATTGTTTAAGTGTGTTAAATACAAGTATTCTTTATTAAATAAAATACTAAAAATGAATGAACAATGATAATTGAAGTAAACTAACTTGAAAAAATGTTTAGACTACAGGAAACAAAAGAGCTAAATGCAAAGAATAGACACTAAGCTATGTAAGCTCACTACCTCAGACACCGGCGCGACTCGCATATGACAATGTGGTTTAGGGACGTTATCGTGGTGCGCGTATGTCCCATATGCACAGAGTACAAAGAGTAGGTCCAAAGAGTAAATAAACTAATAGAATGTTAATATGTAAAAGTGAGAAGAGTAAAAGAACAAAATAATAGATATACCGCTTATATGATAGAAACGATGAAGGAAGGGTAGATAATATCAGATTCAATGGCTGATGAAGTAACTTGTTGAACTTGTTCCTCTATGAAATGTGCACGCATGAAAGCAAGGAAAATTGTTGGGTGGTTGTTTGGAGACCTGCCTCAGTTAGATCCCAGTTTTGGTGTCTCCATCTCTATAGCAGCTGAATGGATACAACAATGACACATAACCGATAATGGAGGATAAATGATAATAACTTTTAAGAGCAATGATCAAGATAAGAGCAGTATGCCCTTAAAGACGCAAAAGAAGAGGTGAGAAGACTCTCCTCTACACCACGAAGCAAGAAGAATGCGCATGAGTGCTGGTAAAGACTCCCAAAGCCAAGAAAGATGTTAGCGAACCTGTGTTTGAAGTGTATGTAAAAGGTGGATATGCAAGAAGTATAGAGAGCTCAATATGATCAAGAGAGTCCAAGAGAATGCTCAGAGGAGTTAATGATCAACCCAGAAGCATGGAAGAAGACCCCAAAAGACCAAAGAAGACCAAATGAATGCAAAAGAAGACCATATATTGCATGCAGGTTGAATAACGCGCAGATGGGTAGAGGATTTGAGTATATAAATGCAGGTTTGCAGTTTGTAACGCCTCAACAACCTGCACGTTTGTAGATTCGTGGACACTAGCATGCCACACGGACATAAACGTAATGGTGATGGGAGTGGATGCAGGCGGATGACGTAGAATCTGCGCGTTAGGTTAAGGTTGGGGTAATGGGAAATGACAATTTGCACAGGTGTGTAAATTTAGACCACTACACATGGTGTCATAATCCCTAGATTTTTGGATTATCTTTAACTTTAAAGTGCTCATTGAAGCTTTTGTTGGGGCAACAATATTGAACCATTGCAAGAAATATTGGTATAAACTATTAAAATTCTCATTCAATATTCTTTATTGTGTCAATGTGATCCTCCAATGTGGAGTAGGCAACAACACAACTCTTCCTTTCTTTGTTCATTTTGATTTTTTGGAGCTCTTGTGTCACTTATTGTTTGTTGCTTGGTGAAAATAATCCTTGGTAGAAATTTGTACAAAGGGGAGATGCTTCCTAAGACCACGTGTGATTAATATCTGTAACAGTTGTGAAGAAGCCACCAACTTATTTTTATTCTTTTTGTCTGAAAGTCACTTATGATCTATATGGGAGAATTTGCAAGAGGAAAAGGAACAGTTGTGAAGAAGCCACCAACTTATTTTTATTCTTTTTGTTTGAAAGTCACTTATGGTCTATAGGGGAGAGTTTGCAAGAGGAAAAGGAAGGGAATAGAAAGGTCTTTTTATAGTCCACGACACCAAGCTATATATTTTTAAGAATGTGTATTAAATCACAAAAGCTGAGAGGATTGCTCAAAAGTTGTGTGATATTTTGCTTCTTTGTTGTACAACTATTGGTATACTTTTCTGGTTGTCTCGATGATCTCCACATGTTTTTGAGGGCTTTTCTAGTATTATTTTGTCGATAGGAGTTCGCTTGCTTTTAGTTTAATTGCCTTTTTCATTTGCGGAGGTGTGATGAAAGGCGCTACTAGTCCACTCACCAATTCTTTCAATTTATTCTCCTCTCCAACTACATTTTCTCTTCTGACCTTTACTTGGTAGCCAACGGTTCAGGAGCCCGTTCAATAGATACTCTAGTGTGATATTAGAAACTACCTATCATATACCTTATTAATGCTCTTTCTGTTAGCTGCATTTTTGGACTAGTCTTTAGAGAACAATGTCTCCTCGGGGATATTGGTCCCCTCCGATATTACTTTTTATTGTTCCTCAGTATCTGTTTGTGGTTCTACTTCACTTTGTTCTTTTGCTAGTCTTCTTGTCCTCTTCGTTTCAAAAATCGTTTGTAGAAGGGCGTTTGAAGCTTCTTCATTAGACGATTCTTTCTTTACCAGGGTTATGGGTAATCTTCTTTTCCTTGGTAAGCTATCTTCTTCTTGAGTGAGCCTAGTCGAAGGATTTTACAACCGTTCTTCTGGTTGCTCTTTCTACTCTTTAGGGGTTCTTTGTTTTTCTTCAGGTAATGTACTTGTTTTACCTTCGCAATGGAATCCATGTATAGCTAACGTGGAGAATATCTTTTTATGGCTTCCATTATGATGTAGTCTTTGTCAACTTGAGAAAGAATCCCAACCAGATACTTATTATTATATCATTTGAAATTCTCCACCTCTCTTACATTCATTGTTAAAAAGACTTAAGAAACCCCCAAAATACTTGCTTGAAGGAGTTGGCATTCAGGAAGTGCTTAAAATGTTGTTGTATTGAGCCACAATTGAGCTACATAGATCCCACACTTTTCAAGCATATGGTAGTAAATCACTCATGAAACAAAAACCTAGACAAATAACCAGAGTTCCATACCGAAATTTTTAGTTTGTGTTGTTTGTTTAATCTACGTTCTCTTGTAGCTTTATGCGTACAATCTCACGCAAATATAAAACTTTACCTTAGATCACTATTTTGTAAGCAGTGTGTATAGCATTGGCAGTAGCTGAGCATGCCTGATTGGTGAAGTAATTTTTTAAGGGAATCACCGTCATTGTTTACTTCAGAGCGGGTTTGGCGAGTTTGGTGACATCCAATAGTCTCCCATCAAATGTTTCCCTTGTAAGCTTAGTGTCTTCAGCATTCTCGATGGTTTTTTTCTAGGAATCCCCCCCTATACCAACAGTTATGCAATTGGCACTAGTCTTGAATCACCTCCTTAGTAAACTAGTAGGGTTTGTTCAGGTATGGCGCTCGTCACGCAATCGGTTAAACGCTAAATCTGATCTATTCGTCTTGTGTGGGAAGTCCAAAAAAAAAAACCCTCCATACATCTCTATATGTACTACTGCAAGTAAAGGTTTGTATTGTGCTGTAGTGGAGATACCGATAGCTCTTTGAACTATGTGATCAATCTCTATCATTGGAGCATGGATATACTTCCTGATATCTTTCGCCTATATAATTTTGATGGGTACCCTAGAGAAGGCAACATGCAGGTTTACCTCCATTTATTTGCAAGGGAATATATTTTAAATTTTGGGTGGGTTTTCTTTGTAGAAGCTACAAGAGTGGAAGTAATAATTTCGATAGTTGTAATTTGCAGTTGTAAAAGAGGGCCAAGCATGATTCATGCTTGAAGGGAGGACACTAAGGAATGTGCTATTTTTTATCATCCTCTTGTTTCAAAATTTGCCAATTTGCCTAAGAGTAGGAGGATCTTTAGGAGAGGGATAGAGTGACATAATGGAGGCTAGGTTACTATTGCATATAAAATATTCAATGTAAAGCTATCTAATTGAGAAGACAATGAAAATAATTTTTTTTTTTCCAAATGATAACATATATTAATGAATCTATGATATAAACAACAACAATGTGCAATTTTATGTCTGCTTAAGAAATGCAACAACATAGGAAATGAATTTGAGAATGGATGAATCTAAATCTAAAAATTTAATGCAAAAAAGTTAGATTGAATATATGAAATTAGAAAGTATGTGAGAAATGTCTGGTTCAGATAAATGAAATGGAGGGAATACGAGTCATAGCTTAGAATCATGTAAACTATGATCGAACTTGATCACTAGTCACACTTGTTTCGTTAAGGAGGGATAATTGGTAAGATGCAAGTTCAATCCTTAAACAAGATGGATGTTGTATATGATTTTTTTCCATTGTGTTTTTTTTGTTTATTGGTTTATGATTAAATGCAACAACTAGGTAAAGTGCCAAGAAATTGACCAAAATCAGCATAAACATAAAGATACAAAATAATAATGTAAATTCAAAGACCATATCTGAAAATGAGATATTGAAAGGAACTCATATCTAAAATTTGGATTTAAACGATGCAATGTCATGAGTTCATAACTTCTTCTCCTAAGGATATTGGATTTAGAACAAAAGGTTTTGAAGCTCAGAAACAAGTAGAAGCTCCATCCACACATAATTAATCATAGGAAAGTAAGAAGAAAACCTAGAGGTAAAGATAAGAGAAATGGTTTATGATTACAATACTTTTATTAATTTAAATATTGCATTACCGATGTTACTTCAATCAACTAACAAATGATATGTAATGCTAGCAATTATACAATTGATCAAGAAAAAAATATAGCTATGCAATATAACAATGAAATGATCAATTAACCACCTATTTAAGCAATGTGAACTAACAAAATGATGATTAGTCAATGAGCCTAAGGACATAGGAGATGAATTTCAGAAATTAATATCTTTAAATCTGAAAATTTTATGCAATTAAACTCAAATTTGAACATCCAATTGAGAACCTAAGCTATAGACTTCACCAAAATAAAATATTTTGGAAATGTGATCTAGCTTAGAAATGAAAACTAGTGACCCGCTCACCATTGCCTAATTTATTTCACTAGGCACTAGAAATAGAGTCAACTTTAGTCCTCTAGTAGAACTGAGCACTATGATCAATTGTTCCCTTTTAATTGATTGATATTTGAATTAGAGATGCAAGAGCTAGGTAAAATGATGCAAATATAAAAGGTTTGACATAAATACATATAAATAAATCAAGCTACTAGAAGTATCAATTTGCATAGAAGTGTACAAGTGTGAATTATGCAGTATGAACTTTAATGTTTTAGCTGCTAGAAGTAGTAAGCAGAAGGTATCTACAGATCATTCGATTGAGTGCATTAATGGGAAATCTTTTCTCTTTTATTCTTCTTCATTTGCATAGATAGCCCTCTAGCAGCGAGTCTTCTTCTGGGCAATGGGCCCTTTGACAATGAGCTTTTTTTTGTAAAAACCACCTTAACTAGTGTCACCATGGTTTTTCCTTCAATAGAATTTTCCACATAAATTTGTTGAATTTCATTGTATATAATGATTTCTCCTTTCAACATTTATATCTTTCTGTGATTAAGAATTAAAGATAAGTTTCTGTGGATCTGATTCAAGGAAAGATTTATTAGTTTTATTGACAACTGATTTACCCTCCTCTCAATTGCCCTATGCATTTAGCATAAGGCCACACATGAAATCATTTTCTTATGTAGGTTAGGACAAGTAAAATCATAATGCATCTTGATCAATAGGTCAGATTTATCGTGTCTTAACATTTTCTTTTAGTGTAAAGATACTCTTCTATAAGCACATATTCGTCATACTGATGAGATCATTTAGCACTCTATATTAGAGTTTATCTTTGATTTTCATAGTAATGTAAGGACAATCGGGTTCGCTTATCATATGACTTGAGGTAAAGGTAACATTGGGTTCATTGGTAGATTTAAGCTTATCTTGCTCTATCAAAATGGCAGTGTTGTTTTGGTCAAGTATGTGATCATTGGTTACATTACTGCCATCATTAAATTCAGAAGAATTTATGAAATGAGAAGTCAAAGGATTGGTAAAAATTTGATTAGGTGATGCTTGATTGATTTATTCTCTTCATTCATGTCACGCAACACACAAGATTAGAATCAATGAGGTCTGTAATTTTATGATTCAAATGCATACATGTTTCCACGTCATGCCTAAGTTAAAAATGATATTGAGAAAAGGATTTTAAGTTAAAAGTGATGGAATAAAACATGTTGCAATTGTTGTAAACTTGTAATTTAATAATTGGGAAAGGGGAAAAACCCTTCCAAAGAAGTATCTTTCAATGATGAAGCGAAGAGATTTGCTAGAAGATTTTGGTCATAGAAGAAATCATTGCATAACGCAGAAAGTATTTTCACTTGAGTAATGGGGGTCAACTTTTCTATTGTATCTGTCAAAATGAGGAACCTCAATGCTTTTTGGGAGTTGGGTTTGAACAATCTCAACAAAATGTAGGCTAATTGTGGTATATGAAGGGATGGTCAATTGAGATTGGGCTACGTTGGCCAATTATTGTTGTAATGATGAAACATTTTGTCCGACAAATGGTTTATGTCAGCGTTGGTAGGTAAGGTCGATTTGGACAAGTTGGATTCTGATGGAGGATTAAAAGGAAAAGTGTGGTAGGCATGTGGAATATTGAGGTCAGTGGGTGCAGGAGATTGGTTATAGATGGAACATAAATATATTGATTAATAAGAATCTCCCCATTATTAACGTGGATAGCATTACCATTTTCTACAGTAGCAGTCATGATGGAAGATGTATATAGGAACGTTGGCTATAGATGTAGACATGCGCATTGATATCTCCACTTATTTTTGAGTAGCTGAATATTGAACCACTTTTGTGCAACTAGCTACTGTTATAGTATTTGCATCAAGTATGTGAGTTATACCACATAGAACTTCCACACCAGGTTCATCATATCGAATCAACTTACCTAAGGCCTTAATAAGTGGGAGCAACTCTCTAGTCAGGTTTTCTTGACTCAATTTTTTTTTAAAGATTTCCCAATTGCATGTCCATCTTCTCCAATTGTTTGTTGGACAATTATGTTGACAGGTCATCCTTATCACGATAAAAATGATGGGAATGGTTCTTAGCTCAATATTAAGAAACATAGGTGTTATTATAGGAGGATGACTCACCAGGGCTTGTAGGTGGGAATAAGTAAACAATCAGCTCATGCTCAACATCATTAGTATTTAAACTAGGGGAAGACATGTGTCTATAACTTCTCACAAAGTATTGGATTTAGAACAAGTTATGAAACTTGTATATACAAGTATAATGTCAAACGAAACACAATTACTCCAAGAAAATGAAGGCGAAAAGCTAGAGGCAAATGTAAAAAAACTGGTTTATGTTTGCAATGTCTTTAATTAATTAAAATAATGTATCATTATTATGTAATCTTATATTGTGTATTGTCTTATAAGTAGTCAGCTTGTGACTATGTTAACTCTTAATTAATAAACATAAATATTATTATAATCATATATATTAAATTAGGTGATCCTAGGAGTTGTATTTAAGTAGCTAAGTTAGTCTAGGTGGTATTGAAGGCATGCTATGGTAAATATAGGAGGTGATGTTTAGTTATTATCACTATGTTGAGCATTAAGATATTATTCAAGACAGGTATTGGATTTAGAACAAGTTATGAAACTTGTATCTACAAGTATAATGTCAAACAAAACACAATTGCTCCAAGAAAATGAACGAAAAGCTAGAGGCAAATATAAAAGAATTGGTTTATGCTTGCAATGCCTTTAATTAGTTGAAACAATGTATCACTATTATGTAATCCTATATTGTGTATTGTGTTATAAGTAGTCGGCTTGCGACTATGTTAACTCTTAAATAATAAACATAAATATTATTATAATCATATATATACAGTTAGGTGATCCTAGGAGTTGTATTTAAGTAGCTAAGTTAGTCTAGGTGGTATTGAAGGCATGATATGGTAAATATAGGAGGTAATGGTTAGTTATTATCATTATGTTGAGCATTAAGATATTATTCAAGACTATTAGAGAAATCTCCGTGAAGTGAATTAGGAGGATACTCCTTCAGAGTGGCATCTTTTTCTCATTTATTTGCAAAATATTTCCTTTTATTGTCATCTTATGCTAGTTGCTCTATTACAATTACTAATCTGAATGCAATTAACTAACAATAGTATGTAATGATAGAAAATATACAATTGATTAATCAAGTGACTAAGCTATACAATATAACAATTAAATTATCAATTAACAACCTATTTAAGAAAAATATGAACTAACAAAATGATAATTAATCGATGAATGCAAGTGCACATAAATATGGATTTCAAAAATTAATTTCTTTAAATTTGAAAAAATTATGCGATAAAACTCAGATCTGCATATCTAAATCTAAAATTCTGCAAGCTGTGTCAATTTCACCAAAATAAAACTTTGTGCAAATGAGATCTAGTCTAGAAAAGAAAAGTAGCAATTGATTCACCATTTTCAAACTTCTTTCATTGAGGAACAATCAACTAGGCACAACTTCAATCCTCTAGAATAACTAAGCACAGTGATCAATTGTATAATCTAATATATTAGACCATTCAATTATATAATCTAATATATATAGTATACATATAATTTCAGATATATATTTGATATCCGTATAAGAATTATATTTTATGCTTTAGATATTCTATTAATTATATAATTCAACTGCTTCAATTATATAATCTAATATATATTGTATACATATAATTTCAGATATATATTTGATATCTGTATAAGAATTATATTTTATACTTTAGATATTCTATTAGTTATATAATTCAGCTGCATATATTATAACATAACCAATATATATATATATTATAACTGACTATCATATATTTCTAATAGCATTATGATATATTATTATCATGATCAATCTTAATGATTTGCTGTCTGCGGTACATAGGCTTTATTCTCTTTTCTTATTTCTCCTGTTTTTGTTAGTATCAAACGTTCCTTTTGTTTAATGATCTTCTAACTTGATCAATACCAAATTCAATATTATAATTTCATTTTCTCCCCCCACGGATCAATATCTAACATTTATTTTATAATCTCAATTTAACATTGTCATATTTATTTTCTTCTTTTAATGAGTTCCTTCTTCCTTAGTAAAGATTCAGATTTTGATGAAGGTGATCATTCTGTTTTACTCCCACGTAAGATGCTTATTGTGTCTTTTTCTTCCTTCCTAATTTTGCCAATTGTAAGTCCTATTCTCCATTCCATATCTTTCCATACGAGTCTAAATATACTTAAGAGTCTTCTATTCTCTTATTCTCCCGTCTATTTACTCCACTTTTTCTTCGCTGGTTCATTCCTTACTTGAAAATCGCTGGTTCATTCCTTACTAACTATATTTATATGTCATTGGCTGGAAGTGACCCTTCTCCTACATCACTTCAGGATCGACGGTATTAGTATGGACGTCGGCTTATTAAAGTTTATCATTGTTTCATTTATTAGTGTTGTCAACCAGAATCGTTGACTCATAACTAAAATCAAATAAATATGTATTACATTATTTGGTCGTTGGTTAGTAATATGTTTTGATTAATTAAATATCACTAATATTACTATGGATTAATATTTAATTATATAATAATTAATAAATGATTGATTATTGTTTTAATATTAACACATTGATTTTTATGTAATTGATACATGTTAATTAATTAATTTAATACTAATTATTTTCCACTATATATTTATTAATATTAGTATTGACTAATACTAAATCTTCTCTATATAATTAATTACATAGATTAGTTGTCAATTTTATTAATCATTGTTATTTCTAATATTGATTTTAAGATGATATTCACAATAATTAAATAAGTATATACATGTATTAATTTATCAACTATGATTTGTGACAATACACAACTTCATGTTTCCAGTTTAAATTTCAAAGAAGGCTACTATTGTGGAGTAATTTCCCACTCTACATTTTCTTGATTGTTAGAGGTTCAAATTTGGGCTCAAAAAGGGTGGATTATAGTATTAGGTGCCATAGTCCAAGAGGTCTATGGCACTAGGCGCTATAGTCTTGGATTTTTGAGACAAAAGTAAGGTCAGGATTGTGCAAAGCGTCCAAAATTAATTATGGATTGAGCAAAATCAGACATAAATCAGAGGCATGACGTATAACCACAAAAGTGAGTCTAAAATAAATATGAAATTGTAGAGGAATACAATATAAGACACTATAGTAACAAATCATAGAGATGATGAACATAATCATTAAGCGGTAATGGAGAACAACTCAATGATAGACTTTCAGTGGCACACTTTTGAAAGGTGACAAAATGTCTGGAGTCCAAGGGAATATTATCAGGAAATAGTTACAAATATATTGGCCTCCATGCTAAAAATATAACCATAGAAACTTAGCATTGATAAATGGGATCGAAAGAAACCTTGTAATGTATTGGGTTTCTTCCTTGTGGATGCCATTTTAATGACATAGTTGAACTGACCTAGATCAGTAGCATATTCTTTGAGGATAAAAAATAAAATTGATTTATAATAAAATGGGGAGAGTTCTTACATTAATATGTAGGTTGAAACAAGAACGATGAAAAAATATACATAAAAGATAAAAACAATCTCAATCTAGAATCTTCTATATATATGTTCTATATATAAATTTTAGTGTAATCTTTATATATACAAATATATAAATAAGAATAATATTTTTGTATATACCTAATATTTATTTAATTGAAAAGCAATGATTTTACAATATTTTATTTTTATTTTCCCTATGTAGATAAGGTTTTAAATTAGAGTTTGAGAAACTTAAAATGACTTGACAATTTAAATCCTTTCTAGTATTGTATCGAACATAAAAAAACACAATTGGAATAGCATATTATGGTAAAATAAGATTAAGTAAAACAACTTTTATCGCCTAACACTACTTTTTGGGTCTGTAGGCGTTGCGCTTGGAAGTGGAGAATTTGGGAAAAACCGTAGGACATTTGGAAAGAGCAAACAAGTAAGAAATTTGAAGGATATGATAAAATGATAACTTTTAGACATTATAGATTGAAATTTTTAATAGAGTTTTTACTTAGTTCAAATACAAAGGCATATTGCTATGGATGATAGGCATATGATTGGCGAAGATTTGGATTCTTTGAGTTTCAAACATCTGCAATATCTGGAAAAGAAAACCAGTTTGGGTGTGAGAAAGATACGTTCAAGAAAGGTAATTTTACAATATCTTAATGTTTGGTTTGTATGATTTTGCTTTAAATTAGTTTTAATTTAATTTTTAACGTTATTTTACATTTTTAATTAAATTTTTTTAATAAAATGTGATATGTGAATTGCAGGATAAAATCTCATTTGAACGTATGGCATTTTTAAAAATTAAGGTATTTATTAGTTTCATTTATTATATTTATCTCATAAATTCAATAAATGACATTTAGCTATATATATATATATATATATATATATATATATATATATATATATATATATATGTAATAGTGTGTTTTATCTTTACAATAGTATTGAATAAACTTAAGTCAAAAGATTTATACCGTCTTCCATATATGGAACAACATAAAATTGAACTCTTGACATGAAGAAGTAGCCGTTAAAATCACTGTTCACATTCCCTAATAATAAGGCAATTTTTCATAGTCTCCATGTTTTGAAAAAAGCAGCAGCAAGAGGGTGCTTGCCCGTGGTACAAAAGGAGGCTCATAAGGTAGTTTTTCATAGTCTCCATGTTATTATAATGAATGAAGACCATTTCTCACATGTGCCTACAAGAATGGTTGATCTATACTATACATTCTTAGTTTGTTGTCCACATTTCAGTTTGCTAGGCTGAAGTATTTGACTTGTATATGGTCTTCTCAATTCTTCATTCAAGTTAGAACTTGTAAAGATTGCTTTTCACTAAACGTTGCCACATAAGTAAATAACATAAAATGTGGAAGATCGAATAGATAAGTCAAAGTCAATTCTATTTAAAAGACAGGTCAGATTAAACTTTTCATTCATTCATAATGATAAGAGCAAAGTTTCAACTATCTTATCGAAATAGAGTTTTCAATGTACATGATTTAATAAACAAAGCAAAAGGGGGTGTTGACCATAGTGTCGAACACACAATGCCATTACATATAAACACAATTATAAAGAGCATTTACATCAAAAGATACCGACCTACTCGTTGAGCATCAAGTACATCATAATATTACAACAATCATACAAGGGACCATGATGGTCAATAATGAATACATGATAGAAAGTGCCATCAGACATTTGTCCATATGCAAATCTCTTTCTTCTAAGCCATCAAACATTTGTCCATCTTCTATCTTGAGATGGGAGTGTGGTCTAGGTATTTTTCCGCCCAAATACGGAGTGGTTAGCTCCCTTGAGGCTCATCCTGACATGAGAGCACACCGAACCTATTCGAGAAACATAGCAAGTCGAAACTGGTAGATTGGATGGATTTGATGTAGCCATGAAACTAACTACAAAACACATATGCCTAATATAGAACTAATCATGGATGTGCAGGGAAATGAAACATAACCAATATATTTAAAAAAACATATGCAAACAGCTTTGGCCAAAGCATTTAAATACCAGATTTTGTTGTCCTTGATTTTGACAACCCTACGCAATTTTCTCATGGATTCTTAGATGCATCCTCTATGTTTCAACACATTGATAAGGTGTCATGAAGGCAGTTTGTCATCCTTGAATTATACTTTATACATTGCGTTATTTATTCTTTCTTTTTGAAGGTTTTCGTCAAGTAAATCCCCCTAAATGCTTGTTAGAACGAGTTTTTCTTCTATGTCTGCAAATACTTGATTTTTGACAATCCTCATATTTTTTCTCTATTTTTTTCTTTTTTGTAAGTAGTTTTTAATCTTGTTTTTCCCTTAGGTTAATAGCCTTTAGAATTCCACTTGTTTCGAGCTATCTTAGACCTCAAACAGAGTTATTTAGCTCAAGTTATAAAGGAAAATGTGGGGTTTTTTCAGACTAACAACACATCTTATTAAAAAATCCTCCAAAAGTGAGTTTTTTATTGGTAATTGCAGAAACAAAATTATTATTAATATGTGAAGTGGATTTTGACCTCCGTTTTCAAATTTCAGCTCATTCTAAGTTGATTTGACCATAGTTTTAATATTTTAATGAAAATGATTTTTTCTAGTCTATTTTCATGCTACTTTATTGAAAACTATAGTTACATATTAAAAAAATTACATGAGACCCTTTAAATGCATAAAGGTGGGGTTTTTATTACACATTGCGTATCATCCACATTCAAATCACTTTCTAAAACCTACTATCAATGAATTCTAAGTCCCAAATGCACAAAAGTAGACTTTTTAAATGCAAATGGATACATGTAACTTAACATGTGTAAGTGGGCTTTTTAAATGTGTTTGCATATAAAAAACCTATTATTATAAACCTTTTAAATTAAAAGGTTTTATAGTGGAGAATTTTAACTCAATAACACATGTTATTGCATTATGAAGGTTCATTATTAATGACTTAAATGCAAAAGTAGTTTTTCCAAACCAAATAACATATGTTATTGCCTTTAAAAAATACGTTATTATGTGTTTTGACTTGAGTAATGACTTAAAAATATAAAAGTGGCTTTTTTGAATGAAAAAACATGTGTTTTTACTTCTAAAAAACCTGTTATTATATTTTTACCTAATGATTTGCTTTTAAAAGCACAAGGGTGGTGATTTTGAGATGAAACACACATGCTTTCTACTCTAAAAAGCCCGTTAGTGAATATTATAACATGCATTTGAGATAAAGAAGCCAAAAACATGTGTTAGTTACATTTTAAAAACATGTCTTTATTCACTCAAAGCTGTGTTTTTTATGAAAAGGCTAAGGACGACGATTTTGGGAGGAAAAGCACATGCTCTTCACCTTGAAAAACACATTTTTGCTTGCTGTCCTTGAGCGTTTGAGCTGGGTGATCATTTGGGAGATCAAATGCATGTGTTTTTGCATTCTAAAAATATGTTTTTAAACGTTCTCACATGCATTTGGGCTTTCCTTCCTTGGGCGGCGATTTTCCAAGCAAAAGCATGTAGTTTTGCACATGTTTTTCATCGAAAATAGCCTGTCCTAGGGCACTTTCTTACTCAAGAACACCTCTTGCTTGGCCATTTTTCTTCGTCAAATCTCCAAGTTATTGCTTCAAGGTAAGATCTAGGGAATTAGTTATCATTTTCAACTTGTTTATCACTCTTTCCAAGTTGCATTGGATGCTGAATACGGGTTTTTTGGATTATCATTGCACATTGCATATGATTTAGTCAAAATAGTTGCTATTTGTATGCATTTTAATCCTCTAACTTCCCACAGTTGGCAAGCAACGAAATTTGACTAAAAAATGCATTTAATTTGTAAGGATTGAGTCAAGATTTGAAATCTATTTAAGTCTCATTTATGCAATATTTCTAAATCCGAAAATCTTATTGGATTTATTATTAGATTTTGCATAAGAGACTAAAGAGACTTCTTTTGCTTCTAGAGGGAAAGAGGTAAGATCTTTGTCAATTTCATAGGGCTATGTTGTATATATCTTTATTCTTTTGTTCTTGCAAATCATTTCATTTTCATTTTCAGATTTGCATGATGAATATGATGTGCTCCTTCTATCTTTTGTCTAAATTCTCCAAGCTGCATATGCAAGTACTTCACCTTACTTGTATATGTAGTCGGGATTAAAAATGAAGTTCTTTAAAGAAACTGTCAAAGAAAGAGAGCTCACTTTGTCACATGCTTTTGCATCCAAAAAACCCACCTTCACGCTTGCACGCACTTCATCCACACTTGTTATATTGCTGCCATGTGACTTCAAACTCATGATGGTGGTTGCTTGCACACTTGCTTATGGTGAAAACGTAATAATTTATTATAAGTAGATGTTATGCTGCCCATTTTCCATTCATATTCCATGTATAAAACTTTTTGTCCACATATGCAATCCCGTTTGAAAATCCTATTTTTGAGTTTTTCCCTCATATAAAGAGTTGTTTTTTCTTAAAATCCTTCACCCTTTGTTGCTCGAAGGTATTCCACTTTTATCCTATGTGCATACTCTTTTAGATCTGCAAATTTTAAGCTTGAAAGACAATGTTATGACTTTTTTTTTATGGAAACTCAAGAACGAAAACATGCATAACTCCAGACATGCATAGACGAAAGAGGGACACAAGACACGAATGATCACATAATGGAGCCTACAACGAGGTGAAAGAATGATTGCATGCATAGAATATTTTCAAGACAAAGATGGAAAGAAATAAATGTGCTTTCAAGAAGCAACCACCATTATACTGTAGAACATGCAAAGATGCAAGTTCCTGTTCCATATCGAGATGCTTCCACCAAACCTATGCACATCAATCGTAAATAATCCTTGTAGCAGTATTGTAAAGGTTGAGGTTTCGACACAAAAAGCCACATCAGTAAACCCCACAATGTTAGGGAGTCGGTCAAAAAGTTAATAGTTGAAATGCATAGGTCGACATGATACTAGTCAATTCCCTACAATATAGGAATGAAAGAAATACAATTAAGACCAGAATTGTCGAGATGCTAAAACATACCTTTGTCCAAAGATAAGAGGAAAGTCGACCATCTGTCGAGTTTCCTAAGGAAACCATGATAAAAGATGTTGTATCAACTTCAAACAAGTACAAGCTGTCATGTTTGGGTAACAACCTAAAAGATTTTCACACCAACTGTCGAATCGCATCAATAAAATATAAGGATTATATCAAAATATGTACTTCCATATTAACGACAAAAGTAAACAACAAAATTTACCAAATACCATAATGTTGAATACGGAATTGCGTAACACTTGAAAAAGAAACTCCTTTCTGTAAGAAACTTTAGTAACCTGTTCACAAATGTCAGCAAGGGCGAGAATATTGTAGGAGTGCGTTACCACCCTACCATGAAGCACTAACACTTCCCCAAAATCTTTCCTAACATGAAGGATACCTAGCCCAGCTAGAAGTAATCTAACAAAGTAAAACTAAGGAGTATTGGAATATGTGCTACTTGATACATCCTCATTCAATTTCTAAACACATCATTATCACGACTTTCTGAAGTAATACATCATAAATAAAACTGAGTAAATATCAATCAAAAGGAAACATATGTTGGTGATACTAAATAAGAGGATACCACCATACTTAAATAGACTTTTTCATGAAGTCAAACACTCTCATTATATGCAATGTAGTTCTACGTCTGGAAGATCAAACATCTTCTTATAAGCTCTTTACTCTCAAAAGTTACACATCTCAAATTCACAATGAATTATAGCCTCTTTTTCTTACTATTATAAGAAGATAAATAAGTTGATGCTCAAATGAAAAATTTAATCTTTCGTCAAAGTTCCAAGACATCAACTGTAGAAATCATTATTTAGTAACAATTTTCTCAAAACCACATATGATTATTAAGATTTCTAAATAATATATCTTATTAGATCAAAAAGCAAGATGTTGATTTTTACCAGCTAGTTCCAGGTTTCTTTCAGTCATATTTTTATAATAATCGTTCATTTGTACTCAATATAAGGAAATTCCAGTTTGAAAATTTATTAAGGTTTTTATCATACCAAACTTATCGAAAGTATTTTCCTACCTGAAAGTTAAGAATGCCTAATTTCTAAGAGCGGATCAAGGATGTGGTAATTATTTCCTAAATTAAGAAATACATTTCCAATAGTGATCAAAATTTATTCAATATTTCCACCCAATGATCATCAAAGGTAAATAACTATTTCCAAAATCACATTTCAAGGAAATACAAAAGAAGTCTGTATTTGAGTTAAAAGGTAGCTAAATTTGTAAAATATCCACTAGTGACATTGTAGTATTTGTATTCTGTCTTTCTTGTTTGTAGCTTTTGTGTTGTCTATGTACTGTCGATGGTCTGTATTTTTGTAAGGGACAACCCCTTATTTAGGCCGTTGTTATTATCAAAAACTCTTCCCAAAATCATAGATGTACATTAATTAAACAATAATTCAATGAACATGCAAAAATTGGCTCCTAAGAAAAGAAAACTCTGTCCCATCATTCTAATTGGTGTTGTTTAAAGCTTTAATAAGTAAAGAAAATGTGAAATCTTAAAACTCAAGCTTGAGACCTCCTCATCAGAATGCTTCTAATTGGTATAAGATTTGGTGTTTGATTTGCTTTCTTCCAACAATTCAAGTAGGTTTGAATGCAGGGAACCCAAACCAAGTAGTTTCAAATGCAGGGAACCCAAATCAAGTTAGCTTAATCATTGGGACTTAAATCTCTAAGCATAATTGAACTATAAATATTTAATCCTATAAAATACCAACAAAATTCTATCCAATTTTGAACCATAGAATCCAAACAGGCTTAGAATGGAAGAGCATAGTAAGTATTCCAAAATTAAGAACAAAAACCATAGTGAAAATACCTTGCAGAACTTGATCGTAGCAATGGGGGTTTTCGACCAAGAATTTAAAGAGCGATGTTAGGGAAGAGCTACTAGTATCATGCTCTACATACAGAAACAAGATTATGTTAACCCCGATCTCATCATTTGTCAAGCCCCTTCTCATTAGCTTCATTACATAGAAGAAAAGACAGTAGATCTTGCTCAGTAGAAGCCCTTCCATTCCTCAATGCAATTCTCTTTCCCTCAATAATCTGAGCAAGTTGTTGTCGAAGGGCGTCAATTGCAACTCTGGCCTTGTGGTACCTTGTCCCAAGCAAATCAATGGGTACCTTTGTTGGAATGGAAGAAACAAATCCAACCCTCCGCACCATATACGAAATAGTACCATTCTATAGAAGCTCCAAATAGGTCGGCTGCATAAGCTCTAGAAGGATTCGAGACTAGGATATGGAGAATCGATACGTTTCTAGCCCAAGTGATTTAGCTCGATATCTTCTAGATAATGGTGATATTGGTCATCTGCTACGTCTCCTTTTCTTTTGTCTTCTACATGTCCTAGTGTATGTGTGAAGGCGTCCCAGTTGGTGAGACCTTTACCTCCTCTTCAGGCACCTTCATACTTCTCTTCTGCAATGCTGGTCTTGGCGATCCCTGCATCGCCATTGTTGTTCGTCACCGTTCCATTTGGAGAAGAATTAAGAATATTGTTCATTTATGTTCCCATTCGCTTCTAATTCATTTGCCATTCTAATATTTCAGAATATATGGGATTCAAAATCGCAAACTGTTGAAATCGTTGAGGGGTTTCGAACCTGCGAGCAGACAGACGGAAAATCTCTGGCTCTGAACTTTGGTAGTTTTGTGCTCATGCACAGGGCCTCCTCTCTTCTTTGTAGAGAAAAATTAGACTTTGCCAAGTTATATACAGTAGACAGAAATAATTTAATAGAATTGGAAGTGTCAAAGCAAGTTCAGGAGTTGGTGGGGATTGGGACCAAGCGTAGTAGTTGGACCGCTTCTAAGTTTTGATTCAGCCTACTTTGGGGATGGACTAAATAGGTGCATAGATTCGAGTTTCTCACAAATGGCCATTTCAACATAAAGGCAAGGAGGCGCCAACACTTAATAAGGGGAAATTATGAATGCGTAGAAAAACAAAAGAAAATCATATAAAGCTCTAACAAAATTTTCCTTCAAGATGTTCCTAATGGCCCAAAGAGGAATCAAGCCATTGGTCCTTCCAACAGGCCTCAAGCAGGAAGTCTCGCAGTAGCTTCTCCTCCTCCCTCAAGTCACACCTTTTTCCTCTTAACCTCCCCTTAATTTGATGCATGTTGCTCCCTACTCAACTCCACGTGCCCTCTCTTTCATCTTGTGTTGCACGTGTGGCAGGAGAGAATGTGGAGAATGCGCATCTTGACATCATATTCCAAGCCATTATTTATGCTTATAATATTGTCTACAACCACCGTTAGCGACGATTTAGGAGAATTGGAAAAATTTTTGGTTTCAATGAAAATGGGTTGTGACAAGTATGAAAACCAACGAAATCGTAAATAATCCTTGTAGCAGTATGAAAACCAACGAAGGATGATGTAATAGGTGTTGTGTCTTGTCAGAGACTTAAATCTTTTTGTCATGTGTTTGTAATTGACAGATTTACCCGTAATGAGAAAACAAGATGTAATTGCATGTGATAGTATCACGTGCAAAACTGTAACATGTAATCAGATTCTAGGTGCTTTAGGCCTAGTAGCATTAAATAAGTCAAGGTGGTTAAGGGTTTTCCCCCTTGTTTCTCCACCTTTTTCTTCACTCTTTTCCTATATTTAAAGGAGGGAGTTTCATTATAATTTGTATCTTTTGGCAATGCAAGACAATTTTGTTAGTTTGTATTTGCACTCTAAGACTTTGAGCTTAGATGTAAATTGAATTATTTTCAATAAAAGGGGATACTTGCTTTCAAACTTTGTGTTGATTCAAGGTGTTATGTGACAATATTTTCTGGATATTGATTGTGAGTTTTGAAGTTTTGCTCAAGAGGGATTTGAATTCAATTGTACAAACTTTGAGTTGCCTATTGCATTCAAAGCCAATTTGAACTTTTGAAGATTTTATGCTGCAGGAGGACAAATTGGTATAGTTTGTAGTGGCTGCAATTACTTAGAACTGAAGACTTTGGACTTTCGTTGTAGGTATTTTTATTAAGTTTGAGAGTTTCTAGGAAGAGACTTTGTACCTTACTCCAGTTATTCTAGTTAGTGAATCCTCATTTGAAACAAACGCATAAGTAGACTGTTGTCTCAGGTGTTGTTCTTATGTCAACCCCTAAGTCACCGGTATTATCGTAGCAATAGGATCTTTTTGATTAAGTTGAAAGTTGTTTGTAAAATCATTCTTAAAAAAGAGGAATTGATTAAGAGATCTGTCTCTTTTTGTAATTTCAGTTAAATTTTTATTGAAGCCACCTATGCTTAGAAGGGAGCCTCCCCTATTGATGAGAGGAGAGAGAAATCTCATGAATGCTTCCTAAAGTCACAATTTTGTAAGTTGTGGTTTTAGTGACTAAATAATTTTTCGCCATCAGATTTCTACTTGCAAGTAGAATGAAAAAAGAAACATCATTTCTACCCTTCCCTATTTTCCACAATCAGCATCCTTTCATACTTAATATTCTCACATAAATAAAGACAACAATTTCATTACCAGTACTTTCATCAAATAAACAGATTTCCTTTTCTAAGAAGGTAACTAGCTTAAATCATTTGCATTTTACATTCACACGTAAGAGGAAAACTTAACAAAACTTTTTCTATATATTTCCATAATTATAGCTGGCAATATTTCTAGAAGAATCGAACTAAGACTATAAGCTAAAAATCCACACAATGATCTCACCATGTTCACTCAATTGAAACCAAAATTAAGGATTTTATACCTTTTTATTCTGTCAAGAAAACTATCCTCTTAATTAATTAACAATTTTTACTTCTAGCAAGAAAAGTAGTTCTCAACGGTGTAATTCATGCTTATAATTTTTATGAGTTTTTAGAAGCATTTTGTTATCAACACGTCACATTTGTTCAAGGATAATGTGGACAATAGTGCGTATGTTCATAGACCCGTGGTGCGTATACAAACACAAAGCTAGACAAAAGAACACAGTCAGGTGAATTGCAACGGCCAGACCAAATTTAGAGAATGGATTGTGAAGCCATAAGCTAAACAAAAGGCATCATTTTTAAATAATAAGCAATTCTATTCCAAGGTGAGACGAGATAGCACAGGATTCAAACATAAGTTGCGGACTATCATATTAACTAATCACATATAGTTAAAAACAACAAGATTCAACGTGTAGGTTCATAGTTTTTGGTTTGGTGAAAACAATCATTGTATTCAAATTTCCAAACCTCATCGTTTGTGCTGTTGAGAATGAGGGCATATTCTATTAATGGTGTTTCAAGCCCAAAATGATTGTAATCCAAAACAAAGGCTCCGTACCCAACATTTAAATAAATGAGATTAAAGGGGCATTCTGAAGATTACTATATGCCAAGTTAACCACAAACAAGAAAAGAATAAAAAGGCGGTTCGTTGTTGTAATCAATGTTCTCCAACATTTGGGTGTATCCAGACGACGGTGACAGTATAAATACCTTACTATATAAACGCATAGTAGATTGGAGGTGCGACAATAAAGGAAATTACAACATCAGAGATATAGACCAAGGTTAAGGTTTGCACGTCTATGTAAAACAAATCTTTATAGTTTCTTAATAATCACAGGGCCTTTTGCTTGTAATTCGTTCTCTATGTTTCCAGGCGTCTATAATTTCTAGATATTTAAACGGTGCCAAAAATAAAACACAATATTTCGTACTACCCACAGACATGGTTTAGGAGAAAGAACAATTTCGTTGACTCATCGTTTGTAATGAAATAAGAGAGAGAGTTTTAAGTTCTGCCTAAGATAGTTGAAGATGTAAGTCATTGAAGAAACCGAATGGTAAAAAATTATATATACAATGAACCGGTGGAACTTGAAATAGTATCACAAATGTAAAGGCAACTAAATTAAGTAACAGTGATCTGCTGATCACAAAACAAGCATATAAGCAAAAGCTCCAAATTGCTTTAAGAAAAGATAGGCAGGGCATCTATTATATAGAAAAATCAAAAGGGAGTTGATATTATGGGATTCAACTATATTCACCAATAGTACAACTACAATCATAAAGAGCTGCAACTATATAATTAATATCACACTGTGCAGTCAATAAGGACTGCAGGTAGATCCCAAAATGGGCATTATTGCTGTCACTCTCCCCCATAATGACCATTGGGAAGAACATGAAGTAGATCCCTGAGCTTCTGGAACCTTTCACGAGCTAGAGCCTTTGTGAAGATATCTGCAATCTGATCTTCTGTACTGCAGTACACAATTTCGATCAAACCTTGTTGAACTAATTCCTTGATATAATGATATTGTATCTCAATGTGTTTGGTTCTACAATGAAATACTGGATTCTTTGTCATTTGTATAGCACTCTTGTCACAATACAACAAGGTAGGTTCACTCTGTATGTGGTGTAAATCTTCTAGTAGTCTTCTCAACCATACAGTTTGACAAGCAGCTGATGTTGCAACTTTGTATTATGCCTCTGCTGTAGAAAGTGATACTGTAGGTTGTTTCTTGGACTTCCAAAAGAATACTGCGGAACCAAGGCTAAAAGCATAACCAAAAGTAGACTTCCGATCATCAGCAGATCTCGCGCAATCTGAATCTGTATAGCCAACCAATCTATTGTCCTCTGAATGCTGAAATTCGAGACCATAGCTCAATGTCCCTTTAACATATCTGAGAATGCTTTTAATAACATTCCAATGTGTTTCCTTAGGCTTTGACATGAACCTAGAGACCAAACTCATTGCAAATGTGATATCTGGACGAGTAGTAGTTAAGTAGATCAAGCTTCCAATCAGTTGTCTATATAGAGTGGTGTTACAAGTAGTAGTTGCCGTTGCACCAAAAGATCGACCTGTTAATGCCCGATACAACCACTAGACTTATAGAAGACACATGAGGCTGTTAAACCATGTCACGAATTCCAAGGGGAGCGCTGACAATTTTTCCAACAATCTCCCCCTCAAAGTTACCCGAGGGTTTAAGGATTCGAACCTGTGACCAAGCTTTGATACCACTTGTTACAAGTAGTAGTTGCCGTTGCACCAAAAGATCGACCTGTTAATGCCCGATACAACCACTAGACTTATAGAAGACATAGGAGGCTGTTAAACCATGTCACGAATTTTGAGGGGAGCGCTGACTACTTTTCCAACAAGTGGGATTCACTAGATTTGACACATTTGAAGTAGACAATTTAAGTCCAACTTTAATGGGTGTTGCAATTGGTTTGCAACTTCGCATCTGAAATTTTTGTAGGATATCTCAGGCATATTTTTTCTCAGACATAAATATTTCATCTTTATTTTGCCATACTTCTATACTAAGAAAGTAGTGCATTTGTCCCAAATCTGTCATTTCAAACTCAATAATCATGGTTTCTCTAAACTCTACAAATAAAGCTGGATTATTCTCTGTGTAGATAAGATCATCAACATAGAGAACTAAGATAAAGATATCCTTAGCTGAGCTTCTGATATAGAGATTTGGATCTGATTGACTTCGTGAAAAACCTTTCTACTATAGGTATGAGTCTATCTTTGAATACCATGCTCTTGGTGCTTGTTTGAGACCATACAATGTCTTCTTTAATTTGCAAATGTAATGTTCTTTAGAAGGTATTTCATAATCTTTAGGTTGTGAAACATACACTTCCTCATCAATATATCCATTCAAGAAAGCACTCTTCATATCCATTTGATAAACTATCCAACTCAATTGAGCTACCAATGCCAAAACTAATGATAGTATCCATTCGTGCTACAGATGCAAATGTCTTAGTATAATCAATACCTTCCTGTTGAGTGTACCCTTTGGCTACCAATCTAGCCTTACACTTATCAATGCTTCCATCAGATTTATACTTTGTTTTGTACACCCATCTTGTACCAATAACTTCCTTACTAGGAGGTAATTGAACCAAATCCCATGTGTCATTCTTTTCAATTGTGTCTATTTCATTGTTCATTGCTTCAATTCAGTCTTCTTTTTCTTGAGCTTGTTCAAATGTTTGTGGCTCATTATTTTCCATGATTTAAGTCATCAATGCAAAATCCACTTTTGTTTGTGACCGTGTTGTCATTTTTTTCAAAATTTGAATCCAACATAAGAGTTGATGGATGATTCTTTTATGTCCTTTGATATTTTTGATATTTTCTTTCTCCCGCACTAGATGATTCAGGTACATCTTCTTCATCCTCTTCAATATCATCAATTACTGTCTCTTTTTCTTTTGTTTCATTTTCTTTGGTATATTCTGCTAGTTCATTGAGTACCACATCTCTACTTTTCACAAGCTTTTTTGCTACTGGATCATACAACTTATCTGCTTTATTTTTCAATTCCATAACTAATAAAAATGCATTTAAGGCCTTTATCATCTAACTTAGACCTTTTTTCTTTTGGTATGTGTGCATAAGCAACACATCCAAATACTCTAAAGTGATCAACACTTGGCTTTACCCCAGACCATGCTTGTTCAGGAGTCATCCCTTTAACTGCTTTTGTAGGACTTTTATTTAGAAGTTACACTGTTGTGTATACTGCTTTTTCCCAAAAACTTTTATCCAAGTTTTTCTCTTTCAACATACTTGCCATTTCAACAATTTTCCTATTCTTTCTTTCAACAACTCCATTACTGCGGAGTCTAGGAAGTAGGGAACTCCCTCTTGATTCCATGATTTTTAGAAAATCAATAAATTGATTTGACTTGTACTCACCTCCATTGTCTGACCTTATCACTTTGATATACTTACGAATTTGTTTTTCAACCAAATTCTTGAACTCTATAATCTTTTCAAATACGTCTGATTTGAAACCAAACAATACACCCAAGTTTTTCTTGAGTAATCATCAATGAAGGGTAGAAAATACTTGGATTTGTTCAAAGAAGGTGATTCCATAGGATCACACAAATTTGTATGGATTATCTCAAGATGTTGTTTAGCTCTCTGGATTCACCAATAGGAAATATCCTATTTTGTTTTCCAACAATGCACTTTTTGCACACCTCTTTTGTGTCTTCAATTAATGGTAGACCTTCAACCATTTTTAATCTTTTGAGTAAAATCAACCCATTAAAATTGAGGTGACCATATCTCTTGTGCCAAACCTTACTTTCACTCATTTCACTAAACCTTAGTGCTTGGTTCACATAAGTAAAATGAAGAGGAAACATCATATCCCTTGTCATTTGTGCTCTTGCAACAATTGCATTCTGTTTTAATTTATCTCTTATTATGCACTCATTCTTATCAAAAGTTACTTGATAATTTTTCTTTAACATTTGTCCAACAAACAACAAATTCTTTTTGAGTGTTGGAACCAATAATGTTTCATTGATATGCTTAACTTCACCATATTCTATTGTAACTGTAATGGTACCCTTACCTTTGGTTCTATGAGAATTATTATCTCCTAGTACTATAGTACTTTGATGCTTTTGATCCAAGTTGACAAATAGATTCTCATTAGATGTCATATGTGAAGAACATTCATAGTCTATATACCACACATTATTTTCACTTAAACTTGTATTGAGGCAAGAAATAAACAAATTTTGTTTATCTTCAATAGTGCTATGAGCAATTTTCTTTTCTGTTTCACCTTGTTTACTCCAACAATTTGAAGCATAATGTCCAAACTTATTGCAATGAAAGCATTGGACAGTCCTTTTACTATTATCTCCCCCATTACTTCTACCTCTTCCTCTTCCAGCTCCTCTGAAGTTGCTACTTCTTCCTCTGAAATAATTTTCTCTTCTTCTGGAATTGCTAGATTCACCTTTGTATTCTTTCTTATTGTTATCATCATGTTTATTATGACTCTTGAAGAATGTGTCTCTTTTTCCTCTTATATTGGCTTTAGAGGAAAATGCTTGCTCTAGGATTTCTTCATTACTTTTCGTTCTTTCTTCAGTAGTTAACAAAATTTCACTTAATTCATCAATTTGCATGCTTGAGAGATCCTTAGATATCTCAATTGTAGAGACCACACTTTCAAATTTTGGAATCAAGCTTCTTAAAATCTTTTCAATTACATGCTTGTCATCTACATCTTCCCCTAGTATTTTCATCTGACTCACTAGACCTTCTACTTTTGTTAGAAATTCATTGGCAGATTCACTAGATGTCATTTTTACATTTTCAAAGTTTTTTCTCATTGTTTGTAATTTAACAGTTTGTACACCTTGATATGCATTACTTAATATTTGTCATTCTTGCTTAGAATGAAGAGCACTGCTTATTCTGGGAAAAATAGCTTGAGTGATTGCACCCTAAATTAAGAATAAAGCTTCGGTTTTTTTCTTTCCATTTGTTTTGTATTCCCTTTTTTGTTGTTCAGTTAATGCATTTACATCTGCTATCTCAACATAGCCATTTTGAACAATTTCCCACAAATCCTTAGATTTGAGTAGAGTTTGCATTCTAGTGCACCAATATGTAAAATTGTCTCCTTCAAAGATGGGAATCAACACATTACTAGACATTACATTCCCTGCCATATTTGCCATAAAAATGTGCACAAAGACCCAAGTTGCTCAACACCAAGTTTAGGAGAGATTTGCAAATGAATACTCTCATTGTCCCTTCAAATGGAACCCACACACAAAAAGATTTTTTTTATTATAATTTTTTGGAGAAATAAGTGTCGGTTTCAACTGAAAATGCACTTAATTACAAGAGAACTATATCTCTTACATCTATTTTTTTTAAAAAAAGTTGAAGCTTTACTAAAGATTTTAAAAAACAATAACTTTTACTTTCAGATGTAAAAAGTTTAAAACATTCTAACTTAATAGTAAAAAGCTTCAATTTATAAACATAAAGATTTAAACAAAGGAAGTTTCAACTTCTGCGTGGAAATTAGGAGAAGGGAATTTCTCACACAAAACTCTCTTCTTTCCCAATCTTTTCTTTCCGAGTTTGCAGCCCCCTTCACCCACACCTTCTCTTGATTTTAATTTTTTTTTTAAATAAAAAGAAGATTTCTGCACCCAACTGAAAGCTTTTTTGACCAGAAAATAATACCAAATCCTTGTAGGCTGCTGGCTGCTTCTTTTTACTGGCCTCTGCAAAAAGGAAAAACAAAAAATACATATGCTTGTATTATATCCCAGCCAGTACAATGATCAGATTTCAAGATCCTTCTAGTTATGTAAATTGCAACAGCATATGTGTATGCAATTAGCAACTTCTCTTCTCTTGCAAACACAAACAAACTTTTAGACTCTTCTAATTTATATTCCACCAAATTTTTTTGGCTCTCCAAATTTTTAAAACTTGGCTCTGATATTAGATGAAGGCAACTAAATTAAGAAACAATGATCTGCTGATCACAAAACAAGCATATAAGCAAAAGCCTTAAATTGCTTTAAGAAACGAGAGGCAGTGCATCCATTATATAGAAAACCAAAAGGTGATATTATGGGATTCACGCATATTCACCAATAATACAACTACAATCATAAAGAGCTGCAACTATCAACTACAAACATAAATACATACAACAATCTAATTAATATCACACTCTGCAGTCAATAATGACTGCAGGTAGGCCCCAAAAATGAGCATTATTACTATCAAAATGAATGCAGGAGCAAACTTAATGCTCAATCGGTGAATGACAATGATATGAGAACGAGGATGAAGATGAAAGAAATCAGAATGCTGAACAAGTAACCCTAAGGTACGTAAGACTTAGATGTAGTCAATTTGAATAAGTAATTATAGGAGATAAGAATGTTGGTGTTACATGACAAGGAGTAAGGACATAGACGTAATCAATCTGAATCAGAAATTATAGGAGATTAGAATGATGGTGTTACATGACAAGGAGTAAGGTTAAAGATACAACCTTTTTGTTATTTGAAGTTGAGCCTAAGATAGTTAAAGATGCACTAAAAGATAATCATTGGATTAAAGCAATGAAACAAGAAATTGATTAGATTGAGAAGAACAAAACATGGACTCTAGTAGCCAGACCTACTGACAAAAATGTGATAGGTACTAAGTGAATTTTTAGGAACAAGGTAAATGAGAAAGGATAGGTAATCAGAAATAAAACGAGATTAGTTTGTAAAGAATATACTCAAGAAGAAGGTCTTGATTATGGTGAGACTTTTTCTCCTATTGCTAGATTGGAAGGAGTTAGAATACTTCTAGCTTATGCTGCATACAAAGGATTCAAAGTCTGTCAAATAGATGTGAAATTTGATTTTCCAAATGAAATACTTTAAGAAGAAGTATATGTAGATCAACCTGGAGCATTTGTCACTGAAAAGAATAAAAACATGGTTTGCAGATTGCATAAAGCATTGTACGGATTGAAACAAGCTCCGAGAGCATGGTATGAAAGACTTCACACTTATTTGATGAAAATTGGATTCACAAAGACCAGTGACAACAACGTGTATCTCAAAATTGAAAATGAGGATAGGATATTAATTGTTGAAATATTCGTTGATGATATAATTTTTGGTTGTAATGAAGCATTATGCAGATAAGATGAGAAAGGAAGTTGAAATGTCTATGATCGGTGAGATAAGATTCTTCATAGGACTTCAAGTACAACAGATGAAGATAGATATCTACATTAGTCAATCAAAGTACATCAAGGAGATATTGAAAATATTTGAAATGGAAGATTCAAAACTAGCTGGTACACCTATGATCACAGATTACAAATTGTCTAAGGAAGATGATTCAAAAGAAGTAATGGAACATTATATAGATCAATAATAGGTAAGTTACAGTATGTTGTTCATAGCAGACCGGATATAGCTCATTTAGTTGGCATAGTTTCTATATTTTCTTCAAATCCTAAAGAGTCTCATATGACAACGGTGAAGAGGATATTCAAATATCTTAAGAGAACAAAGGATTATGGTTTATGGTATGGAAAGCAAGGAGATTTCAGTCTAAATGTGTTTACTGATGTTGATTGGGCTAGTAATATTGATGATAGGAAAAGTACCAGTGGAAGAGCTTTCTTTTTAGGAGAAAGATTAGTGTCATGGATGAGCAAGAAGCAAAATTTTATATCACAATCAATTATAGGGGCTGAATATGTTGTTGTTGCTATATATTGTTAACAAATAATCTCGATTAAGCAAATTCTTGAAGGTATTCATGAAAAGGTAATTGAACCAGTTGTGATACATTGTGATAACAAAATTGCTATTAATATCTCAAAGAATACAGTGATGCATTAAAAAACAAAACATATAGCAATAAAATATCATTTTCTAAGAGAACAAGTACAAGAGAAGGAGGTCAGACATGAGTACTTTCAACAAAGGTGCAAGTTGCTGACATATTTACCAAAACACTACCAAAAGAGAGCTTTGAATATCTCAGAGGTAGATTAGGGGTCCTTCCCCTATCTGATATTAATTAGAGGAAAGATGCAGATTGCATCAGTTCATATGTGCAAGACAGAGAATCATAGGTATGAATTGATGTACAGGTGGACTACTCCATTAAGGGAGAAGTCTTAGTATAGGAAAAGAGAGGTCAAGCAAGAAGAGAAATCACTAGGACACAAAAATAAGAATGCAAAAACTATAAATGATTCACCTTTGGCATTTTTGTCAAAGGGGGAGAAGAGTAAATAAAAGGGAGCAGTGTATTGTAGAAGGAGAAGAGTATTCTTTGAAGAGAGGAGAGAATAAGAATAAGGAGAAGTGTATTGTTGCTATCAAAATGAGAGGAGAACAATCAAAGGGGGAGTGGATACATATCGAAGAAGGGAACGTAACAAGGAAGTCAGAGATGCAAAGCAAAGAAGAAAATGTTTATTCTACAATGAGTTTCCATCAACAAGTAAGAACAAAGAAGTGATAGTACCAAAGTAAAAATGTGTTATAGTGTTGCCATTAATGCCAAATGGGGAGATTGTTGGTATAACTAATTAATGGTGATGATTGTTGGCATAGATGTTGAAGAGATGTCATGTAAAGATTGTTGGTCATGATTGATGATGCGCTGATGAAGATTGGACCAAGATTTGATGACAGGTAAATCAGTTATATGATTGTCATTGATGTCAACTATTTGACTAAGTGTTTTGGCATGTTACCACATTTATTAGAGCAAAGACTGAGTTTCATAATGAATTAAGTATTGCTATTATATAGAAAAGTTTAATGATGAGTTATAATGATATATTTATGATAACACCTATTCATGTGAAGAATTGAGTAAGGATGGAATCAAATTGGATAATAGCTAAAGCAATTGGTGGCAAGCAGTTAAATGACTTGAATGCTATTTCCAATATGTATAGAATTATGAAGAATGATCATGTAATATGAATTATAATGATGTCAGGATGATATGATTAAGATCACAACTTAAAATATTTTGAGGTAAAGGTCATTTGATGATTTGAAAGTGATGTTGACAGAATGGGTAAACAAGGATGAACAAGTGAACTAGACAAACCGGTGAACTAGGAGAACATGTGAACAAATGACAGTTTATAAAGATTTTAGGAGTGATAATGAATTTTAATTTTTTATTGGGATCGATGATGATTTTCGAAGAGTGAAAAGGTATCTGTGTGATTTGTGGAAAGTATTGACAACACATTAATCGAGATAATACATTTAAGGTAGATTCTTCAGGAGGTTTCTATTAGGTCAAAATGGTTTATGGAGTTGGAACAAGTCCTAAGGTACAGATTGAATCTAAGCCGACGTGGTTAAGAGAAAATAAAGAATGTATGGTTAGATGTAATTTGTGATGACAAAATTAATCTGGATCGTTGGATTTGGGTTTTGTTAAAGCGGTGGAATGGATTTCTACTTAAAGAGAAATGAAAGAAGAAACTAACTATTGAAGGCCAGACTAAAGCGGAGTTGCAGAAGGTTGTGGTTGATTAGTAAGTGTTGGAATCAAATGCGATCAAGACAGAGCGCAGAGTATGGCATGTTGTTGAGTTTGAGAACTTAATTGGATATGATCTAGCAGAGATAGTGCAAATTACAGATTATTTTCTATTTTTTACTCTCTAACAATTGTAACAACAAAATCCTTTAAAATAAGGTGGATCCTAATAGGTCACATTGTAAAATCCTCTAACCAGGTGACATTCTAAAGAGTGTTTAAAATCCTCTAACAAGGCTGCTCCTAACAGGGTATAGATCCTAACAGGTCTAAAGGAAAATCTCTTAATCGGGTAGCTATAAAAAGTGTTGTTGTAACCCTTAACCGGACAAGCTCCTAACATAGCGTATTCCAGAAGAGTACACAATTTGTGAGCATCCTTCTCACACCGCTGTTTTCACCCTGATCGGGTTTCCACATGATATATTTGGTGTTACATTTGTGTAGACGAGTTTTATGTGTTTGCATGTTAGTTAAAGCCTACTTTACCTATTGTGATGAATGAATGTTTAAAAGGTTAAATTGCTTATCAGTTTGAATTGGGCGAGTTTAAGTTTGAATTGGTGATTACTGATTCACCCCCTCTCAGTAATCATTCCTATATTAACATCCCTATCTCTTTGGTTTCTATGTAAATCTAAGACTTTAGGCATACATGAATTTTTGTCATTATAAGAAGCAACTCACATTCATTTTTTTTTTCTTTCAATACTCTTTAGACATTATGTAGAGTTAGAAGCAACTCATATTCAATTTTTTTATTCCTTCAACACTCTTTAGATATTATGTAGAGAGAAGGGGAAAAAATAAAATTGAATGGTTGTATTTCTGAAAAAATTAAAAAACAAGTTGAATTAGAGAGATACTCTTGATTAAAAAAAATATTAATTTTTTAAATATGCTTTAATATAAAGTAGTTGCCTCTGTTCTAGTACTTCATTTCTCTCTATGGCGATTCTTTAAATCCTTCCAATTACAGTGACCTTTTAAAATCCCAGTATCACAATAAATATTATGCTCCACTGTCTGATACCTTAACTGGCGAAGAACACCACAAAAATATTTCAGTACAAAAAAGTTTCCAAGTAATTAGATGTATCAGGGCAAAAATTAAGCAATAGGTGAAACATGTTATTTACTTGATAGAATAAGATCACCGCTTTAAGTGTTGATTTTAATGGAGTAATATAGTATTTATCGACTGCTGCGCATAAATATTAGTAGATTTTTATCTTGAGCTGAAAGACGTTTAACTTCTAATTACAGAATGTTTTTAATATTATCTTTCAGTATTGTGGATTAAATTCTCTACTTGTTTAAATGGCTATAATTTTAATAAAGTATAAAACATGTTAGTGTTTATTCTGATATTATTTACGTAACCTTAATTACTAAGATCTTTCATGAAATGTAATAATATATAAAATTTATACATTATTATTTATTAATCTGCATTTGCATATAATAATAATTTTGATCTAGTTAAAGTTATAGACTAAACCATTTAAACACTTTACATCTACCAATTTGCTAGCTTGATCCCTTGTATTCCGTATTCATTGTTGGAATATGATGCCCCAACAGTTGAGTTTCAATAAGAATTAATTAGCTGTTAAGAGGGTTTAGTTTGTTGTCCAACAGTTATAGTTAATTGTCAAACAACTTTATACGAAACTGTTGATTAAGGCATCTAAGAGCCATAAAAATGTAATTGTATTTGTGAAAAATGATTGTGCAGCAAGAGATGAAGTTATTTTGTTTTGTAAATAGCTGATATTTTTTATTGTTAACTAGGCACAATCATTGAAGGCAGAAAACGCTAAACTTGTTAAGAAGGTAAGAGACTCGTCCATTTCCTTTATTGTCGTCCCAAAACTTTATTTTTCTCTTCTATTCCCAGTGAAGTTATCAATGTCGACTCAGGAAATAAATATGGACACCAACAGAGGAGTCATCTATAATATGGAAGCAAATATTGTAACTCAACAAGATCTGCCTTAAACTAACCTCAATCAATGGTAATTTAAATGTTTAATTTCTGCTGCCTCATTTTTCTTTATCTTGAAATAATAAATTATAATAGAGAGAGTATGTGGATGCAGCCTATGATGAATTCGAAGGACATCCAATGATCCCTAATATTTTCTCTGTCATCTGGTGTGCTGTGGAGCTCAACTAAGTGGATCCAGTGCTCTTGAAAGTTATATATGTATTGCATTTCCTTCAGATTGACTTGCAAACTGTCCGTGATGGAGATATAATTTTGTGAACTGATGGTAATTTTTAACATAAACTAATGTAGGGATTTCTTGCATTTCATTTTCTTCGTAGCAATTTTCTATCAGGTCGTACTTTTTTCTCCCGCAAAAGATAAGCGAAGCTGCTAATGTTCGAAAGGTTGTTGTGGAATTTTGTACACCTGTGAAGAACTTAAGTTGATGTGATTAGTTGTGGCATATGCACCTTTTCAAACTCTTGCGTTCATAATTGATAAGGTTAACGTTGATGGTTGATCTTAAACTCACATTTAAGAACACTAAATCTGATTGATTTCATTGAAATTCACAAACAAGACCCATACCTTGAAAGCGGAAGATGAGATATCTTATTTTAAATATGATCCAAACTAGGATTTTATCGTAGGAAAGCTAGACAAGTTTGGTTTATTGACACCCTATCTTCGCCCCTCTTCTGGCTTTTTGACTCATTCTATAGCTCTCTAACTATCACCAATTTGATCAAATTCAGCTGTGGCCTTGTCTTTTGTCTTTACTGAGCTCCAAGTAGTGGCCTCTATGCGGCCAAGCTACATATTTCTCTTTTAAGATCTGCCTTAAAATACTGCAAACCAGGTTAAATTTCAGCAAAATCTCCGTGAGCGAAGTGAAAGTCAGTTTATCCCTAGCAATAGTCCAAGCATCAATCATTGGCATGGTCAAACGATTGCTCGTCACTGCTCAAAAAATCTCCGAGGTTCACTCTTGGGTCATCTCTACCCTGAGGTTTTCTATCATTCTAAGTAACATAGACTCATCTTGGCGGCACCCTCACATGGAAAGTGGATGGTTAGGGTAGATAAGAATTTTGTACCCAATTAGGACTACATTGGTTGAGACTTGTATCAACCAACTACTTTAGTGTGAGGTGATTTGGTTGTTTATCTTATACCGCCCTAGGTGGTTGAGAATGAGCATACATCCATACATTTGTTTTCCTAATGCTCCTTTCAAGTGATAGTTCATTCATGCGGCTATTAGCTTGTTGTATGAAATTGTGTAATGAATTCACATTTCTTGCTTTTTAGATTATTCCTAATTTATAATCAAGTAGAGTTTGGTTGTAAGGATGGCATTATCATAATTTTTTTATCATTTCAATCAGAAATAAGGGTTGGCTCTTTTTTGTATAATGAAGTTGATTTTCAGAATATCTAGTGTTGTACTCGAATTGTTTTGTATCATTTAGACTAAATTCACTTGGCACTATCCATTTCAAAGTAAGCTTCCCAAAGAGATTGCAAATTGACAATAAGATTTAATGCTTCCTCCTCTTACAAGTTAAAAAGGGCTGTGGAGGAAAAGTTGAAGGCATATATTTCACAAGTCTTAACGTCGGTATGATGAAATGTGATAGTAAATTTAATCTTATAGAGGAAATGTCTATTCAAACTAACGAATGTCTATTCGAATAGGATTATTAAATGGGCAATAAGGGAATATACCAAAGCTCTTTCCTCTAGAATTAAGTTTATTTACATATATAATATAGACACATTCCTACAAAACTACATCATGCCACAACAACTTAATATAATATATGAAACTGGTTTGCTGGTAGATACATTTTGCATTCAATAAATTGTGAAGATAGTTGAACACATAATGGGGTGGGAATCAATTTGGACCATAATAATAATCTCAAATCAGATCAGGATAAGCTTCAAATCACCACAAGCAATGAAATAAGGATCTCTTGAAATGAGTCAGTAGCACAATCTTTTGAATATATTTCTTTGAATCTTAGACAATTGCACATCCACTTTTTTCTTTTTCTTCTTTCCTTCACACTATGCATTACTTTCTTAGCCATCAATGCAATCCTTAATTATAAGTAGATCATTAAAATCTTTACTACAAGTCAGCCTCAACCAAGAAAAAATAATATTATATGACATAGGCCAAAAAGACCCAAGATACACAAGTTGGTCTGCTCCAAGAGAGAGGGAACCCAAATATATTTGAACACACTCTCCTAAGGTAAATCCAATGGTCTGCCATTATCAAAACTTAATGTAGAAATAAGAAATTAAAGCTTATAGACTCAATCAACCAAGAAACACTGTTCCCAAGCAATCTTGAAGCATGCAGATCTATACGCACCATAGTGAGACCCAAGTTATCATCCCAACATTGATTGTAAAGTGTACTGGAACCAAAAGAATGATCCTAGATGAGGTAGCATACTTGGATAGACAGGAACATAATGAATTTAAACATATAGAGTATAGAACGTTAAAGCTCACTTGTAAACCATTAATTTCTCCATAAAGAATTATTGTATGACCAATAATGAATAAGATAATCATTCAGCAATATTCAATGTAACCATATCTAGAGGACACCAAAGATACTCTGAACCAATCTGACAAATTTCACTACTTGTTAGATGATATTACCAATACAAGATCATCAAACCAAAATATTATTTCGTCAATTCTAAGTTGTAGCTATACTAGATTAATAACGTGCACAATTTAGCTTATGATAGTCTAGGCTAAAGACCTAATGAAATGTATTTACCTGTCCTTTTTCATGTTGTCCTGCCTTTTTACTGTCCTTGACTATGTTTTTTTGGGTTATCGTTTGTTGTTATGGTTGTTTACAGTGTTTTGGCTTCTGTTCCTCGGTGCTGCAGCACTATTTCTATAAAACTTTTATGCAATTCTATACTTAGATATATGTGTTATAGGTTTCAGGTCCTTGTAAAACCCGTTTTTACTTAATCAGAACAACTTGCACAATTTAAACATTTTTAAATCTTCTTCATTAATCATTATCTCAATCTTATACAATTATTGTGACCAAACATTTATGTCACATCGGGGATGAATGACATCAATGACACCACAAAGTATAAATTGGACATGTAGTGATATCACTACAAAGGCACACCAAGCCAAAACTACAATTGTATACAGACCAGAACACATCAAGAAAGTAGACAAAGAATCCAACATCACAACAATAGTATTTGGAATATAACAAAAATACTTGTAAGAACATCTTCTGGATCAAAGGAACACATGTGCACAAGAAATTAGTTATATCATATCCATATGAGTAATTAGTATCATGATTCTTGCCACACATACTCGACTAACTGATATGAAGACAACAAAACAAACAAGATATCAACATGTATGTTAATACCTTATCAACACATTATCCTCCCAACAAGCCTGCTACAAATACTTCACCCTTCCAATAACTTTGACATCAATGATAACCAACATGTCATATTTGCAACATAACATACCTATATTTTATCAAATCTATGTCAAGAGAGCCAAAAGGTATCAATTTTGAAAAACAAATTATGAAGTTGTAAAAGTAAAGAAAAACTAATTTGAATTAAGTCCAAATGAGTATCACACATATTTGAACTAATGAGCCTTCTCAATTACCGTCTCTAGTTTGAAGTCATTGAGAATTCCATAAATATAACCTCTATAAATGTTTTGATGAATTTAATATCTTTTCTCATAACAATTTAATAAAAAATAACTTCAAAATTTAAATATTGACTTCTTTGTAATTCTAGAGGATTGAAAGTTATATATTCAATCAAATCTTAAGCACCGAACGCTATATATATTCCCTTTCCTATATATTCTCTTAAATTTTGATCTTGATTAGTGACAAGGGAATGTTACATATATTCATAAATATGTAACCTTCATTGGCGAGACAAAAAAAACAAATATTTGATAATCGATCATATAAAAGAGTTAGTGTAAAACTCCACAATTTACATATATATAAAAAATAAAATCTATATAAATGATTTATTGGTGAGATTGAAAATCTAAAATTTGAGATAAGAATATCTTTGTAGTCTTAATACATGCTCTTTGCATTTTAGGGCATTCAAACCCTGATTAATTAAGATATATTAGTAGGCTACAACATTTCCATGAATAATCATTCTATTAAATTTTGATGTCTCCACCTTGTCCTATAACTTGTCACACTTTTTGATTGACTCGGTAGCATTGGATGCAAACTTAGGTACCTGCATACCTAATAAAAAAGTTACCCTTGAAACCACCATAACAGATTTGACACGCAAACTTGAAGATTTTATTTTTAAAGAAAAATCGGACTCATAAATCTTCCACAACTTCACTTTCCATACCTGTCACAATAAATTTTACTGGATCAAACGAACATGGCATAACTTTATAAAAACTCTTATTTTTAAACATACATGAATTCACATTTGAGGAAGAATTGATTGCCTGAGTCTAATTTTTAACAAATCAGCTCAACATTTGTTAATTGGAACCCTTGAAAACTTGCTGGGCAATTATTAGTTTATGTTATTTTTAGTTTCATTACTCACAACATTCTTTCCTTCTATCTTTTTGTCTGATTTTCAAAAGGGCTAGGACTCTTTCCTTTAGTTTTGTTTTTTACCAGTATTAAAATTCTTTAGTTACTCTTAATCTATAGCATAGAATTATCGAGTTAGCTATAAAGACAAAAAGAGTGTTTGGATCTATAAGCATAACAAAGAGAAGGTAAAAGGGAGGGCCAAAAAGATGAAATTGAAAATGCTTAGGAAAATATGGATTAAATTTAACCTCTACGGTAAGAATACCAAAAGAGTTATATATGGATAGTAGTAACATGGATCATGGATTGATCTAAAATATTGAAAACAATTGATCATCAGATTTGCACTATCCATACTTTGAATCGTTGTTGTTCTATAGGGTCGGGATAATAAAACTTAGGCGCAGTCTGATTTAGAAACAAAAGTGATCATAGAAGAATAACCAATAGTTAAAATGGTTTTGAAAAAGAAGAATATAAGTGGAAGCAACCTGGACTCTTTTGCCAACAACAACCAGTGTGGCCTGTGCAAAAATGTGGTCTTTTCATAACCCGATCCAGGTCTCTTAGTTTTAGGTCTTTTTAGTGACCATATTTGATTTGTGTTGACTTGGTCAAAATAATATCGACTCAAGTCATAAGAAATAAATGTTTTTACACAGTTATTATTATGTTTCTTTTAATTATTTTATGAAATGAAAATTGATGTTATCTTATGAAAATTGATGTTAAATTATGGAAATTGAAATGCATTGTGAAATATTGTTTAATGATGACTATTGATAAATTTGGAAATGATAAATATTTCAAGAAAATGAGTTATGCATTATAATTTGATTTTGGATTTAATGGACTAACCTACTGATGACCATTTGTGTTTAAGCATGAATGACAAGAGACAAGGATGGACATGTGATTGAGGTAGAGAAATCTATCTTCTTGGTAAGGATGTGATGAGAAAAATATGGTCACAAGCACATACCAAATAGTTGTTATTTATTTTATTGAATTTCTCTCTTTAATTCATCCAGAATTGAATCTTAGAGTAAATTTGAGTGTGTGTGTGTATGTTAAGTTATTTTTTTTACTTACCTCAAGAGTAATGGAAATTCTTTGATTTTATTTTATATTAGAAATGATAATTTGAAATTAACCAAGTGAAAATTATTATATATATGATATATTTAATCTTTTTGTTAATGTGATGAAATAACGTTTAACCAAATTTAAGAAAAATACTAACTTGCAACACAAGATATTTTTTTAAAGAAGTTAACTTATCTTTAAGTTAAGTTAGCCTTGTATTTAGAAGGAAACAATAGGAATGTGAAGTAATTCCTATGTGATCAGCTGACTTAGTGGATGTTGCGACAAAGAGAAGGCGTGGAAGTTTGAAAGAATAGGGGAAATAAATCCATATAGCTATTAACTCCACTTTTTAAGTTTGGAAGAGCCATCCATGTGTGAATTAGAGTGTATTTGGCTTCTATATCTATGTCAAACTCTTGCACTCAGATAACCAAAGGAATACATTTTGTAAGCATTTCTTGGCAAAAAATTCGCGTACACACATAGGGAATTAAGAACAGTCCATAAAACTCCTCCTCACACACGTTGATTGAGGGAATTAAACAGAAGGAACATGCCACGAGTCAAAATATTTCCATGGAAGGAGGACAACAACCACATTTAGTGGCTTAATTTACGTATTGTTGGAGGAGTCTCTTTAGATAAGAATCAGTTTACACAACAGAAGGAGGGGGATGGCTTGTTCACCGTAAGGAGAAAGGGACAGTTGGGAAAAAATGGAGGAGATAAATTTGCAATCAGAAAGGAGGATACACGAAGGAGTAGTTGGTTGAAGGAAACCAAAATGAAAATATAGAACGAAAAAAGAAAAGAAGTCAATGAAAAGGAAAGGAGGGGACATATACAAAGATGGTTACGCCCAGAAGAGCGAGGAATATACGTGCACAAATGAGGATATGGATTAGTATACCTGCGAGACAGAGAAACATAAAATGCACGAAACATAGAAATCATGAAAGGTTTGGGAATCATAAGCGACAAAAGAGGTTGAAAATACTAGGTGACAAGAGATTTGGAGGGATACATAAAGAAAAAGAAACACAAAAATTTCAACTCTTGAAGGAATATTGACTGGTATTCTTCTGTAGTATTAAATTCCTTGTTTTATAAAAGTTTATGATGGAGATTGATTTTTTTTTATGAGCTTTGACTTAGTTTAAAAGAGAATTTAAACTCCGTGTTTGATAATCATCTCTTAAACATTGAAAAAAAACTGTTTGATAAACAATACCTTATGAACTTGCTTAGTTAACCAAAATGATTATCTCCTGTAGAAAATTGTTTTATATTTATATATTTGTTTAAACACTGTAGCTGTGACTTGAACTTTGAAATAAACATTTCATTTTCAAACTACTTATAATTTTAGAATCCCAGTCACTGATCAAATGACTACCCTCATATCTTTTTGACTACCCTCAAACAAATCTTTTTGACTACCCTCATATCGAACTTATGGTTGAAATTTGGAAAACATGTTTGTTGTTTTGTTCTTCAAACTGTGACATGATACATATGTACTTTGTGTAGCATTAGCATGATTACATAAATATGAAATATAGATTTTCTTTTATTACCATGTTTTAGAGATTGTGAATATATTTTTTTAGTAAGAAGTAAATGCTAGATTGTTACAAAAACCATAATCTTTATTATAGAAAATTGACTATGTGAAATTACCATTATAGAAAGGGTAAATTCTATGGAGTTTGTTTTGGAAACATGAATATGTATTATTTAAGTCCTACTTTTCTATATAGAGAAAGATATCATGGAAAATGGTGTTGAATATGGATAAATAGAGAAGGGTAAATATATTTTTCTTTTACCTGCCGGTAGAAATATGGTTAATAAATGCTTAGGCCTAAGCTATGGAAATAGATGATTGATTTTGTGTTGGTTATTTATTTTCTCTCTGCCATATCTATGTTAGTTATACTTTTACGTATGAGAAAAGTGTTGGGATTTGGTGATACTGAGGGGAGGGGGGGGAGGGGGGGGCATGAATCGGTGTTATAGTACTTTACTGAATTCTTAAACTTCTTTACTTTCCTTAAGAAACAAATAAAGATGTAACAAAAAATGAACAACCATGAAAAGAAGATAAACATAGAACTCATAAAACCATATTTATTTTCAAGGAAACTGTTGGTTCCTCAAAATGGACTTTATGCTTTCAAAAACAACGAATAAATCTATAGTTTTTAAGAATGGGTTAGATCCAAATATGAGTTCTAAGATGAATGGACCAACTATAGGGACAAGACTTCCCTCTGCACTTCTGGCATTGCAAAACCAAAGAGGGTACTCCTAATCCAGTAAAACAAACCTTACTTCAACAATCATAGACTGGATTTTAAAACAACAGATAGATGGTAAGAAAATTCAAAATGATAACCACTCATTTATTGATTCTCCATTAGATGGGATAGAACATGTAGGTCACAATACTTCAAAGATTTTTGAGTGATTTTTATCGATATTTTATGAATACAGTAAGAAACTCATCAACTAGCTCCACTGCTGGCCAGTGCCTTATCCATTGGGTGACATCTTCACTGTAGAATCCAACAACATAAACAATATATTGAACTTTGATGACTTATATCCTTAGAAAATACTATCACCCTGTGGTGATTCTAATCAGAGGACTCCTGAATTCACACTACTTATTGATATCCTTATGCAAACTTCAAAGAATTAGTGCTATATCAAGAGCTTATTTAATTTGATCTTTAGATCAAAGCTAAAGAATATCAACACCTACACAGAGATAATCTATGCAATGAATCTAACAAGTCATAACTCAAAGAAAAAAGAACACAAAGGAGAGATATGAACTCTGGATTTTATCAAACTTTCTATACAATCTTTTTGTATGTACACAATGCTTTAAAATGCAAAACACTTGAATTTTCAACTGAACCAGTAATACTTACTATTCTATAAAAAACTAGCATAAAAAAATCTACTATATCCTAGACTCATAACTTGTCAATCAAAATTCTCAAGTTCCGGTCCTTCTAAATGATCATGGAAATCCTTTTATAAAACAAGGATTGCAAACAAGCTATGGATCACTTAGGAACAAAATAAAGATTACACAGATAAGACAAAGGAAACAAAGTGCACCAAGATTGCACTCAGTTGTAGTTTTCAAAAGTGTAGTTAATTTGAGCTCCAACTCTTCTGCAACAGTTTCCAAATATAGTTCTAACTCTGCCAAGTGTTGCCAAAATGTCCCAGTTAGCCTCTTCCTGTCGAACCTCCTTATTTAAGATCCACAAACAATACCCTTAACTACCTTTCTCAAAGTATCAGTCCTTTGTATTCAACTGGTATGACATTTTAGGAAAACAACTTTGATCCGGGCAGCTACCTGATATCTTGTTTATCAATTCTTTACCTGCAACCGTCCTTGGAAAATAAAACTGATTCAATCTTGTTGCTTCTGGTTCACCACCTCAAACCCTAACAAAAACCCTTAAATAATTTTAAAATTCTAGCTCAACGACTAACTGATTTAGCTTTTAAAACATGGTTGTTGATCTTCATCCTTTCCCATCATATCGGACGGTCTTCATAATTCATCATAACAGTCAACTGAGCTTCTTTTAAAACACTTAGCCACGTCAACCTTACCAGCAACCAATCAGTACCGAGCACAACAACAAACCTGGCAACTGGACCCACCTTTATCTTTTATCTGACCTGCGGCAAGTCTTAACCATACTAGATCTAGAGAATACACGACTAAAGGCAATCCCCAAGTCGTTGAACAATTTAAATAACCTTGGTTTATTCTAGAGATCACGTGAACAAAGTATTTACATGATCATTGAATATATCCTTAACCTTGGGTATCATCTGGAGAACAAGCGACCAACGTCCGATCCATTCATCATCAATGGTCCATGCTGAGTCTCTAAGTATTTTAACTTAACCCACCCTTCATCATGAGAACACATGACTAAAGCAATCGTTAGATCTCATAAACTTTTACTTAACCGAGATCTTATCTACAAACAAGATGGTTAATAAATGCTTAGGCCTAAGCTATGGAAACACATGATTAATTTTGTGTTGGTTATTTATTTTCTCTCTACCATATTTGTGTTAGTTATACTTTTACGTATGAGAAAAGTGTTGGGATTTGGTAATACTGAGAGGGGGGGGGGGGTGGTGAATCGGTGTTACAGTACTTTACTAAATTCTTAAACTTCTTTACTTTCCTTAAGAAACAAATAAAGATGTAACAAAAAATGAACAACCATGAAACAAAGATAAACATAGAAGAACTCATAACACCATATTTATTTTTGAGGAAACTGTTGGTTCCTCAAAATGTACTTTATGCTTTCAAAAAGAACGAATACATCTATAGTTTTTAAGGATGGGTTAGATGCAAATATGAGTTCTAAGATGATTGGACCAACTATAGGGACAAGACTACCCTCTGCACTTCTGGCACTGCAAAACAAAGGAGGGTACTCCTAATCTAGTAAAATAAACCTTACTTCAACAATCATAGACAAGATTTTAAAACAACAGATAGATGGTAAGAAAATGCAAAATGATAACCACTCATTTATTGATTCTCCATTACCATTAGATGGGTCAGAACATGTAGGTCACAATACTTCAAAGATTTTTGAGTGATTTTTATCGATATTTTAGGAATACAGTAAGAAACTCATCAAGCAATTATTTCTATAAACTAGCTCCACTCCTGGGCAGTGCCTTATCATTTGGGTGACATCTTCACTGCAGAATGCAACAACATAAACAATATATTGAACTTTGATGACTTATATCCTTAGAAAATACTATCACCCTATGGTGATTCTAATCAGAGGACTCCTGAATTCACACTACTTATTGATATCCTTATGCAAACTTCAAAGAATTAGTGCTATATCTAGAGCTTATTTAATTTGATCTTTAGATCAAAGCTAAAGAATATCAACACCTACACAAAGGTAATCTATGCAATGAATCTGACAAGTCATAACTCAAAGAAAAAAGAACACAAAGGAGAGATACGAACTCTGGATTTTATCAAACTTTCTATACAATCTTTTTGTATGTACAAAATGCTTTAAAATGCAAAACACTTGAATTCTCAATTGAACCAGTAATACTTACTATTCTATAAAAAGCTGGCATAAAACAATCTACTGTATCCTAGACTCATAACTTGTCAATCAAAATTCTCAAGTTCCGGTCCTTCTAAATGATCATGGAAATCCTTTTATAAAACAAGGATTGCAAACAAGCTATGGATCACTTAGGAACAAAATAAAGATTACACAGATAAGACAAAGGAAACAAAGTGCACTAAGACTGCACTTAGTTGCAGTTTTTAAAAGTGTAGATAATTTGAGCCCCAACTCTTCTGCAATAGTTTCCAAAAATAGTTCTAACTCTGCCAGGTGTTGCCAAAATGTCCCAATTAGCCTCTTCCTGTCGATCCCCAAACAATACCCTTAGCTACCTTTCTCAAAGTATCAGTCCTTTGTATTCAACTGGTATGACATTTTAAGAAAATAACTTTGATCTGAGCAAAAGCTACCTGATATCTTGTTTATCAATTCTTTAGCTGCAACCGTCCTTGGAAAATAAAATTGATTCAATCTTGTAGCTTCTGGTTCACTGCCTCAAACCCTAACAAAAACCCTTAAATAATTTTAAAATTCTAGCTCAACGACTAACTGATTTAGCTTTTAAAACATGGTTGTTGATCTTCATCCTTTCCTGTAATATCAGACGGTCTTCATAATTCATCATAAGAGTTAACTGAGATTCTTTTAAAACACTTAGCCATGTTAAGCTTACCAGTAACGAATCAGTACTGAGCACAACAATAAACTTGGCAATTGGACCCACCTTTATCTTTTATCTGACCTACGGTAAGTCTTAACCATATTGGATTTGGAGAATACGAGATTAAAGGCAATCTCCAAGTCGTTGAACAATTTAAATAAACTTGGTTTATTCTAGAGATCATGCGAACAAAGCATTTGCGTGATCACTAAATATATCCTTAACCTTGGGTATCATCTGGAGAACAAGCGACCAACGTCCGACCCATTCATGATCAACGGTCCGCGCTGAGTCTCCAAGTATTTTAACTTAACCCACCCTTCATCATGAGAACACATGACTGAAGCAGTCGCTAGATCTCAGAACCTTTTACTTAACTAAGATCTTATCTGGAGATCATGCGAACAAAGCATTCGCATGATCGCTGGGTCTTTTCTTAACTTGAAGTTTAATCTGGAGATCTAGCGCCAACTGTTAGATCTTGACTGCATCAATGGAGCATATTAAATCCTTGAAACCTCATCTTAACTCAACCCGGATCACGAGATCACGTGAACAAGTATTTTCCAGATCTCAGAACGTTTCTCTTAACCCTAGTTTCATTCGGAGAACATGCAATAGCCTTTATTTGCTAAATTGCCAGATTCTTTACCTAACCTCAAATAAATCATGAGATCAAGCGCCAGCTGTTGATCTTGTTCACCATCCATAGTCCTTGTTGATTAGCCGAATACCTTATAACCTCGTGACCTAACTCACTATTTATTTGGCGATTCAGCGACTGAGGAAATCTCCAGATTGCTAGATAAAATCCTTGACCTAGGTTAGACTCAAAAAATACACGAACAAAGAAATTGCCAAGTCACCCAATCTTTTATTTACTGTGGGTTAAATCTGGAGAGCACGCGAATGCTGTCGATCACAATCTCATCCAACTGTCCATATTTAATCTCCAAACCTTTACCTTAACTCAACTTTGACCTAGCGAATACGCAACTGAAGACTTCTCATGATTGCTGAATATTAGTCTTGACCAGGGTTATATTCGGAGAACACGTGAATGCATTGTTCACTAGATCACTAGATGCCTTTCTTAACTCTGATTCCATCACGTGAATATGTGCTAGTCATTGATCAAGATCAACATCGACAGTCCCTGTTATATCTCTGAGCCTTAAAAAACTTGACCAAATATTTGGAAAATACGCGACTAAATGAAAACATAACCGTTCGCCAAGTCACTGGATGTTAGGAACTTAGCCACCAAGATCAGGAGAACATGTGAGCACTCAGTCGTTGAATGGTTGAATAGGAACTTAACCTACCGAGACAAGGAAAAGAACATGTGCAGAAAGGGGACTTAAGTGACCCAAAAAGGTAATGAGGAAAAAGAACAAGGGTAGGGTTTCTTGGACTTAGGCAAATTTTCAAAACCCTTTGCATGGATAAACCCTAGTTCCTTATCAACTTGAAATGACTAGAGCTTACTGGTTTTTACATTAAAATTCATGCGACCTGGAATGAAGCTTGAACATATTCTAAATTATCCCTAGTTAAGTTTGCAAGCTATGAAATCTGATAAATCTTCTTCACTGATAAAAACAAGTTGCAACCAGGGCAAGACAATTTTCTAAGGTTTTGCAAGAAATAGACCATTTTCTTTGGATTTTTGGCATTTATAGGAAAATGGGCTAACAGTGGCTCTGTCTGGGGATGTATGCCTCTTGCAGGCATGATGTAATGCCCCTCCAACCCTATCAAGTCTTGGTTATGCTTACTAGAAATTAGGAAGAGCTATATGACCCTTCTTGAGATGGTTGCTTAAACCAAACCTCTCCCACCACCATAACTTCATATTTTAATATGAGAAATAATAATATTGCATAGGTATGAGCTACTATACATCTTCTTGTGTGTCAATGATAGTTTAGGACCTTAATGCTAAAAGGATCACTTGATAGACTTATACGCTTCTTTGTGAAATGCTCATTATTAATATTCATGTTTAACTTAGGTTAATTGATTATAATCACTTAAGGGTTAGATGTGTTACCTTCTCTAACAATGTTACTTGGGATTAGACATGATTAATTCATTTAGGGATATATGATTTGTTTTGATAAGGTACATTTTGAGTACATGTATGATGGTTAAATGGGTTTTTAAAAGTTAATATTTACATGATTATGTTGTGATGCATTCTTTTTATACAATATGGAAAAGAGATTATTTTGGTATAACCATACTAATCCAATTATGCTTTGTTGATGTCATTGTCTGGTGTGAGTGTAGGATGAGGGGAGGTAGTCGTAGTTACTCCTATAGGAGGTCCACATGATGTCACACTCTCCCTCCTTGTTTGCCATTGTCCGTTTATATATATGTATATATGCATGTCGGTTGGTGTTACAGGATGCAGGTACTAGACATCGACTCCACCTGGTTACACAGGTCTGAGCATGCCTTCAAAATCCTCAAACTATTGTTGTGTGGAGATATTACCAAGATTACTCTCAAGGTTACCCATGGACTTAGATTTCTTTTTAGGCCTAGCTGGGGGTTCTGAATGCAATATGTGATGTGGCCTTGTGGTTTGATGTGGTTATGTGATTAATGATGTGAGTTAGATTTATCCGTATAAGTATATGTGTATATATATTTATTATATATGTGTTATATTAATTGTATGTTATATAGGTATGTGTATATGTGGGTGCACATGCATATACCCATGCTTATATAAATAATAATATTTGTATGTTTTATTGATGATGTAAATGGTATGTTCTTTATAATTATTAAATAAAGTGAATTAAATAAAATGCATTGAATGAAGTGTATTAAATAAAAAAGAATAAGAATAATAGTAATAAAAGGATAATGCTCTTTGTAGTAAAACTAGCTATCTAGGAGGGAGTTGAACTTGAGACCTCCTAGAAGTTAGGCTAGTTGGTTTCCATGTGTGTTGTGTATTTTCCTTGATAGTTATTTTTTGAGTTTTCTTGTTATGGCTTTCTTTTGAGACTACTTTAATTAAATTTATTAAAGACTTTGTTAAGTGCTTATGGGGAATGATTTTTTTATTTTCCAACCAACTATGGAATTTGGAGAAGTTTCTTCCCGTAAAGCAACTCCTCCAACCACATAGTTGGAGGATAAATATTTGTAATTTTTGTATGGTTGGGGAGGAGGAGTTTTTGGAAGATTTTTGGGAGTGTTTTGCATTGATTTTTCCTGAAATTTATTTGAATTTGTGTGAGTTTGAGAGTATCCATTTGGTGAAGACAAATGTCTGTGGATCCCTAGAGTTTGATTGCCAGAGGAAGATTTCTAGGAGGTTATCTACTCAAGGCTGGGAATTTTGTAGAGAAGTGTCCAGCCAAGGGAAGAAGATTCTCCGCAGGACCCCAGGTAGGGTCTAAACTGGGAAGAATCTCCATTCTTCCTGTGTGTGTATGAATATTATGTGTATGATATGATATTATATTATCCTTTGGATTTTTCCTATGTATTAAAATGGAAATGTAAATGTCTATCTTCTGTGTATTTCTATTGTGATGCCGGGAAGTAATTATGTAAATGTTTGTATGTTTTTAATGGTGAAATATTTCCTAGGAGTCTGAGATTTGTTGTGATACTTCATTTTGGTGTTTTAGAGAGTTATGTAATGATTTGGGAAGGTTTAGGAAGGTTTGGGATGGTTTAGTAATAGTTGCAGTCCTTCTTTCCTCATTTTTGGTTCCTACAGGCTTCTCTGTGAATTGTAGTTTTTAATTTGATTCAATTTAGTCTAAGGCCTAGGTAATGTTGAGGATGTGTTTTGGATGTGGTATTGAGGTCCCTGCATTAGGTTGACCTCAGGGAACCTTTCCCAGGTACTCTCCATGCCTTAAAAAGTCATTTTTTGGCCTTTTCGGGAAATTTTGAATTAATTTCATAAAAGTGCTCTACAGTGTCGTACGACATTGTATCCATACTCATATGACACTTGGTCAAAATTCATACGGGAATGCATACATTGTCGTATGGGTCAAAACTAGTTTTTAAGTGTTATCGGGAAGTTTAAAATGTAATTTTGTGAAAGTGTGTTACAGTGTCGTATGACATTATAGTCATACCCATACGACACTTGGTCAAATGTCATATGGGAATGCATGCATTGTTGTACAAGTTTATATAGAAAGTCATTTGGAGTTTTTAGGGTTTTAGGGGCTTAATATTTACAAGATTTATACAAGTATAACATTTAAGTATAAGTTAATTTCTTATACTTTAAGTTATACTTGTATAAAGGAATTAGGTACCTTCTGGGATGATTAGGATAGGTTTTAACTTCATAGGAGTTAAGATGCAGATTCTAGATTTTGGTTTTTAGAAAATTTTAGACAACCAAATTTCAGGCACATGAGTTTTTCCTAGACTTATAAGAACAAGCTATGGAATGTTGTATTTATGCATGTAGAAGTTTGTATCCCCTATGTATGTTTATTACTTGTTGTATTGAGGGTATATGATATACTTTTGATATTTTTTGCACTTGGTATATTCTTGAGCTTAGTTTATGAGGCTAGGACTCATCTTGGTGGCCTGTGTGCACAAGAGGGTTCCTTAGACCTATAAATGAGCCTTGGAAAGTTGTACTAATGTATGTGGAAAGTTTTATGTTTTTCTTTGAGATGTCTTGTGATAGACATTCTTCCAATGGTTCTTGTTATGTATATTGGTAAGGTTAGGACTCGCTCTGAGGGCCTGAGTGCGCAGGGGAGTTTCCTAAACCTATGATTCAGGACATGGAAGTGTTATTTTGTGTCTTTGGATTGTGATGGGGTAAGGGAATAGGAACCCTATGTGAGAAGCTCACCATAGGTGTTGGAACCCTATGTGAGTGGCTCACCATAGGTGTTGGAACCCTAAAGTGGTTTCCAGATGATCCTATGGGTGGGTTTATAAAAAGTGATAACCTTAAAAATTAACCTGGGAAGGGGGGATTCAAAAGATAATGAAAGAAAATGTAATAATGGCCAAACAGACCTGATTGGAGTACCGGGACCAGGGATAATTGCTAGGATGGATCCCTATTCATAAAGGGGGGACTAAGGTTACATGGTTGCCAGGAAGGATCCCAATATACAGGTTGTGTGATGACACTCACTTAGGTGGTCTCCTAGAACCTTAACCTCAATGTTATAATATGATGATATTTTTATGTGCCTTATTCTTTTTATTTTGAGTCTTGGATTTATTGGTATTTGAGACTTAGATTGTCTTAAGGTCTTGAGAGTACCTCAGTTTTATCTCCTAGCACGAGGGGTGGAACTTTATCAGTTTCAAATGGTTGGGTGGAAAATCTCTTTCGAGGTATTGTTCGTGGTTCATGTCGTGGCTTGGATTTTGAGTTGTTTAGTGGTGAAGATTTTGTTCTTGTATCATGTATCTCTATCTTTTGTTATCAAGATGTAAAGATGTATTGTAAGCCCTTGGGCAACTTGATGTAATTATCTTTCTCTATGCCTTTGGGCCATGTGTAGTAACTGTAATTCTAATTATGTTGTAAATGGAAATTATAAGAAATAAGCTATGTATATGGGTAAGGGTAGTATTTAGGAATCTCAAAAAAAATGGAATTGAATTTTGGTAAATCAAGCATGGATTATGTTTAAGTAATTCCTACCTTATATCTCTTGTGAATTTTAAATGAAATTGAAAGTAATGGTTCTATGCAAAACTTTGTAATGCAAGTACTTATGGATGTAAACCTCTTTAAAAGGAAACTCATTTTGATATATGGAATAGTGAAAAGATATGGTAAGGGTTGAAGGGTATCTCTAGGTGAAATAATAAGGGAAAGGAAACATGTATGTTATTGAAAGTAGTAATGAGATGTGACTTCTTAAATGTATAGTTCAATGTGAGTAATGTGTGATTATTCAAACAAGGTTTTAATCTCAATTTTTAACTAGGCTTATACAAGGTTATAGATGATGATTTGTGGAAGTTAAACTTATGGAAAAAGAAAGATTCATTGAATGGTTTGTGTTGGTTATCAATATATGGTTAATTACTTTACGCTCTTTCTATTATTATCTTCAAATGAATATAGAAAGTGAGGACTCTTAATGGAAAAGCTTAATTGAGTTTTAATGGTGCAATTGAGTTGAGCATAGATAATGTTAAGGAGTAAATAATAAATGTACTTAGCGGATGAGATAAGTAATGTGTGCTTGTTTCACTTCTAAAAGTAAATTACGTGTTAGTTTGGTAAAGAAAATTAATTCAAGTAGTTCATTAATGTAATTGGTTTTGATGTGAAATGGAATCAATGTAAATTGAAGTTGAAATGGAAATATAATTTGTTAGATTAAGTAATAAAATGAAATAATTAATAATGGTAAATAAATTCATTAAGGGAACCTTAAGGAATGTACTTGTGAATAGTAATGATGGTATGCTAGTATGTTAAAAAAAAAAATTGTTAGTTGAAATTTTAGGTCATAGACCTGATTCCTTATGGGTTCCCTGGCAGAGACATTACACATGACAAAGATTCAAAATCTATGGGATAAGTAGACCATCTACTGAAACAAACTACCCTACACACACAACTTGAAAATAAACACACAACAAGGAAATAAAGCCTATCTACTCTTCATGGATAATGAGAGTACCTTAAGAGCAGTACAATTTGAGAAATTGTTCATGAACTGACAATTCCAAAAAATTTCCAACCAGATCTTTTAAGATGTAAGAATCAGGTCCCCATTTAATGTCAATAAGATATGGTCCCAACCAGATTGGGTCAAATTTGTTGTGCTTGCCCTTATCTTCCAACTTGGTATTTCACATTAAGAAAAAGTCATTAGTGTTAAAATATTTGACTGTGCTTTTCTTGTCATACAAAATTTTGTATTGGAGATGAGATCTTACATTATTATCATGAGCTTCCCTTCTTGATTCATCCAATTATATCACATCTTCCAACCCAATTTTCATTTCATCATCTAGATCATCCTCATATAATTGGATGAATTTATACAACTGTAGAAAATTATTCTGTGGTAACTTGGCATGAATACCATATACTAAATCAAAGGGAGCACACCCAATGGCCTTTTTGACTATGACTCTATCAGCCCACATAGCTAGTTGCAACTTGGAATCTCATGCCTTTTTGTTTGTGTCAAGAACTTTTTTCAAAATCTTTATCAGACTCTTATTACTTGACTCAGCTTGACCATTACCTTGAGGATGATAAGGGTCTGAGTATGAAATTTGAATCCGATATTATTGATAGAAACTATTAAATTCTTCAAACCTAAAACACATAGCATTATCTACTATTATAACCTTAGGACATCCAAATCTTAACAGCAAATTCTGCATCATGAAGTCAGTTACCACCTTTCTCGTGGCTCTCTTAGTGGGAATTGCTTCCACCCACTTAGTGAAGTATTCTATGGCAACCAGGATCCATGAATGTCCCCCACTTGACTTGTTCGAGATCTCTCCAATGAAATCCATTCCTCACTTTTGAAAAGGGGCTTCAACTATCATAGGGCTTAAGGGGAGGTTGCCACTAAATTTCAACTTTCTTGCAAACCTTTAGCAAGCATCACATTTTCTTATAAAGAGGCGTGCATCCTTGAAGATATTGGGCCACCAAAAACTAGACCTTAATATCTTATGTATAGTAGTCTTAGCCATGTAATGGATACCGTACACACCCTCATGCATTGCTTGTAATGAGTTCTCAACCTTCTGGTGCTCAACACATTTCAACAAGACACCTCCAATGCTTCTCCACCATAATTCCCCTCTTGAAATAACATACCTTACAACATGAAATTTCACAGTTCTTCTTTTGTGGTTATCCATGTCAGGGGAAGTACCATTTTTTGCAAGTATTTAATAATATCTTCATACCAGTCACAACAATCTAAATCAAAAATATATGGCCTATGTTCTTCTTCAGGAATATTTATATGGTGAGCATCTAGATTTCTTTGAGCTATGAGTTTTTCTAACCCTAGTCCTCTTACCAGCTTTGTGATTTGGATGTCAATATTGAACTCCTGGATCCTATTTATTCATCTGCACCTTCTTCCTGAAACCTCTTGTTGTACCATGATATCCTTCACAACAGTATTAGGCACATATGCAACTATAGTTGCTCCAACTAAGTAAAACTTGAAATTTTTGATAGCCTTGACCAATACATATGCCTTTTTCTCATTTATGTCATACTTTAACTCAGTTACTTGCAAAGATTTATTGAAAAAGGAAATAGGCTATTCAAAACCTTCTGAGTTCTTTTGTATCAACACTATAGCAATAGTATGATAAGAGGAAAAAGAGAAAATTTGAAGGGGTTTACTGTAATCCGGTGTCCTTAGCACAGGTGCATCCTTAATTGCTTGCTTAATTTCACAAAAAGCTTTCTTAGCTTGTTCATTTCATTCAACCTTTGCACCCTTTTTTAGCATTATGGAAATTGGAACACTGATCTCAGAAAAATTTGTAGTAAATCTTCTGACAAAATTGACCTGACCAAAGAAGGATTGAATTCCCTTAACATTTCTTGGTAGTGGCACTTTGTCAATTGCTGCCACCCTTTAAGGGTCAATTTTAACTCCATCCTTGGATACAATATAACCCAAAAGCTTACCCTCAGTTACCCCAAAAGCACACTTCCTTTGGTTAAGAGGGACTCCATATTCTAAAGCTCTCCTTAAAATCTTTTCAAGATGGCCACAATGTTGATTCTCCTTTTTGAGTAAGCAGTGAGATCATCTTGGTATATCACAAGAAATTTTTTATAAAATATGCAAATGCTACATCCATGGCTCTTTGAAAAGTAGTCCCAACATTGGTCAAACCAAAAAGCATACTAACATACACATATGTGCCCCATGGAGTAGTAAATACAGTCTTGAATTGTTTAGTATCCTTGACAACCATTTGATTATAACTTGAGAACCCATCCATCATAGACATTAATTCTGATCTAGTAACTCTTTGTAGCATGGCTTCCATGTTTGGTTACCCATAATTGTCCTTCAATAAATTTATGTTCAGGTTTCTAAAATCAACACAGAGCCTAATATCTCCATTTTTCTTTCTCACTGGGACTAGGTTAGAGACCCATGTTGAATGTCTGATAGGTCGAATGAGTCCTGCATCACTCATCTTCTTCAACTCATCCTACATTTTTGGTGCTAGAGTAGGGTTTGCAAGCCTTATCTTTTGTCTGAAGGGTTTAGTGTCTTCCTTCAAAGGGATCTCATGTTGGACTAAATCTTCCCTATAGGCTTTTAAGTCATCATAGGACGAAGAAAAAATATGCCTATACTTTCTGAGAAGATTGATCAAGGATTTTCTTATTTCAAGAGTCAAATTTCCCCTAATATATACCTTTTTTGGGGCTTCAACTATTCCTAGGTTTATTTCCTCCAAACCCTCAGGCTTGCTCAAAGATTTTGCTGAAAATGAACTGTCATTATTATCAAAGGCTCTTTCAAGCACATCCAAACCCTTTGGGACTTTATTTGATTTTAATTGCAATACCTTCTTGCCAAGGAGGGTATCCTCTTTTCCAAAGGTCTCTACATACCCACCAAAGTTCATTTATTTTCCAAAATCGGCCTCACAATGCAAGAACCTTAAGATATCCAAATCATCTTCAAAAACTTGCCAATTTTCAATGTTGTCTAGTTGTTACCCAAATTTTCCCTGTGCATGCAAATTTGGCTGAAAGCCATAGCGAGGCCTCTATTTTTATCTTGCCTACCATCCCTAAAATTTTCATGGATTTATCCCCTATTCTCTGGCCTTTGCAAATTTGTTATCTCCCTGGTCTACAGTTAAAAGATTCATAAACTAGTCTTTGGTGTTCAAAAACTCTAAAACCCTAAGCCTTGTTATAATTTGTAGTTACTTTATCTCGAAAACTTAAGTCCCTTCAATTTCCATGTGCCTTTTTAAATCCTTCAGTCACCAAGTCTCTAATTCCCAGCGGTTAACCCCTTAACACTCAGTGATCCTGAAAGCGGTTACCATTTCGGTTGGCGGTTTCGATTCAGCGGCCAAGTCAAGATTCTAGATCTGACAGTTGTCGCATGATCTCATGGCTCCGAAATATTCCATGAGATCTTGCGATGATCATCGATCTTCCTGCCTACAAAGTTTATCTTGTCAGTGGGACCGACGCCACCTCATCCGATCTGGCAGCTCCTGATTCATCAACGGTGTCCGATTTGGTAGGTTGACAGTGGGGGCATCTTCTTTGGCAGGTTAAGTTTTGACTTAATCATGTGGTCATTGTTATACCTGAGGCTCAAGATGTGACCTAGTTAATCTGGCGGTATAGCGATAGCCATTGATCCTCTTGCATCGTCAGAGCTTCTTATAGTGGGTCCTGTGTCAGGAAAATGTGCAACGTGGATCTATTTGGTGGCTTGTGATTGGTCGTTTGAGAGTGTAGTTGGTGTTTGTTAGTGGGGCCGAGTATCTGCAGATGTGTCAAAAAGGCTAGGATCTACGGTGGTTGTATGATCTCATAGAATCTTTTGACCCTATGAGATCATACCCCGCCATTAGATCAAAATCTTAGGGCAGTGGGTCAGTTGTCAGAGGACTGCCGAGGTGTATGCTGATGAAGCAGGTCAGAATGAATGAAAGTATGCAACATGTATCTTGTTAGTGGGCCTGTGGGGTCAGGGGTTTCTAAAGAAGTTAACATGCGATCAGATCTCGCGGCTGTCATTATATTGGAGATTCAAAAAGCTTGATCGTTACAATCACGGTATAACGATAGCCGTCTGATGGTGTTCTCAGGGATGTGGGTCCAAGGTCTATCAGGGACACTAACTTGCTCACCGGTGATTGGCTGCTAACTTCCACGGTGGCGGTTGACTTGTCAGTGGGGTTTTAAAAGTGTTTTTCTAGGCGTATCTGAGCCGCTTGATCTGCCGGGAGATAAATGATCGATGGTTGCATTTTAAAATCGACCTGCTAGCCGTTCTTTTTCAAATTTAAATATTTCTTTGCTAGGGTTTGCATTTTATGGCTATGCACGACAAATGGGTAGATGGAATTGAATTTCTCAGGACAGCGAAGGTTGAGGAGATGATAACAGAGGATCTGATCGTTGGTGCCATAGATTTTATAGAGTACCACACCATGCTGAAAGCTGTAATGGGCTTGTCACCACCTTTTGCAGGGTTAATCTTTTTAAAACCCAAACATCTATAAGATCATATTGTGAGCATTCATGGTAAGGCCGAGTTGCAGGAGGGTAGATGGATCAAGTTTGATGTAGTATAGGCATGGGCATGCAACATATCTGATCAACCTTGATGCTGTAGAGATATTTTTTATGATCAGATTTGATAGGCAGTTAGGGTTTTCTATTTTATTGTAAAATCATGTAACCCTAGTTAGGTTTTGCCTTTGCTTGCGTGCAGGAGATGTATATATTGTATTTTTGGAGCCTTAGTGCTCAAGAGGTTAGAGAGTTCACATTTTGTAAGAAGAAAGTCTCTTTCTTAGAAGGCTATCTGTGGCATTTCCTGCCCTCTGGTCTTCTACATTTTGTAACCTCCCATTGGTAATTCAGAGATTGAAGATATTTTTGACATTTATCATGTCCCTATGCCTTTTTTGTGTGAGTTATCTCTTATTGAATCAAAGTATTTATATGTTTCTCAATGATATCTTAGGGTTCTTGATCCTTATTTCTTTCTACAATTCATGTGTATTATTGTGAATGATTTGATGTGAATGCTTTTGTGGGTATACTACAACCCCTTAACAATCTTGTCTCATTCCTATACCTAGTTGCAAAGGTGAATGTTTGTTTGCAGGTCATAGATTGTTGTCTACCCCAAGTAGTGTCATTATTTGTGAAAGAATCTCTTTCTTTCCCTGAATACCCTCTTTGTTTGCAGACCCCTCCTATGAAATACTTATGCAAGCCTATTCAGTAAGTTGTGACCTACTAGACCTAAGTCTCTCATTGATTTCATCCTACATACTGAGATCCAAACCCTAGTTTCAGTGCATCACCTAGTAGGTAGTTTGCTTTCAGTCATTTCCCTTTCCAAGCATTCCTTCTATCCCTTTCCCTCAAAAGTTTTAATTTTCATGTTAAGAAGCAAATTAAGGTGATTATCCAAGAGGAACTAGCCTAGAACTTGGAGGTCTCATCTCAGTTAGCATAGGTCCCACAACCTAGAGATGATTCCCATGTTATACTAGGTTATCAAGACTACGAGAGCTTGAGACAAGGGTGCAAATGTAGTGTATAACAATTCTGGCACGCCCGGTGGGACTACACAAGAAGCTCATTATTTGAAGATTATGTTATCTCTGATGTACAGGTTGCATGATATAGGATTTTAGAAGTTGTTCTATCAAGTATATCTGGCGACTCCACTGATTTCAAGGATCTAGGCTACCTTGTTCAAAGTTTTATGAGAAAGATTGAGACTAGAAGCTCAAAGCCCACTAAATTTTTAGAGTTGTCCTCAAGAAGAAGTCACAAAGGCAGGTCAATTCAAAGAACATCTCCTGCAAGGAGAGTTCAATCAACACCTCCTGATACTTCAGAAAAGAGACCCTTCCCCTTTCATTCTAGAAGAAGAGGCAGATCTCTAACCAGAGATCTAGAGGAAGATTCAAATCCAACAGCAAATACAACTCACCTAGTTGTTAATCTTCAGATTCCAACTCCTGTAATGGCTAGACAGTTTGCCTTTGCACCATTCAACCAAGGGAGCCCATTAGCCTTTTCTCAACATCATGATGTGCCCTTGGTAGCACTAAAGAGCATACCTAATTTCATAGGTGAAGGGCAGACAACTGCTTTTGAGCACATAAGAGATGTGACCACCATCTACAACATACACAATATTACTCAAGAGGATGTGGCCACCAAGTTATTAGTAGCCTCTTTAAAAGGTAAGGCTTTAGAATGGTTTAGAACTCTAAATATTGGTTCTATTACTTTGTGGGATGAATTAGGGGATGCATTAAGTAAGCATTTTGAGGACAAATCAGATAACTTGTCTCTAGTTGAGCAATTAACAACCATAAAGAGAGACCCTCAAGAGCAAATGACAGATTACAATAGTAGATTCCTTAAGACATGGAATAGAATTCCAATCTTAGTAAGGCCATTAGCTGACCATGCTTTCTTTTATTACTTGCAAAGTTTGAATGGTCAAATTTCTGTCATGATCCAATCTATGGGTGGTACTTCTTTACCCCAAGCTTTTGACATAGCTGTCAGGGCTGAAAATTGTTTAATCCAAGTAGGCATGATTGCTAGAAGGCCTCCAATGCCCATTTTTCCTAGCCTTCAACCCATTCCACCTGCACAAGTACCCCCATTTACCCCTATTCCCACCATATTGGCACCTCAGGCTAATACTAGTGGTCAGGAGCCAACAACTAGTTTCTCTCAAGGGCTACAAAAGATAAAGAGTAGCCAACAGAGCAGTCAACAAGAAATGACAAATTTGTTGCAGACCTTGACTAAAGAGGTCACAAATTTGAAGAAGCAAGGTCAAGGAATCAGACCACCATTTCAGCCACAAGGCCAAGGTCCTAATCAACAATATCAAAATCAAGGACAACCTTATCAACAAAATAGGCCATCATACCAAGGAGGGTATCAAGGACAAAGACAAAGTTTTAATCAGAGACCATTCCAAACATATAACCCTGCACCTTTAAACTCTACAAATCCAGTGACAGATATGGTTCCTAGTCAAAATAATATAGAAATGGAGAATGAATGGTGTTTACCTTATAATCAGCCTCACAATTAGGCTACATGTTCAAATGGATGGATGAACCAAGCTCTAATGGTTCAAAATGCCTCACAAGCTCAATCAGAGGCTTCATCCAGTGGTTCAGTGCCTCAACAAGAATCACAAGAGAATGAGACTACTCTTTTCAATTGGGAGCAACCAGACTTCAATGGAGTCAATGATGAGGTTTCTTTTGTTGCTTATACAAGAGCAAAAATAAGAGATCAAGACATGGAGAGAGAAGATTCCAATGCCAAAGCCACTACATCTGCAGAGCCAGTACAACAAGCTAATCCCATCATACCAAGCAAGGAGGGCCAGCACTCCAAAGAGGTGGAGCCCATCATGCCAAAGGCACAGCAAAGAGTACACACTATGACACCTTTTAATATTGTAGACAACATGAAGAAGGTGAATGTCACCATGTCCATGTGGGACTCTTTGGCTCTTCTAGGACAGCCTAAAATTTTGAAGAAGGCCATGACAGAAGTAGCAACTCCTCAACTTGCAAAAGAAGTTGTAAAGAAAATGTTGGTCAACACTGATCAAGAAAAGGAGACTCCAAGCAGCAACTCCAAAGACAATGCCATTCAAGGTAGGAATTCAAAGCCACCTCCCTTTTATGTATCTTTAATTATTATAAAATCTTTAGTACATAATTGTATGGTGGATAGTGTGGCTACTAGCACTGTAATGCCCAAGAAAGTAGCTGACCAATTAGGACTGAAATATGAGCCCTTCCAAAAGAAGGTTACACAATTTGATGGATCCTCAGTCAATACTATAGGTGTGGCTAAGGATACCAGTCTGATCCTTCATGCTAGTCCCAATTTTTCCATCCTCCTTGATATATATATCATAGATCTCCCTGCATTATTTTCTATATGTCTTTCAAGGGAGTTTACAGCCAAGATAGGAGGTTATCTATCTTTTGACTGGTCTCACATGCTATTTCATACAAGATATGAGACCAAGGTTACCATTAAGTCAGAACCATTAGCAACACACCATATAGAGCCATATGTGTCCAATACCATCAATGTAAACTTCCCTATATTTGATGACAGTGACTTCCAAACCATTAGTGAAGAAAACACAAAGATAGAGAGAATCCTTGATATTATTCTAGATGAAAGAGCTTCAGAGGCCCAAGAAAATATTGTTTGGGAAGTTATTTAATACAAGAAAGTGGAGTCATAGAACCAAGCCTTCTCAAAGAGGATACTGATTCAGAGGATCAGAGCAATCAGGTTTAGGAACTATTTTTTGATGGAGCTAGAAGTAGACATGGTTCTGGTGGTGGTGCTATGCTAGTGTCCCCAAAAGGAGAAAGGTATTATATTGTCTTTAGATTCAGTTTCTCCTACACTAGCAATACTGCAGAGTATGAGAGCCTAGTCAATGGGCTAGAATGGGCTAGGAAAAGAGGGCTTAAGGCCTTACAAGTTTATGGTGATAGTGAGTTAGTCATCAGCCAAGTAAGAGGGATAAGTGCAACCAAAAATGATGCTTTGAAAGCATACAAACATAAAGTTTGGGATATAATTGAAGATTTCCATGCTTTCAATATTATTGCTATCCCTAGGAAGCTAAATCAAAATGCAGATAGGTTAGCTGTTGTTGGATCTCAGTATGATATTCCCAATAGCATTTCAAAAGAAATGGATGAAAAACATATTAAAGTGATTGTCAGAGCATCTATTCCTAATAATGATGTTAATTGGTAGGTGTTTGACAATTATGAACAAATTTTGCAGTTCTTGTTTGAAGAAGATGTTTTTTCAAGGCATAATCAAGATAGGTTATCACAAAATTATGGTGATCAAGTGATACAACTAAAGTCCAATAAGATGCCTAGAGGTCTTGTCACCTTAGAGACTGTCTTCAACAAGGACAATGAAGTTAAGAAGAACAAGGCTGGCCTGGTAGTCCAACAAGAACATTGTGTTGAACTAGAGTTGGAACCAGGTAAGAGTCTACAATTTGGAAAGATAAACACTGAATTGGAAAAGCAAGCTTACACTTAGTTATTCAAAGAATTCAGTGATGTTTTTGCATGGAAGTATGAAGACCTCAAAGGTTTTGACCTTGCTCTTGCTCAACACACTATTGAATTAGAGCCTAATTCCAAAGCAGTTGGGCAAAAGCAAAGGCCTGTTAACCCCAAGCTTGAGCCAATCATGCATAAAGAAGTACTCAAATTGATAGAAGGTGGTATCATCTACCCCATCAAGCATACTAGTTGGGCTTCCAACCTTGTTCCTGTCAGGAAGAAGAATGGGGAGCTGAGGTTATGTGTTGACTTCATGGATCTTAACAGGGCCTCTCTAAAAGACTGCCATCCGTTACCCTCTATGGAACAAATCTTACAATGTGTCTCTAGATCTGAGAGATTTTCATTATTGGATGGCTATTTAGGATACAATTAGATCCTGGTTAATGAAAAGGATCAATATAAGACTGCATTTACAACCAAGTGGGGAACCATGGCTTATCAAAAGATGCCCTTTGGTTTATCAAATGCAGGAGCTACATTTCAAAAGGCAATGGATATGGCCTTTAAAAGTCTCATGTACAAATTTGTGTTGGTCTACTTGGATGACATAAATGTCTATTCTAAACATGTAGCAGACCATATCAAACATCTGAGGAAGATTTTTGAAAGGTGTAGAGAGTTTGGGATATCCCTTAATCCCAAGAAATGTGTGTTTGTAGTTCATGAAGGAAAGCTATTGGGATATGTAGTATCCAAAGAAGGAATTACAGTGGATCTTGAGAGAATTGCAGCTATCCTAGAACTACCCCTACCACATCACAAGAAAGGTCTCCAATCTTTCATAGGAAAGATTAATTTTGTTAGGAGGTTCTTGCCTAACATTGAAAATTTATTAAAGCCTTTGACAACCATGTTAAAGAAGAGTTCAAATTTCAGTTGGACTAAGGAAGGGAAAGCCAATTTCCAGGCTATCAAAGAGGTCCTAACAGAAGCTCTTGCCCTCTTAAACCCAAATTTCAATAAGGATTTCATCCTTTATGCTTATGGAGGTCATGATGCCATATCTGCAATGTTGACCCAAGAAAATTTAGATGGATTGGAGCAACCTATTTCTTTCTTTAGCAAAGGTTTAGAAGAGTATGAATAGAGATACTCTTTTGTAGAAAAAAATGTACTTGCTGTGGTAAAGAGCCTTAAAAAGTTCAAATATCTATTGACTCATAGCAAGGTACATTTAAAAGTTACTCATCCAAGTGTCAAAGAGTTTTTTCTTTCCAAAGACCTTAATGAGAAAAGAGTTGGTTGGATCACCAAGGTGATGGAATATGACATAGATATTCAAACTACCAAGCTAATTAGAGGAAGAAATCTTTATGAACATTTGGCATCAGATGAGAGTTCAAAGAAATCAGAGAAAATAGATGCATCTCTGGTGGTGCATTCTACAGAAGAACAAGCCAAGGCAATAAGTTGGTTGCCTAATATGATCAATTATTTGAAGACAGGACAATGTCCTACAGGCCTAGAATCAACAAAAAGGAGGTATTATAGACTACAATCTATTTCTTTTGTGTTGATAAATGAGGTTCTTTTCAGAAAGGATCACAATGGTGTCCTTTTAAGATGCATAGATTCAGAGAAGGTAGCAGACATCCTATTTGAGTTTCATGATGGACCTTCGGGAGGTCATTTCTCTCCTAGGACTACTGCTTTTAAAATCATGAGGGTTGGATACTATTGGCCATCTATCTTTAAGGATAATCATTATTATGTCAGAAAATGCATCAAGTGTGCCATGTTTGCAAGAAAAGAAAGGCTTGCAGCCTTGCCTCTACAACCAATCAGAATAGATCAACCCTTCATGAGGTGGGGTATAGATTTCATTGGCATGATCAATCCTCCATCTAGTGTAGGACATAAATGGATAATTACTACAATAGATTACTTCACCAGATGGATAGAGGCAATTGCATTAAAAGAGGCCAATGAGAGTGCTGTCCTAAGCTTTTATGATGACTTAATTCATAGGTTTGGCACTCCTGATTCCATAATTTCAGATAATGCCTTAGCATTCACAGGCCTCAAAGTCTCAGAGTGGGCAGTCAAGAATGACATCTATCTAAATACCAGCTCCAACTACTACCCTCAAGGCAATGGCTTGGCAGAATCCACCAATAAGAACTTGATTAGGATAATCAAGAAGACTCTGCAAGATAATCAGAGAGATTGGCGTACTAAGTTGAGGTCTGCATTGTAGTTAGATAGAATTACCCCAAAGAAAATCATTGGTAATTCTCCTTATGTGCCAGTGTATGGCAGAGAGGCTAAGTTGTCCATTTTAACTGAATTACCAGCTTTGGACCTAGCTACTCAGTATTCCCTATTTGATGAAGGAGATCCCTTGCAGGTCAGGTATGCTCAGTTGATGGAATTAGAAGAAATTAGAGACAAATCAATGCAAGATATGGAATTACATAAAATTCAGACAAAGAGGAGCTTTGATAGAAGAGCCAGAGTCAAAGACTTCAAGGTTGGAGACATAGTCCTCAAGTGGGATGAGTTCAGATCTAGGCCTGGCAAGCACACAAAATTTGACTCCTTTTGGGGTGGACCATTTTTAATCATAGAATGTAGGGGCTCGAATGATTTTCAACTATAAAAAATGGAGGGATTCCCCTTACCTATCTCTGTGAATGGTTTCCACTTGAAGCCTTGTTTTGAGGTTAACCCCTCTCAATAAATTTTGTAAAAGTTTCCCTGTTTTCTTTCCTTGCTTTCTAGTTTAGTTTATCGCTTTTTAAGAAGTTCTCTGAGCACATTTTCAGTTTTGTCCCTCTGTAGAGAATTTTGTTCTTGTAATAACCCTATGTCCAATGGATTATCAAGGCCACTGGTTTCCCATGTCTAGCAGGCTGACATCCAGCAGAAATTGCCAGAAATGTTACCCAAATTTTCCCTGTGCATGCAAATTTGGCTGAAAGCCATACCCATGCCTCTATTTTTATCTTGCCTACCATCCCTAAAATTTTTATGGATTTATCCCCTATTCTCTGGCCTCTGCAAATTTGTTATCTCGCTGGTCTATAGTTAAAAGATTCATAAAACTAGCCGTTGGTGTTCAAAAACCCTAAAACCCTAAGCCTTGTTATAATTTGTAGTTACTTTATCTCGGCAACTTAAGTCCCTTCAATTTCCACGTGCCTTTTAAATCCTTCAATCACCAAGTCTCTGATTCCCGGTGGTTAACCCCTTAACACTCAGTGATCCCGCGAGCGGTTATCATTTCGATTGGCAGTCTCGGTTCAGCGGCCAAGTCAAGATTCTAGATCTGACGGTTGTCGCATGATCTCATGGCTCCAAAAGATTCCATGAAATCTTGTGATGATCAATGATCTTCTTGCCTGCAGAGTTTATCTTGTCAATGGGACCGGTGCCAACTCATCCGATTTGGCAGCTCCTGATTCATTGACGGTGTCTGATTCCGTAGGTTGACAGTGGGGCCATCTTCTTTGGCGGGTTAAGTTCTGACTTAATCATGTGGTCATCATTATACCTGAGGCTCAAGATGTGACCTAGTTAATCTGGTGGTATAGCGACAGCCGTTGTTCCTCCTGCATCGTCAGAGCTTCTTATAGTGGGTCCTATGTCAGGAAAACATGCAGCATGGATCTGTTTGGCGGCTTGTGATTGGTCATTTGAGAGTGTAGTTGGTGTCTATCAGTGGGGCCAAGTATTTGCAGATGTTTCAGAAAGGCTAGGATCTATGGTGGTCGTATGATCTCATAGAATCTTCTGACCCTACGAGATCATACCCCACTGTTAGATCAGAATCTCAGGGCAATGGGTCCATTGTCAAAGGACTACTGAGGTGTATGCTGATGAAGTAGGTCAAAATGAATGAAAGTATGCAATGTGTATGTTGTCAGTGGGCTTGTGGGGTCAGGGGTTTCTAAAGAAGTTAACACACGATCAGATCTCGCAGCTGTCGTTATATCGAAGATCCAAAAATATTGATCATTACGATCGCAGTATAGCGATAGCCATCCGATGGTGTTCTCAGGGACGTGGGTCCAAGGTCTATCAGGGACACTAAATTTCTCATGGGTGATTGGCTGCTAACTTCCACGGTGGTGGTTGACTTGTCAGAGGGGTTTTAAAAGTGTTTTTCTAGGCGTATCTAAGCCGCCCGATCTGTCAGGAGATAAATGATTGATGATTGCATTTTAAAATCAACCTGCTAGCCGTTCTTTTTCAAATTTTAATATTTCTTTGCTAGGGTTTTCATTTTGCAGCCACGCATGACAAATGGGTAGCTAGAATTGAATTTCTCAGGACAGTGAAGGTTGAGGAGATGATAATAGAGGATCTGATCATCGGTGCCACAGATTTTATAGAGTACCACATCATGTTGAAAGCTTTAATGGGCTTGTCACCACCTTTTGTAGGGTTAATCTTTTTAAACCCAAACATCTATAAGATTAGATTGTGAGCATTCATGGCAAGGCTGAGTTGCAGGAGGGTAGATGGATCAAGTTGGATGTAGTACAGGCATGGGCACACAACATATCTGATCGACCTTGATGCTGTAGAGATATTTTTTATGATCAGATTTAATAGGCAGTTAGGGTTTTCTATTTAATTGTAAAATCATGTAACCCTAGTTAGGTTTTGCTCCTACCTGCGTGCAGGAGATGTATATATTGTATTTTTGGAGCCTTAGTGCTCAAGAGGTTAGAGAGTTCACATTTTGTAAGAAGAAAGTCTCTTTCTTAGAAGGCTATCTATGGCATTTCTTGCCCTTTGGTATTCTACATTCTGTAACCTCCCATTGGTAATTCAGAGATTGAAGATATTTTGTGACATTTATCATGTCCCTATGCCTTTTTTGTGTAAGTTATCTTGTATTGAATAAAAGTATTTATATGTTTCTCAATGATATCTTAGGTTTCTTGATCCTTTTTTCTTTCTGCAATTCATGTGTATTATTGTGAATGATTTGATGTGAATACTTTTGTGGGTATACTACAACCCCTTAAAAATCTTGTCTCATTCCTATACCTAGTTGCAAAGGTGAATGTTTGTTTGCAGGTCATATATTGTTGTCTACCCCAAGGAGTGTCATTATTTGTGAAAGAATCTCTTTCTTTCCTTGAATACCCTCTTTGTTTGTAGACCCCTCCTATGAAATACTTATGCAAGCCTATTCAGTAAGTTGTGACCTACTAGACCTAAGTCTCTCATTGATTTCATCCTACATATTGAGATCCAAACCCTAGTTTCGGTGCATCACCTAGTAGGTAGTTTGCTTTCAGTCATTTCCCTTTCCAAGCATTCCTTCTATCCCTTTCCCTCAAAAGTTTTACTTTTCATGTTAAGAAGCAAATTAAGGTGATTATCCAAGAGGAAACAGCCTAGAACCTGGAGGTCTCATCTCAGTTAGCATAGTCCCACAACTTGGAGATGATTCCCATGTTATACTAGGTTATCAAGACTACGAGAGCTTGAGACAAGGGTGCAAACTTAGTGTATAACACTAGTATAGAAGGTTTGGATTGAGTCTCAACTTTGGATATCCCAACAAAAGTAATGTCCCTTGGCCTTAAAGTAATATTAACCAATAAATCAACCATCCTATTTTGGCCCCTGTCGATCCAGTCAATACCAAAAGCATCAAAATGTTCTACCTCATCCCAAACAACATTTCTGTATTGCTTTATTTTTTTTATTTTTTTATGCATACTTGGATCTTACCTGAGACACAACCAATTTTGAATCTCCAATTACTCTAAGGCTTTTGATCTTATGTTTTGACACTAATCTCAATCCTATCAGCAAGGCCTCATACTCTGCAGTATTATTTGTATAAGCAAATAATAAGGTGAAAGAAAACTTAAAAGTTTTTCATTAGGGGAGATCAACAATACCCCTACACCAGATCCTTCCTTAGAACTTGCACCATTAAAATACATGGTCCATAGACCATCTTGGTTTATGACATTATCTTTTTCCTCAGATAAAGGTAAAGGCTCATTTCCATCAATGAGCTCTTTCTGTTGCACTTGGAAAGAATTTATATCAGTATTCAGGAAAGAGTTCATATTATCATGTTTAGTCTCTTTCTCAATCATATGAGGAGTTCTAACTTCCCTAAATACTTTGACATTTTCACCAGCAATATTGAATGTAGAAAAGGATAAATCACATTGGATACTACCTCCCATTGCTGCACTCCATTTCCTTGATAACAAAATTCCATATTTGGGGGAATATCAACAACTAGGACACTCATGGTCAATTGTTTGCCAGGATAAGAAACAAGCTTATAGGGAAAGATCTTGTTACAATAACTGAGAGGGGGGTGAATCACTTATCCACAGTCTCAATCACAAAATGTATATCCAAATACAATTTACTAAAACTTCTGTAGATTAGTAACATAAAATAGTATTCTATCTGTGCTTTTACCGATTACCAGTTAATAGCATATAGTTCTTATCGATCAAATCCAATATGAAACATGTAAAGTATGACAACAAACAATCATCACAGTCAACACATAACACAAAATATTTAATGTGGAAAACCTATGAAGGGAATAACCACCTGGGACCGGAAACCCAAAAATTGTTCACTCTTCTGAAGTGAGGTCGGTGAAGCCCCAGCCCTATTAAAGATTACAAACACACTATGAGGTGTGACCTTGTTAGAGGATTTTAGACAAACCATTATCATCCAACCAGCATTCACTATGGGGTTGACAGGATAACAAATGTACACTCTATGAATGACATTACAAGACTTTCTAGTCCACTCTGTTAAGAGATTTATCTATTTACAATGGTTAAAATGTAAAAACAATTGATCTGATTACAAAAAAACTTCAATTGTAGATTATCAGATCTATGTTAAGCTCATTCAAATCCTTTGATCAATATATCAATTATGTTTCAATCAATATTCAGTAACTTACTATCGCTCAGTTATAGCTTTCTGACGCTCGTTAATCTCTACAGTTTGGTTCTCCTTAACTAGTCTGATTAGGCATGCATGAAGCTTGTTCACATGATATCTCTACAATATCCTTCTTTTGGCATGATTTCATCATGAAATCCTAGTCTCTTAAATAGACAAGTAAACCGTTTTAATTCCATCCATCATATTTTTCCGCTTAATCTCCTTCGTTGATTTTGCCACTTTAACCTTCTTTGGCTGATGTGTTAGTAACACATTTTGTTTCAATCCCTTAGATCTTCTTGGAATTATGTTAGCCGTCGATCTTCATAAAAACCATTATCTTCAACTCTGATTACGAGGTACTTTACATCTCATCAACTTCCATCGGATAACCTAGTCATTTAGTTCTTTTCTCCTATTTGGTTAACAAAGAAATGTGTCAGTGAACACAAGCTCAGTTTATACTATGCTTGGTATACACTACACTGCATCAGTGTATACTGGAATGCTTCTTTAACTGACAACACTGCTTTGTGCATTTTTCTCTATCCTTCATCATAGATGAATGCAACATAATCAAGTCAATAACATAAGGTCATAGACTCATTCATAAGTTAACCAATGTATTCCTTATCCTCATCTGTCATATCCATCTTCCTCATGTAGATATATCTATTTTTCATCTCTTCTCTTCTTCTTTCTACAGATATTTGGGTATAGTAACTTACAAAATAAGTATTGTCAAAACTAGTTGACATCTGATGAAGGGTGCTCCCCTTAATACCACAAGCACATAACAGAAATAGAGAAACAACAACAATAATATGTAAGAACAAAAATTGGCTTCTTATTATCTCCACAAATGTGGAATTACAAACTTTCAGAATTACAATATGCAAAGCCACATGGGCATTCCCTTACAATATTCTGTAGGACAAAGCCTCGAATCAATACCCAGATCTACTACCCAGAACTGCTCTAGACAACACTACGGGCCTTCCTTATATAGGCAATTTCCATCGCCTGAGAAGGTTCTAGAAATTTAGCCCTGAGGGCTGACCAAACTTAGAATTATTTTATTTTACAATTTATTACATCAAAGTCGGCTCAAAATGAGTTTTGAAACCTAAACAAAAATTTTGAAGAAAAATTATTTTCTACCATTTCAGGTGACCCAACTTCTGAAGACCATAAGTCATCGCCCGTTGACCCGATTGGCTATTATAACCTCATTTTGGAAATGCCATGAAGCGCTCTACAGGCTTGACCCATATAAAGTGCCCATCACCCAAATTTTCAACCTCATCTGGGGCCTCTAAAGCCTTCAAAACTGAGTTCAAAGTTTCTGTACCCTGCTGCCAATACCGAAAATCTTCAATATCTTCAAAACTACACCTGATCTAGCCATGAAACTTTGCTGGTAGACTGATATGACTGAGATGAACCTCCATATGTAAAATCAGACATTCCGAGATCATAAGACCAACTTACTAAAAATAGCAAGTTCCCATAAATAGCAACTCTGCACAAGATAGCCCTTATTGAATACAAAAATAGAAATATTTTTGGGTGATGCAAGATTGCTCTTACACCCAAGATGCTCCTGCATCAGACACCCGGGGTAATTTGAGAAGTGACCCTGTCACGACTGAGGTGTGCAGAGGAAAACCAAGATGGTTAACCTCCTCCCTTGTTAGCCATGATGAATCTTCAACAAGTCATCCTTTCCATTTGACCAAATACTCTTCATATGTCCTATTCCTTGTGCTTCTGCCAACATGACTGTCCAGTATGTCTTCAATCTCCTTGATATCTGAACTGGTTGCTGGAATACTCCACTGTGTCACTGTGATCTCATCTTCAACACTTCATGATACTCTGTCAAATTTGAAATGTTAAACACTGGTGAAATATTCAGCTCACTAGGCAATTCTACCTCATATGCATTTCCTGAATCATGCTTCTTCAGTATCTTACACGGTCCAAACTTCTTCATTTTCAGCTTGTTATATGTACCAATTGGAAACCGCTCCTTCCACAAATGAACCATGACTTCATCTCCAACCTGAAATTCCTTATGCCTCCTTTTCTCATCTACCTTAGCCTTGTACTGCGCATTCATTTTGGTAATATGCTTCCTCACCTCCTCTTGGATGTTCTTCAAATGTTCTACAAAATCCTCAGCTTCAGCACTACTTATTTCTCCTTTATCTATCTTTCTCAACTCAGATGCATTTCTTGGACTACTTCCATATACAATCTAGAATGGTGATTTACCAGTGCTCCTATTGATAGAATTATTTTATGCAAATTCTGCCTATGGTAAAATCAAATCCCATCCTGTTGGCTTATCTTCAACCAAACATCTCAGTAGATTTTCCAAACTTCTATTCACCACCTCTGTCTGTCCATCAGTCTATGGATGATGTGATGAACTGAACTTCAAATCTGTCTTCAACTTCTTCCACAATGTCCACCAGAAATATCCAACAAACTTAGTATCTCGATCTGAAACTATGGTCTTTGGCAAACCATGTAGTCTCACCACTTCTTTGAAAAACAATTCTGCTACATGAACAACATCATTAGTCTTCTTGCAGGGAATGAAATGTGCCATCTTCGAAAATCTGTCAACTACTACAAAAATTGAATCATGTCCCCGCTGTGTCCTCGGTAAACCAAGAATAAAGTCCATACTGATATCCTCCCAAGGCTTCTCTGGTACAGGTAATGGCTGATACAACCTTGTATTTTGCTTCACTCTTTTCACCATCTAACATACTCTGCAACTCTGTACAAACTTCTTCACATCTTGCTACAATTATGGCCAATAATAATTCTCACCAACCAAAGCAAGGGTTTTATCATGACCAAAATGTTCAGCCAATCCTCCACTATGCTTCTCCTTGATGAGATTCTCCCTCATAGAACTTCATGGAATGGACAACTGACTCCCTCTGAATAGCATATCATCTTGGATGATAAAATTTAGCCATTTCATCCTGTCTAGAGTAACAGGTTCTATACAAGCTTTCCAACTTCACCAAAATCAGGATCCTCTGGATACAAATTCTTGAGTTCCTTGAACCCAACCACTTCAATCTGCATCTCTCTCAGCAATAGTTGCCTTCTGCTAAGAGCATCCGAAACCCTATTAGACTTTCCACTCCTGTGTTTCAAAACAAATGTATAACTCTGCAAAAACTCAACCCATTTCAAATGCTTCTGATTCAACTTTCCTTGACTATTCATATATTGCAACGCTTGGTGATCATTATACAAAACAAACTCCTTAGGAAGCAGATAATGTCTCCACATCTTTAATGCCTGAACTATAGCATAAAATTTCTGATCATAGATAGAATATTTTCTCTTGGCATTATTTAACTTCTCACTGAAATAAACAACAGGTTTACCTTCTTGGCTCATAATAGCTCCTATTGCAGTACCACTAGCATCACAATCTACTTGAAACACCTTATTAAAATTTGGAAGTGCTAAAACAGGTTGTTCTGTAACTTTTTGTTTCAACAATTGAAAACTCTTTTCTGTCCCATTAGTCCACTTAAACTCTTTTCTATCCCCTCTCATTGTTTCAATCAAGGGTCCAAAAATACTACTAAAATTTTTGATAAATTTTTTGTAAAAGCTAGCCAAACCATGAAAAGATCTTACCTCAGTAGCACTCCTTGGAGTAGGCCATTCAAGGATAGCCTGTACCTTCTCTGGGTCTATTTTTAGACCTTCTGCTGAAACTACAAATCCCAAATACACTAACTCTTTCTTCACAAAACTGCACTTCTTCAAATTAATCAACAATTTCTCATCTCTTAGCTTCTCAAACACCATATGAATATGCATCATATGTTCCTCCAATGTCTTGCTAAAGATCAAAATATCATCTAGGTAAACAATGAAAAACTTACCCAGAAATTCTTTCAGAACCTCGTTCATGAGCCGCATGAAAGTGCTCAGTGCATTGGTTGGCCCAAAAGGCTTGACTAACCACTCATACAATCCTTCCTTTGTCTTAAAGGTAGTCTTCCATTCATCTCCTTCTCTGATCCGAATATGGTGATATCCACTCTTTGGATCTATCTTTGAGAAATACTCAGCCCCACTCAAACAATCCATAATATCATCCATTCGTGGCAATGGAAACCTATACTTGATTTTGATCTTGTTTATTGCTCTGGAATCTATACACATCCTCCACTCTCCATTCTTCTTTGGTGCTAATACCGCTGGTACAACACAGGGACTCAGACTCTTTTGAATCAACCCCTTCTGGAATAACTCGTGTACTTGTCTGTTCAACTCTTCACTTTCTGCTGGTGTCATTCTGTGTGCTACCTTGTTTGGAAAATTGGCTCCTGAAATCAAATCCATCTGATGACTGATATTCCTTACCGGTGGTAATCCATTAGGTATATTATCAGATACAATATCCTGAAACTCATTCAACAAATCTGCAACCTCTACAGGTACATCCTCTACTTCTTCTTTACCAACTTTTAGAATTAAAACAAAACACACATGCTCATGCCTCATACCATCTAGGAATTTTCTTCCATCAACAAATGTTATTCTTGCATTACCACATACCTTTTCTTCGGTCTCCTTCAATGGCTTTAGCTTATGTCGCACTCCATCTTTTGTCAGGGAATAGGTATTCGCACGACCATCATGTACAACACATCTGTCAAACTACCACGGTCTACCCAACAACATATGACATGCATCCATAGAGATGATATCACATAGTACCTCATCTTGGTACCGGCTGATCTTGAACTTTACCAGGCACTGTTCATTGACCATGACCTTGTGGTCATCCTGCACCCAGGCAATCCAATATGAATGTGGGTGTTTCTGCCTCTTGAGCTTCAACTTTGTCACCATCTCTTCTGACACCAAATTGTCAGTGCTTCCACTATCGATAATCAGATCACAACATTTACCCTCACACTTGCATCTAGTGCGAAACAGGCTCCTGCTTTGTTCAGGTTCATTCTCACCACTCAGCAAGACTCTTTTGTTAATTAGCATTTCTCCTCTTTCAGCATATTCAGAATTTGATGATCTAGCATCTTCATCTACATGTGCAACTCTGGCCTGGCCTTCATTTCTCCTGTCTATTCTACCTTGGCGCTGAGGACATTCAAATGCCCTATGACCTTCTTCTCCACAGTGAAAACATGTTCCACGGAAGCCTCCTCTTCCAGATCCTTGTCCTCTTCCTCTTCCTCTCTGATCTCTATTACTCTAATCCTGGAAACGATTGGAATTATTTCCTCTCTGATTCTGACTGCTACTGGCCTCATCCTTCTTTTTCGGATCTTCATTTCGGCCACCATATGACCATCCACCAGATCTTCCACCATGACCTCTTCCATTTTGTCTGCTCTCAAACTTCTTGTTCAACTTTTCCTCTACTTTTAGGGCAAACTGGTATGCCTCCTCAATACTGTTCATTCAAACTAGATTCAACTCCTCCTGAATGCTTGGCCTTAACCCATTAAGGTATCGGGAAACTTTCTCCTTATCAGCTTCTGCATGGCCTGTTCTGATGAGGAGTCGATAGAACTCCTCTGTATACTCTTGAACAGATCTTCCTGCTTGCTTCAAACTTTGCATTTTCTTTAGTAGGTCAAGCTCATAATCAACAAGAATGAATTGTCGCTTCAACTTATCCACCATCCAATCCCATCTTGTGATTTTATCTTTCCCTCTTCTATTTCGCTCCAATTGGATCTCTTGCCACCAGATCTTTGCATGACCTTTTAGTCTAGCCTTCGTAAATTTGACCCTATCAGGATCCTCAACATCTTCATACTCAAAATATTCCTCACATTCATTGATCAGTTAATCAATTCCTCTGGGTTAAGATTTCTAGAAAATGTAGGAACCTCAATCTTAGGTCTTTTCCCAATCTTGGAAATGGCTTGAAAAAGTTTTTCTTCCTCCTGGTTCACAATTTCGGCTTCTCCTTCTTGATATTCTTCTTCGGCTTCATCCTCGCTTTCATCTCTGAAATTAAGATTCATTCTTCTGTGAATCTCTTCTTGCAATGCTCACACTTGTCTCTGCAGCTCTCTAACCTCAGGTGTCACAGCACCAGCTCTTCCGCCACGTTCTCTTCGTGGAGGCATTTTTGTGATGCACGCTGAAACCCTAACCATGGTCCTGGTGCAAATTGCCTCACAGTCGGTGATCTATTTACACACTCAAGAACTTTTTCTCTGATACCACTTGATGAAGGGTGCTCCCCTTAATACCACAAGCACATAACATAAATAGAGAAACAACAACAATAATATGTAAGAACAAAAATTAGCTTCTTATTATCTCCACAAATGTGGAATTAAAAACTTTCAGAATTACAATATGCAAAGCCACATGGGCATTCCCTTACAATATTTTGTAGGACAAAGCCTCGAATCAATACCCAGATCTACTACCCAGAACTGCTCTAGACAACACTATGGGCCTTCCTTATATAGACAATTTCCATTGCCCGAGAAGGTTCTAGAAATTTAGCCCTTAGGGCCGAGCAAACTTAGAATTATTTTATTTTACAATTTATTACATCAAAGTCGGCTCAAAATGAGTTTTGAAACCCAAACAGAAATTTTGAAAAAAATTTATTTTTCGCCATTTCAGGTGACCCAACTTCCGAAGACCATAATTCATCACCCGTTGACCTGATTGGCTATTATAACCTCATTCTGGAAATGCCATGAAGTGCTCTACAGACTTGACTCATGCAAAGCACCCATCACCCAAATTTTTAACTTCATCCATGGCCTCTAAAGCCTTCAAAACTGAGTTCGAAGTTTTTGTACCCTGCTGCCAATACCGAAAATCTTCAATATCTTCAAAACTACACCTGATCTAGCCATGAAACTTTGCTGGCAGGCTGATATGACTGAGATGAACCTCCATATATAAAATTAGACATTTCGAGATCGTAAGACCAACTTACTAAAAATATCAAGTTTCCATAAATAGAAACTCTGCACAAGATAGCCCTTATTGAATACAAAAATAGAAATATTTTTGGGTGATGCAAGATTGCTCTTACACCCAGGATGCTCCTGCATCAAAATCAATGAAAACATATTACTGATTTAATCATCTTACATATCTAATCAACAAGTCAGTGATCTTAAATCACAGATCTTCAAGTCATACAATTTATTCAAATCAGTTGTAGTTCATCAATCTCTCCCTTTGGCATTAATGACAACACAAGCAATATGAAATATGCCATACACATACTAAACATGTATTCTACAACTCTGTCAACAAATATTGTAACTCGGTACAAGCTCTCCCTAGCTTAATATGTTTAATCACTATGTTACATAAAAACATTTGCAAGTGCAGACTAACTTCTGCAGATATGATCTTTTCAGCTTACAGGTTTTCTTCCATTCTTAGTAACTGATCTTCAATGCTCTCCCTATTTTGTATCTCTCCCTTTGTCTTTGGCTTCATATTCTTCATATTGATCTCTCTCCCTTTGAAAAAAATGCCAAAGAGCAAAAACATACAACTCTATAGTAGCCATGTAACTCTCTACTGTGCAGTGCATTGTCTGTATCTCGTTATACTGATTTGAAAATCTATTCCAGTATTTCAACCTTTCACAACCTTAGATAGAAGTCCTAAGTGTGAACTTTGCTGCATCAACATGTAGGCTCTTCTGATAAGATTAGGCTGATGCAACCTCTACATCACCTTAGTCTAGTCCTCAAGTATTCATATGTATCCTTTGGTAGAGGCTTTATAAATATGTCAGCAAGTTCTTTTGATGTAACAATTATTCTTTTGATGTAACAAATTATAGTTTCACTTTCTTCTCATGTACTTGTTCCCTTAAGTAGTGATACTTAATAGATATATGCTTTGTTTTAGAGTGCATCACTGGATTCTTTGAAATATTAATAGCACTAGTGTTGTCACAATATATAATCACCGGCTCAGTGATTACCTCATTCATACCTTCCAACACTTGCTTGATATATGCAATATTTGAACAGTTAGTAGCAGCAAAAACATACTTTGCTTCATCTGTAGACTAAGAAATGCAAGCCTGTTTCTTACTTGTCCATGTAACAAGTCTTCCACCAAAGAATAATGCTCCTCTGGTGGTACTCTTTCTATCATCCACATTTCTAGCCCAATTAGCATTAGTGTATACCTTAAGTTTAAACTTGCCTTTCTTAGGATACCATAGTCCAAAATCTTCAATTTTCTTTAGGTATCTTAAGATTCTCTTTGTAGCAAACATGTGTGACTAGGGTTTGCGAAAAATATAGAAACTGTTCCAACAACATGTGCTATATCAGGTATACTATGAACTACATACATTAACTTATCAATCATGGATCGATACAGTGTCTGGTTTACCTCAGTAGTTCCATCTTCTTTAATAAGTTTACATCTAGTAGCCATCAGTGTTCCCATAGGTTTAGCATCTTCCATGCCTAATGTCTTCAATACTTCCTTTATATATTTAGATTGTGTGATAAATATTTATCATTCTGTTGAATCAGTTGTAAGCCTAGAAATAACTTAATCTCTCCAAACATAGACATTTCAAATTCACTTTTCATATCATTAGAAAATGACTTATAGATATGATCTTGTCCTCCAAATATTATGTCATCCACAAATATCTCAGCAATCAAGATAGTATCATCAAAATTTCCTTTCATGTATAGATTACTATTCTCACTGGTTCTAACAAATCCAATACTTAGCAAATAGTTATGCAGCCTCTCATACCAGGCTCTCGGTGCTTGCTTTAAACCATATAAAGCTTTATGTAATCTACATACCATATCTTTATTTTCTAGATCAATGAACCCTTCGGGTTGTTCTATGTAGACTTCTTCTTCAAGTATCGCATTTAGAAAAGTAGATTTAACATCCATTTGGTAAACTTTGAACTTTTTATGTGCAGTATATGCAAGTAACATTCTGATTCCTAATCTAGCAATAGGTACAAAAGTCTCACCATAATCTATTCCTTCCTCCTATGCATATCCCTTGCATACTAACCTAGCTTTGTTCCTTGTTACCTCTCCATTCTCATTAAGCTTATTTCTGAATATCCACTTAGTATCGATAACATTATTGTCCTTAGGTCTAGGTACTAAACTCTAGGTTTTATTCTTTTCTATTTGTTCTATTTCTTCTTTCATTGCATTAACCCATTCATCATTTTCTAATGTAACTTTTACATTCTTCGATTCATATTCACAAACTAGACATGTACCTTATCTTGCTTTACTTCTTGTTTGCATGCCAACTTGTCTGTCTCCAATGATTTGAGTCTTGGGATGATGTCTTCTGACAAATCTTTCTAGTATCCAATCTCTTCTTTCTTGTTCATCCTGTGTAGGTTCATTTGCTTGCTCGGTAGGTGCTTCCTACTCATCAATTTCTTTTCCTGTTCCTCGGTATTGTTTTCCTGTTGACCGGTTGTCACTATCTGTAGTGTCGGTAGGTACTCTGGTTGTTCAATGTAACTAAATCTACCATAGTCTTCTAGTTCCTTTGTGCTTTCCTCTACATTCTTATCATCAAACTCAACAACCCAAACATTAATTCTTTTAATCATTTTATAAGTTACTTCATTAAGACACTTGTATGATTTTCTTTTAGTGGAATATCCTAGAAATATCCCTTCATCACCTTTTGAGTCAAACTTCCCATTTCTTTCATCTTTCAGAATAAAGCATTTACTTCCAAAAATCTTGAAATAACTTACAGTGGGTTTGGGACCAAACCATAACTCATAGGGTGTCTTATTAGTATCCATCTTTAGTTGTACTCAGCTTAGAACATAAACATCTATGCTAACTGCTTCTCTCCAGTATTTCTGAGTAACATTCTTTTGTAACATAAGTGTCCTTGCATAGTCAACTATTGACCTATTCCTCCTTTCAGCTATTCCATTTTGTTGTGGTGTCCTCGATGCAGAGACCTATCTTTTAATACCATGCTCATTACAAAATTTAGTAAATTCATCAGAAATAAATTCACCACCTTGGTCGGATCTTAAGCATTTCAATTCTTTACCAGTCTCTTTCTCAACTTTTTCTTTATACCACTTGAACATCTTAAATGCCTCTGACTTTTTCTTCAAGAACACGACTGTCATTAATCTAGTATGATCATCAACAAAAAAAATAAAATATATGTTTCCATAGTAACTTTGAGTTCTCATAGGACCACATAGGTTGGTATGCACTAACTCAAGTAATTTCTTTGTTGAATAATCTTTTCTTTTGAAACTAGATTTTGTCATTTTACCTTTCTGACATTCATGACACATAACATGATCAAGCTTAGATAAGTTAGGTAGACCTCTATCTTTTTTCTTTTTACTGATCTTAATCATGTTATCAAAATTCACATGACATAACCTTTTATGCCACAACCATGCATCTTCATCTTTCATCATTAAACAAGAAGACTGATCATTATCAAGATAAAAAAAATTACCTCTCAATTGTGTTCCAGTTCCAATAAGTCTTCCTCCATCATCAAATATCTTCACTTTCTTGCTCTCAAAAGCAACTCGGTGGCCTGAATTGTTCACCTATGCCGCACTTAGCAAATTATAGTTTAGACCTTTTACCCAATAAGTATTGTCACATCTAATTTTATCATTTATCATTAGGGATCCTTTTCCTCTAACCATACAAGGTGAATCATTACCCATTCTAACAGATCCTCCATTCTGTTCTTCAAGATGATCAATTTTTTTTTCATCACCAGTCATGTGATGTGTACAACCACTATCTATGATCCATGTATCATCTTTATTAACCTTAGAGATAAGTGTTGTCTCCACATACCTTTCATCTTCCCTTGAGTCATCCTTCATTGCAACAAATACTACCTCCACATTTTTATTAGTGTCGATATTAGTGACATCTTATTCTGCAATGTAGCACACCTTCTTGCATTTATCATTATTATCTCGGTTGTCTCTGTTGTAGTGTTAGTAACTTCTGTTGCCTCTTCTCCCATAGCTTCCTTCACCATATTGGTCTTTGTTTCTGTCATCATCTTTCCTGTGTGGACATCTAGCAGCAATATGACCAACCTCTTTACAATTAAAGTATGCTAAAGATAATTTACCTCTATATCTAACTTTACCTTTAGGTAACCTTCTGGCCATAAGAGCTTCAAGTTCATCAAGCTCATCATCAGTATTGCTATCATTATCATCATTCTTATTTTTTCTACTAGACTTACCAATCTTCAAAGAAGAGATAAAAGCAGATTCAAAATATGGTACAACACTATTATCAAAGTTATTAAGTTCAAAGGTTGTAAGATTACCAATCAGATTATCAAGAGTAAGGTTGTTACCAAATGCAGACCTAGTTTCATGAATTGCAAATATTCTGATTGCATAAACCGACAATAAGGTTCTGAAAACTTTTTTTACCACTATCTCTTCATCAATAACACCATCAGATGCTCTAATAGCATGGACTACCTCTTTTAGTCTATTTGTGTACTGCACAATATTTTCTCCTTCCTTCATCTTCATATCATCAAATCTTCCCTTTAAGCTTTCAGCTCTGCCTCTTTTGACATTCACATCACCACTATAAACTTGAGCAAGTTTATCCCACATATCTTTAGCAGTAGTGCAATTTTTAATATCTTCAAATTAGGCATCTGTACAGGAAACAACAATCTCCATCATAGTAACATTATATTCATACATGTCTCTTAGTTGATCAAGGGTCAAGGGACCAGTGGGTGGTGCAATGTAGCCATTGTCCATTAGTGTAAGGGTAGAATTCCCAATTCCAGATACATGCAACTTCATTCGACTTTTCCATATTGTGAAGTTATCCTTGTTTAACTTTGGCACTTCCCTCGTATACATTTTGAGATCTTTGTGTCGAAGTCCTTAAAACTCTGTTCTAAGCAACCAACAATATGATACCAATTGTTAGAATAATTGAGAGGGGGGTGAATCAGTTATCCACGGTCCCAATCACAAAATGTTTATCCAAAATCAATTTACTAAAAATTCTATAGATCGGTAATAGAAAATAGTATTCTATCTGTGCTTTTACTAATTACTAGTTAATAACATATAGTTCTTACCGATCAAATCCAATATGCAACATGTAAAGTATGACAACAAACAATCATCATAGTCAACACATAACACAAGAGATTTAACGTGGAAACCTTGTGAAGGGAAAAACAACCTAGTACTGACAACCCAAAAATTGTTCGCTCTTCTAAAGTGAGGTTGGTGAAGACCCAACCCTATTAAAGGTTACAAACAAACTGTGAGGTGTGACCTTGTTAGAGGATTTTAGACCAACTGTTATCGTCCAACTAGCATTCACTATGGGGTTGACAAGATAACAAATGTACACTCTATGAATGACATTATAATACTTTCTAGTCCACTCTGTTAAGAGATTTATCTGTTTACAATGGTTAAAATGTAACAACAGTTGATCTGATTACAACACAACTTCAATTGCAGATTATCAGATCCATGTTAAGCTCATTCAAATCCTTTGATCAATATATCAATTCTGTTTCAATCAATATTCAGTAACTTACTATCACTCGGTTATAGCTTTCTGATGCTTGGTAATCTCTATAGTTTGGTTCTCCTTAACCAGTCTGATCAGGCATGAATGAAGCTTGTTCACATGATATCTCTGTAGTCTCCTTCTTCCGCCATGATTTCATCATGAAATCCTAGTCTCTTAAATAGACAAGTAAACCATTTTAATTCCATCCATTAGATTTTGTTGCTTAATCTCCTTCATTGATTTTTCCACTTTAACCTTCTTTGACTGATGTGTCAGTAACACATTTTGTTTCAATCCCTTAGATCTTCTTGGAATTATGTTAGCCATCGATCTTCATAACAAATATTATCTTCAACTCTGATTATGAGGTACTTTATAGCTCATCAATTTCCATCGGCTAAACAAGTCATTTAGTTCTTTTCTCCTGTTTGGTTAACAACAAAATATGTATGTGAACACAAGCTCATTTTATACTATGCTCAGTATACACTACACTATGTCAGTGTATACTGGAATGCTTCTTTAACCGACAACATTGCTTTGTGCATTTTTCTCTATCCTTCATCATAGATGAATGCAACATAATCAAGTCAATAACATAAGGTCATAGACTCATTCATAAGTTACCCAATGTATTCCTTATCCTCATCTATCATATCCATCTTCCTCATGTAGATATAAATCTCTTCTTCATCTCTTCTCTTCTTCTTTCTACATATGTTTGGGTATAGTAACTTACAAGATAAGTATTGTCAAAACTAGTTGACATCAATGACAATATATTATTGATTTAATCATCTTACATATCTAATCAGCAACTCAGTGATCTTAAATCACAGATCTTCAAGTCATACAATTTATTCAAATTAGTTGTAGTTCATCAGGCCTTAATTGTTCCAATAACTAGTAGCTCTCTAGAATCCATAGCTTGGCATCTCCCATAAGGAGTGTCAACTTGTAATCCCATTGATCTCATGATCTCAATAGGCATAATAGTATTAGATGCTCCTGAATCAATCATGCAGTTCTTTAACATTTTCCCATTTATAATTAATGTTAAAAAGGAAGGGTCAACAACTCCCAAAGAAGTATTTGCAACATTTGTATCTAAATAAACTTGGGGTATCTTTGAAATAATTTCTTCTACATCTTTCCCTTTATTTGGAGATTTATCTTTCACTTCAACACTCACTGGTTTTTGGAGATTTGTAGCAAGAACACTATTTATCCAAGCAAGGGCCTTTTCTTTAAGCTCACCTATCCTCATCAGTTCCATCAGTGGAACCTTAACTGTTATCTGAGATAACAAATGGTTCATGTCAATAGGTGTATATCTTAAATCAGACAAATCTTGCTTTCTTTGTGACACATTTTTATCTTCAGCATGTGTTACAAGATTCAGTTTATTCTTCCTTAGTTGTTCATCTTCAACTTGGGGAACATGGGTATTTGTAACTGGTGTTTTGACTTTGACCTTAAGAACATTGTTTTAATTATTTGGCCTTTCATCTCCTTTCACTTTTAATTTTATGACATCATCAGCAATTTTATTTTTACATGTGCTTGCCTTGTGTCTTCATGACTTTTCCTAATAAATATACCTGCTGGCTTACCCTCTGTATTGCCAACAGCCCTATTTCTCAAAACATAGTTACTTCTAGCCTAAGTAACCATATCAATACTGATTTGGGCTATTTCTTCATCATAAGGTCTTCTCAATATAAAATTTTTTTCACCCTTTCTTGTATTACTATTTATGCACTCAATCTTTTCTTCTTCTTCATTAGCGAAAACTTACTGATGGTAAGCTTCTCCTCTGCTTTGAGAATTTTTCACATCTTGATTCTCACTTTGTTCTTTAGAGTCAATCTCATCATATAAATTAGCAGAAGTCATTGCACAACCTTGATCATCATAAGATTCTTCCTCATTATCCCCATGTTCCTCATTTTCATACATACTTTGAGAGATTACATAGTAATTAGGATCATGTGGGGATTGGCATGTTGTGCACCATGGAATATCATCAGTCATGTTGACTAAATGTTTTTTCAAAGGGTCAGGGGTTTTGTCATTAGGCCTATCTTTTCTTTCTGGGACAGTAGGCTTCCCATCTTTCCACTTGGTATGGTAAGGAAAATTTTGCAACCTAGGCTGCCTATTGAAATTATTGAGAAGAGGCTTATCATTGCTCTGAAATCTATTTCTATTTTCATTAGGATTTAAGTCCTTGAAAGCATTCAAGATTTGTTTTAAATTATCATCCTCTCTAGGATTTATATTGGCAGGTTTGTTTATTTCCTTTTTTCCAAACCTAGGGGGTTAGGATCTTCTCTTCTACCTAGCTTGCCTGACACTCTTCTATTGCTTTCAATATTTATAGAAAATCTTTGAGCCTCCCTGATAGTTATAGGATTTTTTTGTCTGAGGAGGTAACCCATTTTAGCATCAAAAGAATTTAGGTATGTTGCTAAATACACCAAATCATCTAATCTCATAACCTGTAAAAGCTTATGCCTTGCCTTTTGAATTCTGACATTAAATTCAAGGACCTCTTCATTTTGATTCTTCTTAATGTTTTTGAACTCATTCAACATAAATCCTTCATTTGTCTTATCACCATATTGATTTTGGAAACAATTTATAAAATCATCCCAAGAAGCGATACAATCATATGGAAGCCCTCTAAACCAATCTCTTACAACTTGAGTTAGTGATTGAACAAATAATTTCATAATGATATCTTCATGTTCTATTTCATAATCATCTATCATATGAATAAACTTCTTTAAATGCTCTTCAAATGTAATAACATTATTACCAATAAATTTTGGAATCTTTTCTCTAATTTCTTTAGGAATCAAATTAGGATAACCAGGAATGCCATTAAACAAAAGTTGTCAGTACCTTTCAACATGAATTGGTCCCCTTTTTGATGATCCATCATTCTGAGAAGTAGATGCTTTATTACATGATGTGTTAGTAGCATTTGCAGCAGTCACTGGTGTGACAATGGTAGCCTAACTAGCATAATTTCCAATCTTAGCATTAGGCATCAAAATAGGACTAATTGTATTTGACGGACCTGAAGACTGCCTAAGAAAATCAATCTTCTTTTTCATTTCCAAAGCAACAGCTTCAAGTTATACTTTCTCAAGTTCCTTGGCCATTATTTCATTCTTTCTTCTAGTATTTTCAATATCAATATCTAACTTTGATACTTGGTCCAAAGGATCTTTATCATTTACAGGTTCATTGATTGTAATCCCATTAGCCTTTTGCTTACCTTTATCCCTAGGCTTTCTTACCTCACATACTTCTTGGATAATAGGTTGTTCTTTTTAATATGATTTAGAACAACAAAGAGGGGGTGAATCAATTATTCTCAGGTCCATATGTATAAAGCAAACTTCAAAAACTTTTCCTTAAATTAGATCTAACAACCAAAACCAACTCGGTCATCATTGATTCAATAATAGAAACATATAACATTGCAGTCCACTACCCAGTTGTATCTAACTTGTAAAACATAGAAATGTCTAAACCAAAACATTCACACAAGCATTGACACTAGGATTTATAGTGGAAACTCAATCTGGGAAAAACCACTTTGTAACATGCTACTATTATTTTCACTCTTTTGAAGTGAGCTTGGTTAAAAGCCAACCCTGTCGAAGGTTACAATACACACTGTTAGGTGTGACCTGGTTAAATGATTTCAATCACCCTGTTAAAAGTGAGTCTTGTTATAGGACTTACATACACTCCATTAGAATGCAACCTTGTTCAATGGATTTAAACATATGACTATTAGGTCAACCTCTATTAAAAGGATTTTGACTGTTACAATGGTTAGAAAGTAGTAGTAGTATTGATCTAAAAAATGTACAACTCACTTTGCAAATATCAGATCCAATTCTATACACAAATGCTAGTTTACTAACTTTGAAACTTTGCCATCTCCATCTCTGATCTCGGAACTTTTCTTCAAGCAATCACCACACTTCTCCTTCAGCCTTTTCTTCTTATACAGTCAATAACATCTATTGATCTTCCAGCATCCTCTGTTCACCCATGCACTCACATACCTAATGCTTAGGTTCCCTTAATACTTCCTCAATTAGGTTAACTCATCTTTTTCTGCTCAATCTCCTTCGTAGATCTTAGGGTAAGGTTAGATTCATTGAATCTACCCACTTTATGTTCTTCGGCTCCTTTTCTAGAAACATATCGAATCTCTTAAAGATTTATAATAAAATGTTTTTCAGTGCATTAAATGCTTTCAAACAATCAATAAATAAAGTCAACATGTTTTACATAATCCAAGAATTCAACAATGTCGACTCCAAATCTGAATTCTCTTCAAATATAAAAATACTGATGCTCAGTCAATACTATGATCAACTACTCAGTCTTCATGTAGAAAGCTTGGTCATTACTAAAAATGTTTCCTCGGCTTAAAATGTCTTCCTCGGTAATTAATTGATGTTCGGTTGACACTAGAATTTTTCTCGGCATACACTGACTTGGTCGACACTAACATCACTTGGCTTAAACATGATTTCTATATTCTTTCTTGGTCAAGCCTACCAGTTTAGTCTTCAATCTTACTAAGATAAACAATACATTGTGTCATCATTGTACAACATAGTCAAGTATACTTTGTAGTATCAAGATAACTCAACCTTTCCTTAGGTGCTATTATTACCAACCTTGCCTACCCCCTTAGCAACATTGAAATAGATATAGTACTTTTCTAAGTAGCAATAGTCTTATCAATTAAGATTTGACATCAATGACAACACAACAATTGTAGTTTCCAACAATCTTCCTCTTTGACATTGATGGAAACACCATATGATATCACCTGAATAAGACATGGATTACCAACCAATCCAAAACTTATATGTCCATCAAATTTTTTTTTTAATATCCTTAGCTTCATTTTGATTTAGAATCTATAAGCCTCACTTTTGTGACCGTCAGAAATATCCATATCTCCCTCTATCTTGATTCTTCATTTCAGTTCATCATCTCCTTAATTTTCTTTTCAGTGTCATGTGTTATTATATCATCTCAGTTCATCTCCCTCTTTGACAAAAATGCCAAAGCAACAACTAAAACGTACATCCATCAGATGTAGATATTATCTGTGCAACTCAGTGTTTCTCCTTCTATCATCTTGCTTATGACTGATTCCTTGTCTTTTCTCTTCTTCACAACTCTAGGCCAGTCCTAAAGTGTGACAATCTTCTGCATCAATCTGTCATATATTTCATTGTAGCATATTTGATGTAGTGCTCCTAGCTTAACTAGGTAGCCTCAGTTAGGGGAAGGACCCCTAATTGACTTCTCAAATACTCATGTGTTTCTTTAGTTAAAGCTTTAGTGAATATGTTTGCTAATTGTTTCTTTGTATTCACATATTCCATTAAGCCTTCTTTGTCTTGTACCAATTCTCTCAAGTAGTGATACTTGATTGCTATGTGCTTGGTCTTAGTATGCATGACTGGATTCTTAGAAATGTTTATAGCACTTGTGTTGTCACAAAAAATAACAACAGGTTCAATGATTTCTTCTTTCATGCCTACCAAAAATTATTTTATCCATACCAAATTTGAACAATTTACTACAGCAGCAACATACTCACCTTCAGCAGTAGATTGGGAAATGCAATTTTGTTTCTTTCTCATCCAAGAGACTATTCTCTATCCAAGAAAGAAAGCTCCACCACTAGTACTCTTTCTTTCATCTACATTTCCTACCCAATCAACATCTGTATATACTCTTAGTTCAAACTTTCATCCTTCTTGTAATATAGCCCATAGTCAGTAGTCCCTTTCAAGTATCTCATAATTCTTTTAACTGCCATCATGTGTGTTTCCTTAGGATTGGCAGAGAATCTTGCCACAATCCCAACAACTAGTGCAATATTTGGTCTACTATGTACATCATACTGCAATTTTCCAATCATGGATCTATACAGAGTCTAGTTCACTTCTGCAGCATCATCATTCTTAGATAACTTTTGTCCAGTAGCCATAGGAGTACTTACTGGTCTAGAATCTTCCAACCCAAAAGTTTTCAGTATTTCATTAACATACTTAGACTGTGTAATGAAAATTCTTTTCTTCATCTGATATACTTGTAAACCAACAAAGAATTTGATCTCACCAAACATGCTCATTTCAAATTCAGTTTGCATTTCATTTGAAAATCTTTTGCACAAAGCATCTTGTCCACCAAAAATAATATCATCCACAAAATTTTTTTCCAACATGATACCTTTACCTTCTTCATCTTTCATGTACAAATTGCTTGTATCATTTGTTCTTGAAAATCCAATCTATATCAAGTAGTTATGCAATCTCTCATACCATGCTTTAGGATCTTGTTTTAATCCATATGGTGCTTTGTTCATTTTGCATACCATGCATCTTCTATTTGGATCAATAAAACCTTTTGGCTGTTCTATGTAAACTTCTTCTTCTAGTATACCATTTAAGAATGTAGACTTGACATCCATTTGATAAACCTTGAAATATTTATAAGCAACATATGCAACCAAAGTTCTTACTCTTTCCAATCTAGCTACAGGGGCAAATGTCTCCTCATAATCTATTCCTTCTTCCTGTGCGTAGCCTTTTCATACTAGCCTAGCTTTGTTCCTAGTTATTTCACCTTTTTCATTCAACTTATTCTAGAACACCCACTTTGTTCCTATAACATTTTTGTTTTCAGGTCTTGGCACTAAATTCCAAGTATCATTCTTCTCTATTTGGTCTATTTATTCATTCATTGCTTATATCCAGTCTTCATTGTCTAATGCCTCTCTAGTTGAATTAGGTTCAAATTCAAACAGTAAACATGTTGGATCCATTGTTTTACTTCTAGTCAGAATTCCAGTATGTTTATCTCCAATTATCTGTTCAGGCTTGTGATGTCTTCTTACATATTTTTTCAAAACAGGTTTATCTCTTCTCTCCTCTATTTCATCAGGTTCCTCAACAAGATTTTCAGATTCAGCTTCTGAATGCTCAATAATCACTTCCTGATACTCAATAGCATTATCTTGTCGCTCAACATGTTCTTGTTCTCTTTCGGTACTATTTTCCTGATGCTCGACAACCTCTTCCTGTTGCTCGACATTGCTTACCTGAGAATCAACATCAGGTGCAAGTCTGTTACTTGCCTTTTCTTCTTCTTCAATATAAACAAAATATCTATAATCTTCTGGTTCTTTTTTTCTATCAACTTCATTTCTTTCTGCACACTCATCAACTTTTAGATTCACACTTTCCACAATTTTGTTAGTGTTAGAGTTGAAACACTTATAAGCTTTACTTTTTGTGGAATACCCTAGGAATATGCATTCATCACTTTTAGTATCTATATCATCTTAAAATGGAAGCACTTCCATGTTAAGAGCATTTAGCCCTCTGAGTAAGTGGTTTAGGGTCATGATTGGGATCTTTGCATTCTCCCTTGTCTTCCACTTCTTCTCTGCACTTGATTTCTTCATTCTAGGTGAAATTAGGGTTAAGGTCTTAAGGAATTTCCTAATTTTCCTTCTTCTATGGCTTCATTTTCTAGGTAGGGTTCAGAAATGAGACCTCCTAGTCCTTCATCATATCATTCTAAGGATTTTCTATCTATTCCAAACACTGGGTCCTGATCTGACATCAATTTCCAAGTTTCTGGCACCCCTGAAACTCCTGTTGCAGAACCTGACAAAGTTAGGGTCTGAGGTCAAAGTCGACCTCGACCCTGACCAGGTTAGGGTCAACCTTGACCTTGACCAGGTTAGGGTCAACCTTGACCTTGACCAGCTTTATCTTTTGGGATAATTATTTCCCGCTTCCGGGTCAGCTATTTCGGGCTTTGAAATGGTAAATCCTTTAATGGTATTTAATCAAGGTATATTTTCTAAAGGTGAGGACCTAATTGGGATTTAATTCTCCAAGGTGGCCCATCTAGAGGAGTGTGCCCTAGTTCACTATAAAAGGAGGCCTTCCTCTCTCATTTTCACATCTCATCTCAAGCAATCAAGCTCTCAAGTTCCCAAGGTGATCAAGAAAGCATTCATTCAAGTATTCAAGTCTTCTTCTTCATCCAAGTTCTCTATTGAAGATAAAGGATTCAAGCATTCAAGCTATTGAAGGGATTTGGCTCAAAGCATTCAAGATCTATCATTCAAACCCTAGATCTAGCCACCGTGGTGGTGTGATCTTCCTTCAAGATCCTTTGTTCATCTTCAAGATCCATATCATTATTTCCTCAAGGTGGATTTCAAGCATACAATCATGGAGGTTTGATAAGGTTATGTTCAAGCTTTCATATCAATATATTTGATTACATTCCAAATACATTAGCATATCTATTGAATTGCATAGCTTCATTGTTAGATTCATTTCTACTACTTGCTAGCATTCTTCTATTTCAATTTCAATATTAAGGTTGATTCCAAACCGGGGTTTGACCAAGGCAAACCCCCCCAAACAGACAACAAAACCATTTTTCTTGCAAGCACAGGTGTGGAATCTCAGATCTGAGAGAAAATTTGGATACCCTTTTCGACAATCTTTCAGGATCTACGAACAGAATCAGAATTGGACTTCAAATAAATAATGTGGTCTTTGACCTTTTAAAAGGTCAAAATTGACCTGATCAAATCTGGAGAAAATATTTCTAGGTTTTGTAGATCTCGTAGTTTCGGTTTATATTTGCAAAAATTAACAGTTTTTGAGATCGTTTGATAGGGTTTTTAGCTGATTCTTTTTTGGAGGTAAGTACCTTTGTTTCTTAATTTCAATATCAATCATCTATATTTACTTTCTGTATCAATACAATTCAAATGTAAGTGTAAAATATTGTCTTTGGGGTCTCTTTTGTGTGCAAGCCATTGCCCTAGGACCCCATACACTATTTTATCTATTCATTTTGGTGAACCCATGATAGACAACTCTTTCTTTTTAGTTTTCCTTTAAAAATACAAAAACATTTACATTTTCATGCTTTTAGTATTCAACATGTATGATTCTTGTTTTGAGTACTTTGATGAGGCTTTTGTTGTTCAAGATGATAGATCCCTTAATGACGTACATGGAAGTGAGGATGCAAATTGTTTGAATGAGATCTCCATTGATCCTATTCCTATTTCATCTTCCTCTACAACCTCTTCAGTTGACCTTTACAAAGATGAGTTAGGGATTGATGTTAATTCTTCTCCTAATATATATCTTTTCTATGAGCCTACTTTAGAATACAATTTACCTTCTTTCCCCTTTAGGGATGAAGCTTTAGTGAGTTTTGACAATCCTACAATGTGCTTTATTCATAGGGATGATAATCCTCCTATTTGGGATGAACCTTTGGAATTGGATATTGATTACTCTCTTCCTCCTATTTGGGATGAACCTTTGGATATGGATGTTGATTACTCCCTTCCTCCTATTCAGGATGAAACTTTGGATTTCGATGTTGATTACTCTCTTCCTCATGAAGTCATTGTGGATAATTCTACTTTTTGGGATGAACCCTTTAATAAAGACATTGATTTATCCCCTCCTTGTGAAGAATTTTTGATACAAAAGAATGACATATTTTCTAAAACACACTTCCCTTATGTGAAAGAAGATGACATTATAGATCCTTCACCTCAATTTAGGGTTCCTTCTAGTGATGAGACATTAGCAGAGAAAGATAAGAATTCCCTTAATGCTCTTCCTCTTAGTAGTGATCTTATGGGAAATCATGATCCTACCTCACATAATTCTTACCATAATATTACTTATCTCTATTCCAACCCTTTTCCAACTGTGGTTCCAAGTGTTCCTTCAGTTGTTTCTTCCATTCATATCACTTCCTACACTTCTACTAGTGTTCCTAATCTTCCTAATCCTAATCCTATATTTCCTAATCCGATTCCTAATTCTCCATCTACTATTCCTAGTTCTTCCCACACTTATGTTGAGGTTCAAACTATGGTTCATGATGTAGATGTGCAAATATTATTCAAAGTACCTTCTCCATATTATCCAATCCATAAAGATAAGAGAAAATAAACTTCTCCTTTGAAATTTATTCATAATTTTACTCCTCACTCTGATATAACATAGATCTTTTCTCCTCTAGATTGGGGGGTAAGAGATATATTTCTTCCTATCTTTTAGAATCCATTATGTTCTTGCTTTGAGCTTAATTGGTTATTCTTTCATTTATCTAAATGGTTGGTATTATGATAGTTTTTCATCTATTGTTCTCTTTTATTATTCCAGAGATCTTTTCTATGACATGTGTTTTGCAAAGGTATCCCTTGCCTTTTGTCCCTGGGGGGAAAGGTTCTTCCTTCTCTCTCTTTGTCTAGGGGAACTCCTTTCCTTAGCTTAGTGGTATTTGCTTATATTACAATATTATTTCATCATATTAATAGATGTTTTGACTATGGATAACCTTCTTATATGAGAAGTTGTTGTCCTAGGTCAATACTTCTTCTCTATGTTGAAAATTATGTTTGGTATAATCTTTTACTCTTGCTTTGTGTTAGAGTTGTTTTCTCTCATTCCAAAGATTCCTCTTGCTTTTCTTCATGGAAGGCATGATGATTGAATCTTCATTCTCACCTTTTGGAAGATGATATTTTATCTAACATACTCCTCTTTGGTGGGGGTCTTGTTGATAAGATCTCTTTCATTGAGGATCCTTTTCCATAAGTGAGATATCCTTTTCATGATTATCTATACTCTTGGATGTAGGAGTCAATATCTCTCGCTAAGAATATAGTACATTGTTGCAAATAGGATATCTCCTTGCTTTGTGAAGTAGGTATCCTCTTCCATCTTTGTTCCTACACTTGGGGGGCAAGGATGCCTTCTCCTTCTTTTTTGTTTCAAACATGAAGTAATAAATACAGATTGTGAGTTTGATAGAAGTGCTTTAGCCTCAGGGGTTTGGCATGATTTTCTATCTCAGTCAAATCTATGCATTGTTATTTCATGCACATATTCATGCTATGGTTTTGATCAAGAGGCTCTGATCTTAGCATTATTGGCATACAGTAATAAATATGGATTATGAGTTTGATAGAAGTACTTTAGACTCAGGGGATTGGTATGATTTTATATCTTAGTCAAATCTATGCATTGTTATTTCATACTTGTTCATGCTAGGGTTTTGGTCTCAAGATTTTGATCTTAGCATTGCTAATTTTTCACACATGGAGTAGCAAACATGGATTTTGAATTTAATATAAGTACTTTAGCCTCAAGGGCTTGGTATGATTTTCTATCTTTTTAAAATCTATGCATTGTTATTTCATGCATATCCTTATGGTATTCTCTTCTCTTCTTTTCTAGGGATTCACCTCTTTCCTTGGTTAAGCAGTATTTATCTACTATATGATATCCAATCATACATGAAAATTATGGTTTGCATTTGAGGACCTATGTCCTTTATACAAACCTTATTTGTTGTTTGACATTGGGTTTCCATGGTTGATACATCTCTCACCTTGGAAACTGAATAGTGTGCTATCCCTCATTAAGGGTTACTTTCTTTTCACTTCTTGCATGATATCTCTTTACATTCATCCCTTCCATGGCCTCATAGGAGCCGTGACCTTGGCTTGGACTGGGTGTTGTCTATGGATATTGTCTTGATGCTGAAGAAGGCTTTATCCTTGTTCTTTTTCTTTCCTTAAAATGGCAAAATAGTATGTTTTTGCCATCTTAAGGAGGGGGGCATATATAGGGTCTCCCTTGTACTATAGTTTTTTATTTTTACATGCTAAATCTTGGAAGGTAACGCACATAAGTTGCTAAATCTTGAAAAGACACGCATTCATATGCTAAATCTTCCAAAGGTAATAGACATAATTTGCTAAATCCTGAGGAGACACATTTTTCAAAATATTTCAAATATGCTAAATCTTGGAAGGTAACGCACATAAGTTGCTAAATCTTGAAAAGACATGCACCTATATGCTAAATCTTCTGATGGTAACACACATAAGTTGCTAAATCCTGAGGAGACATGCATTTCATATTCATAGTGATACAAGAAGGTGGATCTATGGGTATTCCAGAAGCCATCAGAAGATGCATTACAATTGCAAGAACAGTTTATGGGTGAACCTGTTGGGCTCTCCCTCTAGGGTGATTCACGGTAAGGTGGGCATCTTATCGGGTGAGGTAATTACTTTCTCTTTTCTCTCTTTTCACTTTCATGCTAGTAGGACTAGATCATGAAGCTATGTTTTCTATAGTGTTGCTCTTGTCTTTCTTATGTAATCATTTATGCTTTTATGATAGCTTTCCAAATATGATATTGGTATGAGAAATATTTCTTAGCAAGGTTTCTTATGATAATTGATTTGGGTTGTTTAGTACTAACCCTTGTTCTTTTGTATACTCTCATGTATGTATGTTGAGTTAGAATCCTTGGTCTAGGGGCTTGTGTCTTTAGCTAAGTGTTATTTTATCTCATTTTGAATCCACTGGGATCTCTTCTCTCTTCTCCTTTACCAAGAGTTTGCATTGAATCCATACTCTTGCTAAAGTGGGGGCTTAATGTATCATCTTAAAATGGAAGCAATTCCATATTAAGAGCATTTAGCCCTCTGAGTAAGTGGTTTAGGGTCATGATTGGCATCTTTGTAGTCTCCCTTGTCTTCCACTTCTTCTCTGCACTTGATTTCTTCATTCTAGGTGAAATTAGGGTTAAGGTCTTAAGGACTTTCCTAATTTTCCTTCTTCTATGGCTCCATTTTCTAGGTAGGGTTTATAAATGAGACCTCCTAGTCCTTCATCATATCATTCTAAGGATTTTTTGTCTATTCCAGACACTGGGTCCTGATCTGACATCAATTTCCAAGTTTCTGGCACCCCTGAAACTCCTGTTGCAGAACTTGACAAAGTTAGGGTCTGAGGTCAAAGTTGACCTTGACCCTGACTAGGTCAGGTCAACCTTGACCCTGGCCAGGTTAGGGTTGACCTCAACCTTGACCTCTTCCCACCAGGATTTCAAAGTTTCATTCACCAGTAATTTATCTTTCAAGATAATTATTTCCCACTTTCGGGTCGGCTGTTTCGGGCTTGGAAAAAGCAAATCCTTTAATGGTATTTAATCAAGGTATATTTTATAAAGGTGAGGACCTAATTGGGATTTAATTCTCCAAGGTGGCCCATCTAGAGGAGTGTGCCCTAGTTCACTATAAAAGGAGGCCTTCCTCTCTCATTTTCACATCTCATCTGAAGCAATCAAGCTCTCAAGTTCTCAAGGTGATCAAGAAAGCATTCATTCAAGTTTTCAAGTCTTCTTCTTCATCCAAGTTCTCCATTGAAGATAAAGGATTCAAGAATTCAAGCTATTGAAGGGATTTGGCTCAAAGCATTCAAGATCTATCATTCAAACCCTAGATCTAGCCACCGTGGTGGTGTGATCTTCCTTCAAGATCCTTTGTTCATCTTCAAGATCCATATCATTATTTCCTCAAGGTGGATTTCAAGCATACAATCATGGAGGTTTGATAAGGTTATGTTCAAGCTTTCATATCAATATATTTGATTACATTCCAACTACATTAGCATATCTATTGAATTGCATAGCTTCATTATTAGATTCATTTCTACTACTTGCTAGCATTCTTCTATATCAATTTCAATATTAAGGTTGATTCCAAACCAGGGTTTGACCAAGGCAAACCCCCCCAAACAAACAAAAAAACCATTTTTCTTGTAGGCACATGTGTGGAATTTCAGATCTGAGAGAAAATTTGGATACCCTTTTCAGTAATCTTTTCGGATCTGCGAATAGAATCGGAATCGAACTTCAAATAAATAATGTGGTCTTTGACCTTTTAAAAGGTCAAAGTTGACTTGATCAAATCTAGAGAAAATATTTTTGGGTTTTGTAGATCTCGTAGTTTTGATTTAGAGTCACTAAAATTAACAGTTTTTGAGATCGTTTGATAGGGTTTTTAGCTGATTCTTTTTTGGAGGTAAGTACCTTTGTTTCTTAATTTCAATATCAATCATCTATATTTACTTTATGTATCAATACAATTCAAATGTAAGTGTAAAATATTGGCTTTGGGGTCTCTTTTGTGTGCAAGCCATTGCCCTAGGACCCCATACACTATTTTATCTATTCAGCATCAAACTTTCCATTCCTATTGTCTTTTAGTTTGTATCACTTGCTTCCAAAGATTCTAAAGTATTTAACACTCGGTGCATGCCCATACCATAATTCATAGGGTGTCAGATTTGTACCTTTCTTGGTTTGTACCCGGTTAAGAGTGTAGACAACTATACTTATAGCTTCTTTCCAGTATTTTTGTGCCACATTCTTTTCAATCAACAATGTCCTTACATAATCCAAGATAGATCTATTTATTTTCTTAGCTATACCTTTCTATGGAGGTGTTCTAGGTGTAGACATCTATCTTTTGATTCCTCTTTCATTGCAAAATAGATTGAATTCATTTGATGTAAATTCTCCACCTCGGTCATATCTTAGACATTTTAGGTTCCTACCTTTCTCCTTCTCAACCTTAGCCAAATACCACTTAAAGAATTGAAAAACGTCAAATTTTTCTTTTAGAAACATTACATGCATCATCCTGGTATGATCATCAACAAACAAGATAAAATATCTAGCACCACAATAACTTTGTACACCCATAGGTCCACAAAGGTTAGTATGAACCAAATCTAAAATGTTATCAGAAGTAAAGGATTTTCTCTTAAAACTTGACTTTGTCATTTTTCCTAACTGACATTCCTTGCACATCACATTCTTAGGTTTCTTCAATCTAGGTAGACCTCTTACTTTCTTCTTCTTACTTATTTCTACCAAATTATCAAAGTTAACATGACATAGCCTCTTATGCCATAACCAAATGTCATCAAGTTGTGCAACCATACATGCTTCTTCAAATAGGTCAAGATAGAATAAATTACCTCTAGTCGGTTCTCCACTTCCAATTAGTTCACCAGTAGCATCAAATATTTTAGCTTTCTTGTGATGAAATTCCACTTAGTAACCAGTTCTATTGAGCTGAGCAACACTTAGTAGATTATAATTTAGACCTTCAACCCAATATGCATTTTCACAAGAGATCTTATCAGTTAGTTTAATAAAACCTTTTCCTCTAACAGGACATGGTGCATCATTACCAAATTTTACACTTTTACCTCTATAATGATGTAAAGTCTCAAACTTACTCTTGTCACCAGTCATGTGATTTGAAAAACCACTGTCAATAATCCATTTTTCATTCTTGTTCACATAGGAGATCAATGCAGTTTTCTCATCCTCATCAGATTCATCTTTCATTGAAACATAGACTACCTCAATTTCAAAATCATCACTATCAGTGTTAGTTTCTTCTTCAACAATGTAACAAGATTTCTTACCTTTTCCTTTGTAGTCTTTGTACCTTCAGTAGCTTTTTCCATCTCTTCTATCTTTGTGCTTTCCTATTCTTTCTTCATCTTTATCATTCCTTTCAGGACATCTAGCAACTATATGACCAACTTTGTTACATGCAAAACATATAATTGGGAGGTTACCTTTATACTTTCCTTTTCCCCTTCTCAGTCTTCTATCCATAAGAGCTTCTAGATCTTCAAGTTCTTCATCAGAAGTGTTACTGTCACTTTCACTTTCACTTTCACTGATGCATCTTTCTTTCTCTTTCTTTGGCTTGTTCAGAACTAATTGTGACTTAAAAGCAGATTCAACATTACCAATACTACCAATAGTGAAGTTATCATAGTTAGAGAGTTCAAAAGTGGTCATCTTGCCAACCAAAATTTCCAAAGTAAGCACATTTGTAGAGTTACATCTAGATTCTTGAATAGAAGATATCTTAATAGCATATATAGGATGTAGAGTTCTTAGTACTTTACCAATTATAGTTTCATCCTCAATAGTCCCACTTGCTCCTCTAATAACATTCACAACTTTTATTCTACCATAATATTGTGCAATGTTCTCACCTTCTTGCATTCTCATTTCATCAAACTTACCTCTGAGACTCTCAGCCTTAGCTTTCAGTACATTTATGTCACCACCCTAGATCTTTGCAAGAGTGTCACACATCTCCTTAGCACTTGTGCAATCCTTAATGTCATCAAATTATGGATAGCTTAGGGAAGATGAAATTTCTAACATTGCTTGATTATGTTCTTTCTTAGCTCTCATTTCTTTGGTAGTCAAAGGTGCGATAGGTGAGACATAGTCATTCTCAATGTAGTACTTTTTAGAATCACCAATACTAGCCAGATGCAACTTCATCAAGCTTTGCCATGTAGGGAAATTTTCCTTATTCAGCTTTGATACCTCCTTATACATCCTGATCATTTGCTTCAAGCCCCTTTAAACTTGATTTTTGTAAACACCAATAATAAGAAACACAACTCTGATACCAATTGCTAATATGATTTAGAACAATAGAGGGGGGGGGGATCAGTTGTTCTCAGGTCCAAATGTATAAAACAAACTTCAAATTTTTTTCCTTAAATCAGATCTAATAACCAAAATCAACTCGGTCACCACTGATTCAATAATAGAAACATATAACATTGCATTCCACTACCCAGCTGTATCTAACTTGTAAAACACAAAAATGTCTAAACCAAAACATTCACACAAGCATTGACACTAGGATTTATAGTGGAAACCCAATCTGGGAAAAACCACTTTGTAACATGCTACTATTATTTTCACTCTTTTGAAGTGAGCTTGGTTAAAAGAAAACCCTGTCAAAGGTTACAATACACACTGTTACGTGTGACTTGGTTAAAGGATTTCAATCACCCTATTAAAAGTGAGCCTTGTTATAGGAATTACATACACTCCATTAGAATGCAACTTTGTTCAAAGGATTTAAACATATGACTCTTAGGTCAACCTTTGTTAAAAGGATTTTGACTATTACAATGGTTAGAAAGTAGCAGCAGTATTGATTTGAAAAACATACAACTCACTTTGCAAATATCAGAGCCAATTCCGTACACAAATGCTGGTTTAATGACTTTGAAACTTTGCCATCTCCATCTCTGATCTACTTAGAACTTTTCTTCAAGTAATCACCACACTTCTCCTTCAACCTTTTCTGCTTATATAGTCAATAACATCTACTGATCTTCTAGCATCCTCTGTTCACCCATGCACTCACATACCTAATGCTTAGGTTCCCTTAATACTTCCTCAATTAGGTTAACTCATTTTTTGTCTCTCAATCTCCTTCGTAGATCTGAGGGTTAGGTCAGATTCATTGAATCTACCCACTTTATGTTCTTTGGCTCCTTTTCTAGAAACATCTCAAATCTCTTAAAGATTTATAATAAAATGTTTTTCAGTGCATTAAATACTTTCAAACAATCAATAAATAAAGTCAACACATTTTACATGATCCAAGAATTCAACAATGTTGGCTCCAAATCTGAATTCTCTTCAAATATAAAAATACTGATGCTCAGTCAATACTGTGATCAACTACTCGGGCTTCATGTAGAAAGCTTGGTCATTACTAAAAATATTTCCTCGGCTTAAACTATCTTCCTCGGCAATTAACTGATGTTTGGTCGACACTAGAATTTTTCTCGGCATACATTGAATCAGTCGACACTAACATCACTCAACTTAAACATGATTTCTCTATTTTTGCTCGGTATGGCCTACCAATTTAGTCTTCAATCTTACTAAGATAAACAATACATTATGTCATCATTGTACAACATAGTCAAGTACACTTTGTAGTATCAAGATAACTCAACCTTTCCTTAGGTGCTATTGTTACCAACCTTGCCTACCCCCTTAGCAACACTGAAATAGATATAGTACTTTTCTAGGTAGTAACAATCTTATCAGTTAAGATTTGACATCAATGAAAACACAACAATTTCTTCAATTGTAGTTTCCAACAGTTCTTTTTTTTTTTTAGGCATTGGAACATATGTTATTGCTTTCATGTTTTCTATTCGTCTCTTTAACTGTTCAACTCTTATCATAGCTTGTCTTATTTTATCTTCTTTTTCTTTTTCCCTCTCTTGTCTAATGGAAACTAGTTCTTGGACTCTTCTCTCCAACTCATAAACTACTTCAAAGATCTCTTAAGATTTTGGGAGAGTTGTTTTAGAGTCTAAATCTTCCTCATGAACTTCTTGTTGTTCATCTCTAGGGTTATGAGGGCTTTCAGAGGGAGAAGTCCCCTTGGTTGGAGGATCATTTCTTCTTTGTAGGCCCCTAATTTTACTTCTTGATCTTCTATCTCCCCCTTGAGGTTCTTTATTTAGAAACATTCCCTTATTATGATGCATTTCATCCTCTTTTTGAGAATAATAATCATCATATACACCTAACCCTAAATCCACAATCTCCTCACATTCAGAAGCATTCCCTTCTTCACCAGGATAGGTTAGGTCATCTCTATTTATGTTTTTCATTTGTTTCCATGCCTGAGGCATGTATTTATCATTCCTATTAGCTCTTGGTTGACAAGCCCTAGAAGTACTTGGGAGTTCACCCTCCAACCTATCTTCAGGATGATCCTTCCTTTTGGCTCTGGTAATTATTTGATTCATATTTTGATATTTTAATTTTATCATCACTGTTACAGAGATTTCTCAGAGTCACCACTCACACTTAGTGAGAAGATGTAAAACTTTTAGATTTTGACTCTACTGTTTCAATGTTAACTACTGGATAAGATAAATAAGTCAGCCAGGAGTCTAGCTCTACTTGTACCCATGTTATTTTAGCACAAATTTGTAATACCATAAATCTTCAATCTAGATTCATCATGACTATATCATCTATATTCCCCAGTAGAGTTGCCATTTTGTTGGTTCCTCAAAATGGACTTTATGCTTTCAAAAGCAACCAATACATCTATAGTTTTTAAGGATGGGTTAGATCCAAATACTAGTTCTAAGATGACTGGACCAACTATAGGGACAAGACTGCCCTCTACACTTCTAGCTTTGCAAAACCAAGGAGGGTACTCCCAATCCAGTAAAAAAAACCTTACTTTAACAATCATAGACTTGATTTTAAAACAATAGATAGATGGTAAGAAAATACTAAATGATAACCATTCATTTATTGATTATCCATTACCATTAGATGGGACAAAACATGTAGGTCATAGTACTTCAAAGATTTTCAACTAATTTTTATCACTATTTTAGGAATACAATAAGAAACTCATTAGGCAATTATTTCTATAAACTAGCTCCACTTCTAGCCAGTGCCTTATCCATTGGGTGACATCTTCATTGTAGAATGAAACAACATAAACAATATACTGAACTTTGATGACTTATATCCTTAGAAAATACTATCACCCTGTAGTGATTCTAATCAAAGGACTCCTAAATTCACACTACTTATTGATATCCTTATACAAACTTCAAAGAATTAGTGTTGTATCTAGAGCTTATTTAATTTGATCTTTAGATCAAAGCTAAAGAATATCAACATCTACATAGAGATAATCTATACAATGAATCTAAAAAGTCATAACTCAAAGAAAAAAGAACAAAAAGGAGAGATATGAACTCTGGATTTTATCAAGCTTGCTATATCATCTTTTTGTATACATGATGGTTTAAAATGCAAACCACTTGAATTTTCAACTGAACTAGTAATACTTGCTATTCTATATAAAAGCTGGCCTAAAACAATATACTATATCCTACACTCAAAACTTGTCAATCAAAATGCTCAAGTTTCAGTCCTTTTAAATGATCTTGGAAATCCTTTTATAGAACAAGAACTTCAAACAAGATATGGATCACTTAGGAACAAAACAAAGATTACACAGATACAACAAAGGACACAAAGCACACCAAGATTGCACTCATTTGCAGTTTTCAAAAGTGTAGTTAATTTGAGTGCCAAGTCTTTTGCAAAAGTTTCCAAAAATAGTTCTAACTCTGCCAGGTGTTGCAAAAATATCCCAATCAGCCTCTTTCTATTGAACCCCCTTATTTAAGATCCCCAAAAAATACCCTTAGCCAACTTTCTCAAAGTATCAGTCCTTTGTATTCAACTGGTATGACATTTTAGGAAAACAACTCTGATCCAGGTGGCTACTTGATATCTTATTTATCAATTCTTTACTTGAAATTGTAGTTGGAAAATAAAATTGATTCAATCTTGTTGCTTTTGGTTCATTGACTCAAACCCTAACAAAAACCCTTAAACAATTTTAGAATTCTGGCTCAACGGCTAACTGATTTAGCTTTTAAAATGTGGTCGTTGATCTTTATCCTTTCCCGACATATCAGATGGTCTTCATAATTCATCATAACAATCAACTAAGATTCTTTTAAAACACTTAGCCATGTCAATCTTACTAGCAACCAATTAGGACTGAGCACATCAACAAACCTGGCAGCTGGACCCACCTTTATCTTTTATCTAACCCGTGACAAGTCTTAACCACACTGGATCTAGAGAATACATGATTGAAGGCAATCTCCAAGTCGCTGAACAATTTAACTAACCTTGGTTTGGTCTAGAGATCATGTGAACAAAGAATTCGCATGATCGTTGAATATAGCCTTAACCCTGGGTATTATCTAGAGAACAAGCGACCAACGTCCGATCCATTCATCTTCAATGGTCCACATTGAGTCTCTAAGTCTTTTAACTTAACTCACCCTTCATCACAAGAACACACAACTAAAGCAGTTGCTAGATCTTTGAACCTTTTACTTAACCAAAATCTTATTTGGAGATCATGCAAACAAATAATTCAAGTGATCACTGGGTCTTTTCTTAACCTAAAGTTTAATATTGAGATCTAGTGCCAACCATTAGATCTTGACTGCATCAATGGAGCATATTGAATTCTTGAAACCTTGTCTTAACTCAACCTGGATCACAAGATCACATGAATAAGTATTTGATAGATATCAAAACATTTCTCTTAACCCGAGTTTCATTCAGAGAAAAGATGATAGCCTTTATTCGCCAAGTCACCGGATTCTTTACCTAACCTCAGATAAATCATGAGATCAAGCACCAGCTGTTGATCTTCTTGTTAGAAATAGGGAATACTAAGAGGGGGGGTGAATCAGTATTCTACAAACTTTTATTTTTGCCCAATTATGGATATAAGAGATTATCTTAACACATGCGTAACATAAGAAGCTAAACAACATGCATAGCAATAAGACTAAAGAACTCATAACACATTATTTGTTCTTGAGAAAACCCTGGCCAAGGGAAATCCTCGGTGGGGATGGTACCCACAAAGATCCACTAATCAAAAGTATCCTATTACGGATGTTGACCCTATTAGGAGTCTATTACATGCATATAGTGTCTCAGTCCTGATTAAGGGACTATACGCCTTGTTAGAAGCCTCAATCCTATTAGGAGTTGGCAGTACAAAAAGTGATTACCAGATGAGCCCACTGCGCAAACAAGTAATGTACAATATTTACTGATTACAAAACTAGGTCAAGGTACATAACCTTATACTACTTGCATCAATATTTTTTCCCTTCTCTTTCACTATCGCTATTACATACATTCGTTCCTTCATCATTCATATCCTTCTTACAATATACAATTACATTTATACAAGTTATTAAGATTAATAACTTTCCAGTCGACTATCATATTACAAAATAAATTTATCCAAGGGTTAACATCTAGGATGTCATCCCTTTATATTTTTAAGTCATTATTTTGATAAACAAAATAATCCCTTAACTCTTTACCAAATCTATCTTCATATTCTATCATGTCGGTTTAACACTGTCTTTTAGAAAAAATGTCATAACTTCTTCCGTACATGCTGTAATGACTTGTGCTCTGAGATGTGTCTTCAATAGTCACCATAGAGTCTATGTTCAAGTGTGAAAGCATTGAACTTACTCCAGTCGATATCACAAACAAAAACTGTCATCAGGTTCATTGGTAAAAATACACTGTCTCATACTTAGACAATTTCACATTGCGCTCTGACATACTAGCTCTTTGACCTGTGCGATCTTCATGTAGATCATATGTTGCCATAATGACAACATCCATGTACCAACTCATCCAAATTTCTAACAATCTCCCCTTTGTCATTGGTGGCAACATATGAGAAAATTGGCTAAGTCTTACAACTTCAAAATCTCAAAATTGTGGCCATAGTATAAAATATATATACTATCCTTATAACTCCAAAAAAACTTATCTCTAATATAGTACTCCCCCTAAGAGTATCAATCCTTATCATTTTCTTATCAATTTTCTGCTATATATCTCTCCCCCTTTGACAACAATGACAAAATAAAGGTAAGGAGGGTTACAAAACTATATTCACAAAAAGTTACACCTTAATTCAATATTGCAAAGCTGGTAGGCTTGCAACACAATCTGCAAAATCAATCTTTATAGCCTCTAACTCCTTCTCCCATGATTTCTTAATAGAGTCTGCCACACTGAGTAGTGTGCATAATCCATAAGATGCTATCTCACATGGTTGGAGATTCTTAAAGCTAAACTTTTGAAAAGATGTCTTAGTTGAAAGACATTCTTCCAATTGCCCTTCAATAATACTTAACTTCATAGAAGTGTTCTCTCTTAAAAGAGTGAATCTTTTCATTTTCTTGTCCTTTTCATCTTGCAAAATTCTATTTTCATCATATATGATGTAGAATCATCCTGGGTGTAAGAGAAATCTTGCATCACATAAAAATATTTCTATTTTTGTATTCAATAAGGGCTATCTTGTGCAAAACTGCTATTTATGGAAACTTGCTATTTTTAGTAAGTTGGTCATACGATCTCAGGATATTTTGATTTTACACGCGAAGGTTCATCTCAGTCATATCAACATGCCAGTAAAGTTTCATGGCTAGATCAGGTCTAGTTTTGAAGATATTGAAGATTTTCGGTATTGGCAGCATGATATAGAAACTTTGAACTCAGTTTTGAAGGCTTTAGAGGCCCTAGATGAGGTCAAAAATTTGGGTGACAAGTGCTTGCACAAATCAAGCCTATAGAGCACTTTGTGGCCTTTCTAAAATGGGGTTATAATAGTCAATCGGGTCAACTGGTGATGACTTATGGTCTCCGAAAGTCGGGTCACCCGAAATGGTGAAAAAACATTTTCCTTCAAAATTTTTGTTCGGGTTTCAAAAGTTATTTTAAGCTAACTTTGATGTAATAAATTGAAAAATAAAATAATTCTAAGTTTGGTCGACCCTAAGGGCTAAATTTCTGGAACCTTCTCGGGCGGTGGAAAATGCCTATATAAAGAAGACCCGTAGTGTTGTCTAGGGCAATTCTGGGTAGAGATCTGGGTATTGATTCAAGGCTTTTTACTACAAAATATTGTAAGGGAATGCCCATGTGGCTTTGCATATTGTAATTCTAAAATTTTGTAATTCCACATTTGTGGAGATAATAAGAAGCCAATTTTCCGTTCTTGCATATTATTGTTATTTCTCTATTTCTGTTATGTGTTTGTGGTATTAAGGGGAGCACCCTTCAGCAAGTGGTATTAGAGTAGGAGTTCTTGAGTGTGTAAATAGATCATAGACTGTGAGGCAGTTTGCAGCAGGACCGTGGTTAGGGTTTCAGCGCGTATTGCGAAAATGCCTCCATGAAGGGAATGTGGCGGAAGAGTTGGTGTTGTAACACCTAAGGTTAGAGTGCTCCAGAGACAAGTGCAAGTATTGCAAGAAGAGATTCATAGAAGAATGAATCTTAATGTCAGAGATGAAAGTGAGGATGAAGCCAAAGAAGAAGATCAAGAAGGAGAAGTCAAAATTGTGAACCAGGAGGAAGAAAGACTTTTTCGGGCCATTTCCAAGATCGAGAAAAGACCTAAGATTGAGGTTCCTGCATTTTTAGGAAATCTTAACCCAGAGGAGTTGATCGACTGGATCAATGAATGTGAAGAATATTTTGAGTATGAAGATATTGAGGATCCTAATAGGGTCAAATTTGCGAAGGTCAAACTGAAATGTTATGCGAAGATCTAGTGGAAAGAGATTCAATTGGAGTGAAATAGAAGAAGGAAAGATAAAATAACAAGATGGGATTGAATGGTGGATAAATTGAAGTGATAGTTCATTCCTATTGATTATGAGCTTGACCTAATGAAGAAGATGCAAAGTTTGAAGCAAGCAGGAAGATCTGTTCAGGAGTATATAGAGGAGTTCTATCGAATCCTCATTAGAATAGGCCATGCGAAAGCTGATAAGGAGAAAGTTTCCCATTACCTTAATGGGTTGAGGCCGAGCATTCAAGAGGAGTTGAATTTGGTTCGAATGAACACTATTGAAGAGGCATACCAGTTTTCCCTAAAAGTGGAGGAAAAGTTGAAAAAAAAGTTTGAGAGTAGACAAAATAGAAGAGGTCATGGTGGATGATCTAGTGGATGGTCATATGGAGGCCGAACTGAAGGTCTGAAAAAGAAGGATGAGGCCAGTAGAAGTCAAAATCAGAGAGGAAAAAATTCCAATCATTTCCAAGATCAGAACAATAGAGATTAGAGAGGAAGAGGAAGAGGACAAGGTTCAGGAAGAGGAGGCTTCCGTGGAACATGTTTTCACTATGGAGAAGAAGTTCATAGGGCATTTGAATGTCCTCAATGCCAAGGGAGGATGGACATGAGGAATGAAGGCCAGGCTAGAGTGGCACATGTAGATGAAGATGCCAGATCCTCAAATTCTGAAGATGTTGAAAGAAAAGAAATTTTGATTAACAGAAGAGTCCTACTGAGTGGTGAGAATGAACCTGAACAAAAGAGAAGCTTGTTTCACACTAGATGCAAGTGTTAGGGTAAATGTTGTGATGTGATTATTGATAGTGGAAGCACTGCCAATTTGGTGTCAGAAGAGATGGTGACAAAGTTGAAGCTCAAGAGACAGAAACACCCACATCCATATTAGATTTCCTGGGTGCAGGATGAACACAAGGTCATGGTCAGTGAGCAGTGCCTAGTAGAGTTCAAGATTGGAGGGTACCATGATGAGGTACTATGTGATATCATACCTATAGATGGATGTCACATGTTGTTGGGTAGGCCGTGGCAGTTTGACAGATGTACTATACATGATGGTCATGCAAATACCTATTCCCTGACAAAGGATGGAGTGCAACATAAGTTAAAGCCATTGAAGGAGATTGAAGAAAAGGTATGTGGTAATGCAAGAATAACTTTTGTTGATGGAAAAAAATTCTTAGATGGTATGAGGCATGAGCATGTGTGTTTTTCTTTAATTCCAAAAGCTGGTAAAGAGGAAGTAGAGGATGTACTTATAGAGGTTGCAAATTTATTGAATGAGTTTTAGGATATTGTATCTGATAATGTGCTTGATGGATTACAACTGGTAAGGAAGATCAATCATCAGATGGATTTGATTCTAAGAGCTAGTTTTCCAAACAAGGTAGCACATAGAATGACACCAGTAGAAAGTGAAGAGTTGAATAGACAAGTACATGAGTTATTATAGAAGGGGTTGATTTGAGAGAGTCTAAGTCCCTGTGCTGTACTAGTGGTATTAGCACTGAAGAAGAATGGAGAATGAAGGATGTCTACAGATTCTAGAGCAATAAACAAGATCACAATCAAGTACCAGTTTCCATTGCCACGAATAGATGATATTATGGACTGTTTGAGTGGGGATGTGTATTTCTCAAAGATAGATTTGAAGAGTGGATATCACCAGATTCAGATCAGAGAAGGAGATGAATGGAAGACTGCCTTCAAGACAAAAGAAGGGCTGTATGAGTGGTTAGTCATGCCTTTTGGGCTAACCAATACACCGAGCACTTTCATGCAGCTCATGAACGAGGTTCTAAAAGAATTTCTGGGTAAGTTTGTCATTGTTTACCTAGATGATATTTTGATCTTTAGCAAGACATTGGAGGAACATATGATGCATATTTGTATGGTGTTTGAGAAGCTAAGAGATGATAAATTGTTGATTAATTTGAAGAAGTGTAGTTTTGTGAAGGAGTTAGTGTATTTGGGATTTGTAGTTTCAACAGAAGGTTTGAAAATGGACCCAGTGAAAGTACAGGCTATCCTTGAATGGCCTACTCTAAGGAGTGCTACTGAGGTAAGGTCTTTTCATGGTTTGGCTAGCTTTTACAAAATGTTTATAAAAAATTTTAGTAGTATTTGTGGACCCTTGACTGAAACAATGAGAGGGGATATAAAAGAGTTCAAGTGGACTAATGGGGTGGATAAGAGTTTTAAACTGTTGAAACAAAAGGTTACATAATAGCCTGTTTTAACACTTCCTAATTTTAATAAGGTGTTTCAAGTAGACTGTGATGCTAGTGGTACTGCAATAGGAGTTGTTATGAGTCAAGAAGGTAAACCTATTGCTTATTTCAATGAGAAGTTGAATGATGCCAAGAGGAAATATTTTGTTTATGATCAAGAATTTTATGCTATAGTTCAGGCATTGAAGAAGTGGAGACACTATCTACTTCCTAAGGAGTTTGTTTTATATACTGATCATCAAGCTTTTCAATATTTGAATAGTCAAGGAAAGTTGAATCAAAGGCATTTGAAATGGGTTGAGTTTTTGTAGAGTTATACATTTGTTTTGAAACACAGGAGTGGAAAGTCTAATAGGGTTGCAAATGCTCTTAGCAAAAGGCACCTATTGCTGACAGAGATGCAGATTGAGGTGGTTGGGTTCAAGGAACTCAAGAACTTGTATCCAGACGATCCTAATTTTGATGAAGCTTGGAAAGCTTGTAAAGAACTTGTTACTATAGACAGGATGAAGTGGATGGATTTCATCATTCAAGATGATATGCTATTCAGAGGGAGACAGTTGTGCATTCCAAGAAGTTCTATGAGGGAGAATCTCATTAAGGAGAAGCATAGTAGAGGATTGGCTAGACATTTTGGTCGTGATAAAACCCTTGCTTTGGTTAGTGAGAATTATTACTGGCCACAATTGTAGCAAGATGTCAAGAAGTTTGCACAGAGTTGTAGAGTATGTCAGATGGTGAAAGGAGTGAATTTGAATACAGGGTTGTATCAGCCATTACCTGTACTAGAGAAGCCTTGGGAGGATATCAGTATAGACTTTGTTCTTGGTTTAACAAGGACATAGCGGGGACATGATTCAATTTTTGTGGTAGTTGATAGATTTTCAAAGATGACACATTTTATTCCCTCCAAGAAGACTAATGATGTTGTTCATGTAGTGGAATTATTTTTCAGAGAAGTGGTGAGAATACATGGTTTGCCAAAGAGTATAGTTTTAGATAGGGACACTAAGTTCAATGGATGTTTCTGGCATACATTGTGGAAGAAGTTGAAGATAGATTTGAAGTTTAGTTCATCACATCATCCATAGACTGATGGACAGACAGAGGTGGTGAATAGGAGTTTGGAAAATTTGCTGAGATGTTTGGTTGGAGATAAGCCAACATGATGGGATTTGATTTTACCAGAGGCAGAATTTGCATATAATAATTTTGTCAACAGGAGCACTAGTAAATCACCATTCTAGATTGTATATGGGAGTAGTCCAAGAAATGCATCTGAGTTGAGAAAGATAGATAAAGGAGAAATAAGTAGTGCTGAAGCTGAGGATTTTGCAGAACACTTGAAGAACATCCATGGGAAGGTGAGGAAGCTTATTGCCAAGATGAATGCACAGTATAAGGCTAAGACAGATGTGAAAAGGAGGCATAAGGAATTTCAGGTTGGAGATGAAGTCATGGTTCATTTGGGGAAGGAGTGATTTCTAGTTGGTACATATAACAAATTGAAAATGAAAAAGTTTGGGCCATGTAAGATATTGAAGAAGCATGATTCAAGAAATGCATATGAAGTAGAATTGCCTACTGAGCTAAATATTTCACCAGTGTTTAACATTTTAGATCTGACAGAGTATCATGAGGGAGGTGTTGAAGATGAGATCACAACAACACAAAGGAGTATTCCAACAACTAGTTTAGATACCAAAGAAATTGAGGATATACTGGATAGTCGTGTTGGCAGAAGCACAAGGAACATGACATATGAAGAATATCTGGTCAAGTGGAAAGGATGAACTATTGAAGATTCATCATGGCTGACAAAGGAGGAGGTTAAACATCTTGGTTTTCCACTATAGACCTGAGACGTGACAGGGTCACTTCTCAAATTACCCTGGGTGTAAGAGCAATCTTGCATCACCCAATTTTTTTTTTTTTTTTTTGTATTCAATAAGGGCTATCTTGTGGAGAGCTGCTATTTATGGAAACTTGCTATTTTTAGTAAGTTGGTCATACGATCTCAGAATGTTCTGATTTTACACGTGGAGGTTCATCTTAGTCATATCAGCCTACCAGTAAAGTTTCATGGCTAGGTTAGGTCTAGTTTTGAAGATATTGAAGATTTTTGGTATTGGTAGTAGGGTACAAAAACTTTGAACTCAGTTTTGAAGGCTTTAGAGGCCTCAGATGAGGTTGAAAATTTGGGTGACAGGCACTTGCATAAGTCAAGCCTATAGAGTGCTTCGTGGCCTTTCTGAAATGGGGTTATAATAGTCAATCGGGTCAACTGGTGATGATTTATGGTCTCTGAAAGTCGGGTCACCTGAAATGACAGAAAATAATTTTCCTTCAAAATTTCTATTCGGGTTTCAAAAGTTATTTTGAGTCGACTTTGATGTAATAAATTGAAAAATAAAATAATTCTAAGTTTGGATAGCCCTAAGGGCTAAATTTTTGGAACCTTCTCGGGCGGTGGAAAATGCCTATATAAAGAAGGCCCGTAGTGTTGTCTAGGGTAGTTTTGGGTATTGATTCGAGGCTTTGTCCTACATAATATTGTAAGGGAATGCCCATGTGGCTTTGCATATTGTAATTCTGAAAGTTTATAATTCCACATTTGTGTAGATAATAAGAATCCAATTTTGTGTTCTTGTATATTATTGTTGTTTCTCTATTTCTATTATGTGTTTGTGGTATTAAGCAGAGTACCCTTCATCAATATATCTCATGAATTTTCTTCTCAACATCAGATATCTTCACATTGGGGCTTGAAAGAATGTTAGTTTCATTCTAAATTTCTGCTTCCTTCATCTTCAACTTTTGATCTTATTCTACTGTCAAGGTCTCTGATTTTGTACACTAGATGTACAAGGATTTTCCTCTTTCCAAATTCTTTCTCAAGTCCTTTATACAGATATCAAGATTATTGATATCATTCCTGATATTCTGGAGCTAATGTTCAAAAGTGTTTTAGCTTCATAGGCTACTTGAGCTTTCACTTTTTCTATATCAGTTAAATTTGTGAACTCACTATCAAAAGTGTTCATTACTTGCTTTGCTTTCTCTAGAGGGTTAGCTTCTATAATTTGTGTAGTTACAATGCCTTGTAACTTCTTAGTAAGCTCCTTTAGGCATCCTTCAAGACTTTTTACTTTCTTATTCTTTCCAATGATCTTGTTCAAGGATGTGATCAATTCCATTTGATCATCATCAGCTACTTCCTTTTCTAGATTTTCAATCATAGATCCAATCTGATTCTTCTTTCCAGTCTCAGGAGTAAGATTGATATCTTCTTTAGTGGAATCAGGTATTGGTTTTTCTATCACTCTAGGTTCTACAACTATGGTCTCTATTTTCTCTTCTCCTTTGGTAGTCTCCTGCTCCTCAAAAGCCTAATTGTCAACAATGTTTTCCAGATTCTTGAATACATTATCATCAGTATCCAAGGTGGTCTTAGTTCCTTCTACATTCATGACTTCATCTTCAATGTTTATGGCTAGTGGAGAGGGAATATCCTCTTGTTCTATTTCACCTGCTTGCTTTGCTGCAACTGAGGGTTCTCCAACATTTTCTGACATAACCTTGATGATTGCTTGCTTTATTTCTGCATTAACTTCTTCATATCTACCTCCCATAATCTGAATGGTTCTCTTGTTGGTTCTCAAATGGGTGCTTAAAGCTTTCATAATCTGACTAAAGTGTGCTTCATCTTTTACAACACAAAGCTTTCTTACAGGCTTTTCTCTAATAGATGTGTCTTCTTCTGATGGTCTCTTCTTCCTATTCACAAGTTTATTGTACAAATCATCAGGTATCTTACCCTAAATTATATCAAACTTCTTATTAGACAAAATCATATGCTTTACCACTGCATTTTCTATATTTAATCTCTCTGCATAATCATAGAGATCATAGTATTTATTCATTCTTGTAAAGTCTCCATCTTGAATGATCTACTCATTAAGCTTCTCAACTCTAGGTTTCCAAGTTTTCTTCTTAATAGAAGTGTCATCATCTTTGATTTTTTCAAATTTCCTTGGAATTGGTTGTACCAAAGTTTTCTACCTTTTACTTGGTCCTGTAGCACTCTCTTTTACTCTTTTGCTAGGTGTGGAGGAAGTGGATCTAGTGGATATCTTTTCTTCTTGATCCTTCTCAATTTATTCCACTTTCACCTTAACTTGTGTTTCTTCTTGTTGTGCTACAATTGATGATAACGGTGGAACAGACAAAACTTCTTTTTGTCCAATATCTCTGATTGCTGCTATTGTTTGCTTTTCTACCAAGAATTCATGCTCAGTCATCCCTGTATATTTTAGAATTTTCTTGATAGTACTCTCAAGTTTTTTCTTTGACTACTTCTCTTCATGTAAGGTCTTTGTAGAGTTGAAGTTCTCCTCAAAGGTTCCAAACCTATTACAGTGAGTGTCCAACTTGCACTTAAGTAACCTGCTCACATACTCTTCTATCTCTACCTCAAATATCTCATAGCCAAGAGGGTCTATGAATGCTGTTCTAGGTTCTACTACTTCAATGTAGGTAAAGTCAGTATCAACCATGAAATATATCTCATTTTTATACTTCTCCACAAGAGACTGTGGGATTCTTGATTTGCTAGACACTATATCCTGAAATGTCTTAATTACCAATACTACACTCTCATTCACTTTATCAATAACATGCCTCTTGTACACTAGGTTAATCCATTCCATTTTACTTTGGCCATCATTCCAGTCATTTACAATAGTGTAAGGAAATCTTCTCAATAGATGAAAAAACATATAGGTGATTAAGGATGAGAATCTAAACTGTGTATACTTAGTTTTCTTAATCTTTTCCAAATTCTCAAATAGTTGAATTCTCAGAATCTCACACATATCAACTTGTACTTTATCAACACACATCAGGTAAGCAGCATGTATTATTCCAGCTGCCATGTCATCCTCTCTTGAATTTGCACAAAACTTAGTGGTTAGGATCTTACATAAGTATTTGACATCATCTTGTTGAATCTTACTAATCACAATTCCTCTACCATTATAGGAGGAATTTTTGTTTTCTATGACTATTTTCCTCATGTTCATCTCATTTAAAGGAATGGCTCCAGTTTTAGATAGTTCAATAACTTCATGAATCAAATCAGCTATGATATCTATCATTCTATCTTCTAACAAAAACTTCCCATTATGAATTTTTCTTAGAATTATCTTAGTACATTCTTCATTATCAAATTCATACTGTAAGCATACTTAATGATCTCATTATCTTTCAAATTTTCAAATCCTTCTTTCAATGTCATGTCCTAATTATAGATCTTCTGATATTCCTCGGTGAAATCACTATCACTGATAGTCTCTAGTTTGCATCCAAGATAACTTCTAACATTCTCTAGATGTAAAATTCCATTTGGTAGGGATAATAAAGCTAACCTAGGATTATCTTCCAAGGGTTCTACTGGTTCCCTTTTCATCTTAGGTCTATTTTTATCTCTGACATTGTGAATTAAAGAAACATCCATGATTTCCTCTAATTCCTTTACTGATTAATGATCTTCGAAGTAAAATACCTCGATTTCATGATCTAGGGCTTGCGTAGATTCGACACAAAAATTCTTCTCCAAATCCTTGCAAAATGCTTCCAATCACTTCTCTTTGATCTCCTTAACACTTGAATTCACTTTGATGATCAAATAATACTGATCATGACCTTTTATTAATTCAATCTCACTTAGATCTGACATCGCATTCAATTCTTTTGCCGCTTCTTTCCAAAAAGCTGATTCTGCTAACCTGCAAAGCTTAAAACTTCTTGCGATCTCGCAAAACATAATATTTTTCTTTGCGCTCTTAACCATAACATTAGAACATCATATACTACCTTTCATTAAATGCACAAGACTCAATTCATCATATATCTACTTCTACACTAATCTAAGTTCCTATTCTATTGTAATTTTCATAAATTAAGTACTTTGAGATGGGTCAGGTAAAGATTCATTCTTACCTTTTAATACTTCACCTTCCTACTTACCTTCAATGTTGAATATGTCTCCTTGATCTGTGCTTTTGATAAACTTCAATTCATCTGAATTACTACAACATCCTTTCTGACTGTTACTTGCATCTTCATTTCTTCTTGCATGACTTCTAGGATTCGGATTGGTGTGAAAAAATCTATTGTTCATTCTGCAGAACCTTGCTGTGTGTCCAATCTTGTTGCATATCTGAAAAACTATTCCATTGTTCCCATATCTTGGTCTAGGCTGATTGATCTGTGATCTACAATTTCTAGCAATGTGTCCAATCTTGTTGCATCTATAACATATCACTCCATTTCTTTTGTTCATATCTTTAGTAGGTTTCTTATCTGCATTGTTAGTATTCCTAAACATTCTACTACTATTATTAGTCTCAATAAATTTAGGTTTCCTGCATTCAGTTGCTCTTTGTCCAAAACCATGACAATTATAACAATAACCATTAAGAGGTTTGAATTTCTTACCTATGCAATCTCTCTTCATATGACCAATAGTACTACAAGAAAAACATCTACCTTTGAATTCTCTTTGCATACCTTTGGGTGATTCCTCTTTCTTAGGTGATTCTTCTTCCTTAGGTGTATCTTCAGATTTGTTAATCTCATTAGACTTCTTCTCATTTATGCTTTCAGCTATTTTTAGATCTAGTTCCTTGCTTTCTTCATTTGCTTTAAAAATGTTGAATCCAAGACTAGTCTTACCATAGAATGGTTTTTGATAAGATATTTGTTCATCAATCTTTTCACTAGTTGAATATAGCCTTTTAAGTTGTTGTTTAGATTGAGTCAATTCACCTTTCACAATTTCATATTGCAAATTGACTTTCTCAAGTTCAGATGTTACTTTACCAAGTTTAGATTTTAGTCCTTCATTTTCAGTCTTTAGACTTTCATTCTCAGATTTCAGATTTTCTTCATTCTTGCCATTTCCATCTTTCAAACTAAGCTTCAGATTTTCTATCTTCAATTCATGCTTAAGGATCTCATTTTCTTTTTCTAAATTGTCATCACAATTTTAAATGAAAACTTTAGATTCCTTTTCAGATTTCAGATCTTCCAACTTGTTTTTTAGTTTCTCAATGAGGTTCTTTTCATCATCATATTTTCTTTTTAGAGTATCTCTTTCATCAGTAAGCATATCAATCTATTCAAGAGCTTCTTCAAGATTACTCTGTAGTTGATCCATATCCATAGAGATCTTACTCAAGCTACTAGGCTTTCCTTGAATGATTCTTTTCCGAGTAACTAAGCTCTGATACCAATTGTTAGAAATAGGGAATACTGAGAGGGGGGGTGAATCAGTATTCTACAAACTTTTACTTTTGCCCAATTATGGATATAACAGATTATCTTAACATATGCATAACATAAGAAGCTAAAAAACATTCATAACAATAAGACTAAAGAACTCATAACACATTATTTGTTCTCGAGGAAACCTTGCCCAAGGGAAAACCCCAGTGGGGATGGTACCCATAAAGATCCACTAATAAAAAGTATCCTATTAAGGATGTTGACCCTATTAGGAGTCTATTACATGCATATAGTGTCTCAGTCCTGATTAAGGGACTATAGGCCTTGTTAGAAGCCTCAACCCTGTTAGGAGTTGGTAGTACAAAAAGTGATTACCACATGAGCCCACTACCCAAACAAGTAATGTACAATATTTAATGATTACAAAACTAGGTCAAGGTACATAACCTTATATTGCTTGCATCAATATCTTTTCACTTCTCTTTCACTATCACTATTACATACATTCGTTCCTTCATCATTCATATCCTTCTTACAATTTACAATAACATTTATACAAGTTATTAAGATTAATAAATTTCCAGTTAGCTATCATATTACAAAATAACTTTATCCAAGGGTTAACATCTAGGATGTCATCCCTTTATATTTTTAAGTCATTATTTTGATAAACAAAATAATCCCTTAACTCTTTACCAATTCTATCTTCATATTCTGTCCTGTCGGCTTAACATTGTCTTTTAGAAAAATTGTCATAACTTCTTCCGTACATGTCATACTGACTTGTGCTCTGAGAGGAGTCTTCAATAGTCACCATAGAGTCTATGTTCAAGTGCACAAGCACTCAAATTACTCTAGTCAACATCGCAAACAAAAACTATCATCAGGTTCACTGGTAAAAGCACACTATCTCATACTTAGATAATTTGACATTGTGCTCTAACATACTAGCTCTCTGACCTGTGCGATCTTCATGTAGATCATATGTTTCCATAATGACAACATCTATGTAACCAACTCAGCCAAATTGCCAACACTTCTTCACCATCCATGGTCCTCATTGATTAGCTGAATACCTTATAACCTTGTCACCTAACTCACTATTTATCTAACGATTCAATGACTGAGGCAATCTCTTGATCACTTGATAAAATTCTTGACCTAGGTTAGACTCAGAGAACATGTGAATAAAGAAATCTCCAAGTTTCCCAATCTTTTCTTTACTATGGGTTAAATATGGAGAACACATGAATGCCATTGATCACAATCTCATCCAACGGTCCATATTTAATCTCCAAACCTTTACCTTAACTCAACTTTGACCTGGAAAACACGCGAATGAAGACTTCTCATGATCATTGAATATTTGTCTTGACTAGGGTTATAGTCAGAGAACATGCAAATGTAGTGTTCACTGGATTGCTAGATGCCTTGCTTAACTCTAATTCCATCTTGAGAACATGCGCCAACAATTTATCATGATCAACATCGACGATCCCTATTATATATCTAAGTCTTAAAAAACTTGATTGGATATCTAAAGAATATGCGACTGAAGGAAAACATAATCATTCGCCAAGTCACTAGATGTTAGGAACTTAGCCACCAAGATCAAGAGAACATGTGAACATTCAGTCACTAAATCGCTGAATAGGAACTTAACTTGCCCAGGCAAGGAAATAAGACATGTGTAGAAAGGGCACTTAAGTGACCCAAAAAGGTAATGAGGAAAAAGAACAAGGGTAGGGTTTCTCGGACTTAGGCCAATTTTCAAAATGATTTGCATGGATAAACGCTAGTTCCTTAGAAACTTGAAATGATTGGATCTTACTAATTTTTGCATTAAAATTCATGCGACCTGAACTGAAGCTTGAACATATTCTAAATTATCCTTGGTTAAGTTCACAAGCTATGAAACCTGATAAATCTTCTTTGCTAATAAAAACAAGTTGCATCTAGGGCAAGACAATTTTCTAAGATATTGCAAGGAATAGACCATTTTCTTTGGATTTTTGGCATTGACAGGAAAATGGGCTAACATAAACCTTGGCCAAGGGAAAACCCTGGTGGAGATGGTACCCACATTATTCTGCACTATAAATCTTGAAACCCTATTAGAAGTTCTAGCCCTGTTAGGAGCTTATTAATACAATATAGGTAGATCCCTATTAGGGGATGTATACAATAAGATCCATGTTAAGGAATTGAACCTGTTAAAGGTTCTAGCCCTGTTAAAGGCAAATAAACCCTGTTAGGGGTGTACAATAGGTGCAACAACACTTATAACAAATTTACTGTCTAGAATGAAAAGAGTTAACAATGTATCTCTAGAAGAACTCCTTTTTTTCCCCTTCTTCTTGATCACAGCTCTACCATTTAGATGTCTTCACAATTCACATCCAACAACATTACATCAATATCTTATCATATTACCTCATCACACACTTTTAGAAAAGTGTCTGTATACTTATACCCTGTTAGGAGTATAATTACAAAGCTAGTCGACATTACTCTAGCTAAACATCATATTAATTCAAGCTTAATTGCACGCTTTGTTAATATCCTTAGTCAACCTCAGATCCAAGATAGTATCAAAAAAATAAGTTTCCAAATGCTCACAAAGTTGACCTCAATGATCACTAACATGTTATGCTCTCTTTATTGTCTTTGTATCGAATCAGCTGAACATATCTCTTTGATCCATCAATACTAACACATCTGACCTGACACATGTGTTCATTGGTGCCCTACAAGAATGAAATTAAGATCACATTCCTTAATACAACTTTGGTGAAGCTTGCTAATCTTTTCTGTTAGACTAGGTTACTGAAATAGTTTGCGAACTTAGACATTTTTCACTCAATCAACTACATTTAAACATAATCATCATATCCAATATGTGTGATCATAAAACTGATAAGTGTTTCCATAAATGATAACATTCCATACATGTACATATGTGTGTATGTGCCGACCACTTTCCAATAATCTCCCCCTTTGGCATTGATGGCAATACATAGTGAAAAATGACTAAGTGCATCATTGATGAAGGGTGATCCCCTTAATATCAAAAGCACATAATAGAAACAGAGAAACAACAACAATTTGCAAGAATAAAAAGTTGACTTCTTATTATCTCCACAAATGTAGAATTACATATTTCAGAATTAAAAATATGCGAAGCAACATGAGCATTTTCCTTCACAATATTTTGTAGGACAAAGCCTCAAATTATTACCCAGAGCTATTCTAAACTGCGTAGACAACATTGTGGGCCTTCCTTATATAGACAATTTTCCACCACCCGAGAAAGGTCCAAAAATTTAACCATTAAGGCTGACTTCCCCAATAATTATTTTATTTTTCACAATTTTTACAATAGGGTCAGCTCAAAATAATTACAAATTATGTTTTTAGGTACCCCAACTTCTGGAGGCCATAAATTTTTAATCGTAAATCTATTTTTCTATTATAACCACTTTTCAAAAATGGTAGGACCTGATCTATAGTGCATGACTAGTGCAAGCTCTAGTCAGTCACGGGTCGATCACAATTTGGAGCCTCTAAGGCCTTCAAAATTGACCTCAAAAATTTCATACCCAAAAACCTCAATAACTTCACTGATACAGACGATATAGTAGTGAAACTCAATTGGTAGGTTGATATGACTAAGATGAACCTCCACCTACGAAATCAGAACATTTCAAGCTCGTATGACCAACTTACACCTAGGATGCTCCTGCATCAATCATCAAAGGAAAAAAGTAAAAGGAAATATAGTGACAAAAATGCAACACATAAAAATTCAACACATAAGCTTAAAAAACTTCTCTTTATTTATTTTTGGTGTACTTCATGTTACAAACACATATTTTCTCTCTTTCTTACCTCATTTGTGTCTCTCTTTTCTCCCCATTACAATTGTTCACTCCCCCTTACTTTGTGCACTCTTCCTCGTAGTACATTTGGCATTTTTAACTCTATCTCTCCCCCTTTGACATTAAGAAAAAGGGTGCCAAAGTGTCAAAATTAGTGAACAACACAAAAAAATATTATAGTATAAAAAATCATAGCTTAATTGTGCGCAACACATCTCTGTAGTCGGTCTTCAAAATCTACATGTCAACATCCCATGCTTCTTTTATTGCTTCTGCCACCAGAATCATTACAATAAGACCAAATGCGACCTTATCTTTTGCGACTACATTAGTAGGCACTAGTTCCTGAAATGTTTTCAAGCCAAGTTATAAGTCCTCATGGGTGCTCTCCAAAACACTAATCTTTGGAGCCAAAAAGCTCTTTAGTTTTGCAAATCTCTTTTGAATTGTGTCTTACTCCATCAATAAGGTATATATTTTATCCATAATCTTGTTGACTTCCATATTTATGTCCAAAATTTTCTTATCTCCAAAATCTTTAGAGAGGTTTGCCAAAGCCTCTTCATCCTATGTTATGATATATCATATAATCTTTACATGCTCATACGAAGTCATGCAAAGTCTATAGATATCTTGTTCATCCTTGAGACAAGATTTGATTTCCCTTTCAATGGTAATCAATGTATTAAGATAACTCTTGATCCAATCATGAGTAGCTTTCATCCTTAACTTCTTGAAATCATTAACAAATTTTATTCTTTCTACTTCATTGAATTCATCAAAATTTTGTTCTACTACACTTAGAACATTATCTATATTATCTAAAGGATCTGTAGTATCTATAGGAGGTGTAATAAACAACTTACTCAAAACTTGTGTGGCTCACTGAATTATCTTTCCATTTTTGTCAGTCTTCTTTTCAGATTTCTCCTTTTCCTTAGCGAAAGCAAGTACTGACCATTGCATCAAGTTTGATACATCAATGTCCTCTAGATTAGTTGGAAGTGATTGGGAACCACTTGCCAACAAACTAGTGTTAATCTCTATTAAGCATTTTAGGTTGTCATTAGTATCAAAGGATAGTAAACAGGTCGGTCGACTATTTACATTAAGACAATCGGTAACTAGAAGTAAGATAGAGTAGTCGGTAAAGCCTTATACCGAGCATCACATAGTTAACTGAGCATCAGTGACACTGACACCGACGGTCAGCAAACACCAACCAGATTATACAGTGTTTATCGATGATCATAGTAAATGGCATAGTAATAAAAAATGGCACATTATTCTATGCAAATAGTTATAAGAGATTGTAAAATGTTTTACCAAGATCGAGGAGCATTTATTGTAAAAGATATTCATTAAATGCAATGATTATCTTATTTGTATTAGTTGATCTAGGTTATTTTGCACCGTAGATCTTAGGGTTATGATTTTTCTTTATAACCTAATTTTTCTTTAAGCGACAAAAATAGAACACTATATATTGTATATGTTCACACCATTTTATGGGGTTGTTGAACTGATATATATGAATCATGGAGCACTTGAAGAAATTGCCTATCTTCAAGACAATCAATTTAACGAGCAGAATAGAGTATAGAGGTTTTTAGATTGAGCAGAATCAGACAAGGCAACAAAGAAGAGAACCATCACAGATAAGGTGATATTTTGATAAGAACTTATAGATCCGTTTCAAACAATTAAGTTGTCAACTAGAAGATAATTTACCTATTACTTTCTAACAATTGTGATAGAGTTTTGATAAATCTCTTAACAGAGTAGACTTAACAGTCTTTGCATAAATCTCTTAACCGAGTACACACTTCATATAGTGTTGTTAAATTGTATAACTAGGTAGATCTAGCTGATCTAATATGTTACTCCTAACAGGGTAAGATCACCAGAAGTGATCAAAACTTGTAGCCTTAACAGACAAACCTTTTCTATCTGTAGTAGTGAAGAATTTGTGGGTGTCATCCCCACCATAGTTGTTACCTTCTAACAAGGGTTTCTGCATTACCAAAATACTTGTGTTATGTGATTGTCATATTGATTTCATATTGTTTACTTTCTTAAGTTAACTAGATGATTGACTTATGCAATTAGATTCAAGTTATTTTGATCGGTTATCACAGTATTCAATTATAAGATCAGAAAGGTTTTTGCAACTAAAGTTTTGAAGGTGTTGATTCACCCCTCCCCTCTCAGTACCTATCTCTCCTAATTCCAACAATTGGTATCAGAGCACAGTCCTCTTGTTGAACAGTTTAACCACTGAAGGGAAAAGATCTAAGTCATGGAGAGATACAAGCTTGACAAGACTATTGAGAATCAGAAGATACAAATGTAGATGTTTGTGGAACAATACAAACAAGCCAAGGAAGAACTGAAGAAATTACTGGTTGAAAGAAAGAACCTTTCAATTTAGAAGAATGAAATAAGTTATCATGAAGAACCTATTGATGACATATTTGATCATATTGGATCAACCTCTGGAAGCATCTCTAACCGATCTGAAAGCATAATCTCTAAGCTATCTGAAAAGAATCAACATCTATCTGAGCAAGTGAAAGCACTTCAAATCGGTCATGAATCTCAAATGGTGAGAATGGTGGAAATCATGAACAATGATAGAAAAGTTGAACAAGATCAGAATCTGGCTATTGAAGACCGAAGACTAATGACTGAACAACTTCAAGGAAAAGAAAGTGAAATCTAGAGACTCACTAATCGTCACTTCTAAGTGTCAAATCAGATGATGACAGTTAATCAAGAAATGAACCGAGTAAATGGAGAATTATCAAGAAGACTTGAAGATGTAGCAACACTTAGAGAAGATAATGAAAAACTAAGAAATGAAATAAAAACATAAAAGAAACACAATGAGATGATGAAGATAGTTGAGGACAGCTCTAAAAAGATTGATGATTTTTTGACTAATCAGAGGATATTCAGAAGCAAAGCCGGTATAGGCTACACTGGTGAAGGAGAATTATCACAACAAGCTGAAGGAGTCAACAACAATCAAAGTAAAAAACCTAAAGTATTGACATGTGACCACTATGGAAAACCAGGACATACATCTAATGTGTGCAGAAGCAAAGCACAAGGTAAACCTCTTGTCATTCCTAAGTTCAATGGATATTGCTATTACTTTGGTAAGTTTGGACATCCAGCTTATGAATGTAGAGCAAAGAAGAATGACATTGCTAATAACACTACTGAGGAGAAAATATGCTATACTTGTAATAAGTATGGACACACTGCAAGGGACTATAAGGTGAAAATGAAGAAGGTCTGGACACCTAAAGAGAAACTACAACAAAAAACCATATCAATCAAAGAGACAAGGTAACTCATATGTTTGGGATTATAATACATGGACTAATTGTATTGCATGTGGTCGGTATGGACATATTGTAGCAAACTGTTACAGAAAGAGTCGGATTGGAAAATCAAGTAACTGGACAAATGCAGGAATGGCATGTATGCACTGTCACAAGGTCGGTCATGTAAGCAAGAACTGCAGAGACCAAGCACCTGATGAAAACCATATATTTGAGAGTGGATATAACATTGCAAAAATTACAAAGTTAAGGAACACAATGTGGAAGAAGGCATCTAATGAGAATGTTGAGTCAAGTAACACTGTCGATGAAACCTTGTCCACTAGATTGGGTGACATCGGTACCTCCACTTAAGATGACAAAGGTATGTATGGAACTGACATTTCAAATGATCACATTTTACATATAGTTCCTTATATATGATGTACATATACCAAATCTACATGAATAAAGATGCACTATGGTTTGTATATTATAAGTTTGCAAATGACATCTAGTCGGTAAAAGGGAAACATGAGTTGATTACCCATCAGTAATCCGTATACAAGGTTAACCGACAATAGTTCAAACCGATGAAGAAACTTTATGTTAACTAAGAAAAAGACTTTACCAAGCTGACAGTCATGTTGTACCGAAAGTTAGGTCACTCATTTAATGCATCAAAGTTTGAGCAAGAATTTTGGAAAACCCTATATATACGCGGAAACAAAGTTCATTGTTACATCATGATTTCAAAGAAAGGAGATTTTACAGAGAAGAGTTTGAGCTAACAATTTTCAGAACAGATTCAAAGTAACTAGATCAAACCGATGACAATTCTTAGATAAAAACTAGTAAGTTCATCCACCTACCGAACATTGATTATCTATTTGCTTGCCGAAACCCTAGAAACAATTTATGGCATTGTCTTCGACTGCAAGAAAATCATAAAACGTTGAGGAGGAAGTGGAACTAATTGTTCGGGCACACTTTGCCAAGGAGAAATTCAAATCGTATCCTAAGGTCACAGCACAAATGGATGATATGGGCACATTTTCTAGTATTGTTGATAAGGTTTTGTTAATAGAAGACGTTAGCACTTACACTCACTGCAAGATCGGTGAAGTATGTGACTTTGAGACTATAGCAGCTTATCAGCATGTCTGTGGACCGAATTGTAAGATCAAACCCAAGCATAAGAAGATTGAGGAATTAGGGTTACGGTGTTTCACATAGTTCCCACAATCATTTCATAATGACTGGATACGAATCATGCTTAGTAGATTCCATGAAAGAAAATTTTGGCTAGACAAACCGGTTGAGGTCACCAAGAAGATTATTAGTAGGGTTACTGGGTACCCTACAACTGACAAAGCCAAAGCATTTCAAAGTTTATCTCATCTCGACGTAGAAAAGAACACTGGAGCTCAATGGGATGATAGGGCACTAAATATTTCAACTATCAAAGATCCGGTGGTAAGATTTGCAGCTCATGTCATCAGGTACAAGATATTTCAATCAAGCAAACCGAATAGTGTACCCTGCAGCGCCGTGGACATGGCTTACAAACTTGTAAAGAAAGATCACCAAGTTGATCTTGCCGAGCTACTACTGCACCAATTGCATGACAACATGAAGAGAATAAAAGAAAAGAAATTCAATACATGTAAGCACAAATCACTACTTGTCTGTACATTCCTCTATTTACAAAAATATGTATTGGGTATTGGAAAAGTTAAATGGAAATCGGACAGACCGATAACTGCCCAAATTGGTGATATGATGAGAAGTCTAGGAGACAATGTGAACAAGGAGTTCCATGCATATTTCAAGGAATTTCAAACAAGAATGCAACAAAGAAGCAGAATTCCAAAAGAATTAGTAAGAAAATTTGAAGATGACATATGCTTTGTGGTAAGCATAGATCACTCAATGATAAAGGCAGTAGAACTGAGAACAAAATGGCTAGCACCAATGGGTTATGAAATGAATCATGATTTCACTCTAAAATCTATCAATGCATTGATAGCATTACCGATTGGCATCACTGCCAGTAGGTTTGGAGTGTATGAGGAAGCTAAGTCTAGAATCACAACGGACATTGAGATCGGTAAAATGTCAAGAAGGGAAAAGAGAATGAAAAAGGATCTCTCAGGAAGATATGGAACTACATCTGACTCACATAAGGAGTCATCGATTGATGAAGCAACTGAAGATCAGTTACAGCTAGCTGACAAACCCTATATAGCGAGGAGACCGAGTCAGACAAAGAAAAGGATAACACACTAGTTCCTCCACCCAATGATGAAGAAGAAACTCAACTTCCCACAACTGATGAACAAGATACTCAACTACCAAAACTTGAAGGAAGGAGGACATGATCAACAATTGCAACTTGATCAACTGAGTAGAAAGAAGCAGAAAAAGTTGCAAAAAGGAGAGCAGCCACACCAACAAAGAAATACATCAAGAGAAAGAACAAGAAGGCAGCTGAACCACCAAAGAAAAAGAGGAAATACATAAGGAGTAAGGAAGACATAGAGGAGACTGACACTGAAAATGACCCTGATCAATTTTAGCTAGTTCGTAATAGGGACAGTACCATAGAAGAAATAATTGAAGATATTATTGAGAATGGAAATCTTAATGATCTAGGCATAGGAAAATTCAACAATATGTCAATTGAAGACAAGACAAAGATAGAACATGCTATTGTTCAAATGATGATCAAGTTCAAAAGAGTACCAATGGAATTTTCATGTCAACTACCGAAGGAACTTGATGATAAAATAAGTGAAAGATGGGCTATTGCTTTAGATATAGAGAAAAGAAAAAGAGAATGCTCTCTAGGCCGTGCATCCACTCACTTTAGATATGTTGAGGTAAGTGAATACATGACAAGGTATCAGCCTAGATTTTCAATAAAAAATAGAGCTATGCAAATTATGGATGAAAATGTAGATGATATGGATGTCGTATGTGACTCCCTATGGACATCAATTTTGAAAGCATAAGAGAAAGCCGAACAGGAAGCATTCCTGAAACTATCTAAAAAGAGACACAGTTCAAAAGGTAAAAGTATTTTCATTGATGATAATAAAGGCAAGAAAATAGAAGACACCGGTATATCAGTTACCGAGGTAACTGATATCACTAAGCAAAAGGAAGCAATCAAAGTTTCACAGGATGCACCAGATCAAGCTAAGATCCACTTGCAAAAGAAAACAAATGATGATGCACTCATTGAGGACATCACTAACAGTGATCCTGATGATAAGGATGATGAAGATGTAATAATTACACAATATAGAGATGAAACATTAAACACTAACAATGTGTGTGCATCTTTACTGGGTGAACTACCTATACTTGCAAAGGCTGCTAAAATAATTTCATAGGTACAACCTGATGTCTCTCATCCTAAGCCAACCAAAGATACAACTAAGATTCAAGCACTTGAGCAACCTACCGATACAAATGAGCCTATCAAACTAGAGGCACAGTCTACAAAATAGAAGGAACCTGAAGAAACCAAGTCAACCGAGGTGAACCAACCTGACACTACCACCGAGACTCCCACTCAATCTACCGAGGAGTAGAAGAAGGATGAAATAGTGTCAACTGCAAAGATACTTTGAGGAGTGAAGAAAAAGCTATTGTTGTAAGTGAAAAAAAGTCACCTCTAGCCCTGAAGAAGAAAAAGAAGAAAGCCAAAGGGCCGGTCACCATTGATGAAGTTATCGTTATACCCGAATGTGACCCAAGAACTCTAAGCCCCAAGGAACTAAGTCGGTATGGGGAGTTATGTTCGAGGAAAGTGGCACAAGAAAAATTGAGGCGAGAAAAAAAATGTAAAGAAGTGTTAAATGATGTAAGGGATATTCTACAACAGATAGTACCAGAAACAAACATTTATGAGAATAGTCCCATTTTAGATCAACTTGCCAACCTTGCCAACATAATCAATGCCCCTGATACAGACACAGACAAAAGAATAGAAGAATGGGTAGAGTCAAAGATTCAACACAAACTTGCAAAAAGGATTATCATTGAAGTGGCACTAAACAAGCTAAAATTATCTAAGGTCATTACTGAGGTTAAATCTATCACCCAAGTAATCTGTCAACTTCTAGTAAAGCTTTGTACTATGGACACCTTCACTGTAGAAATCAGTGAAAAGATAAAAGGTTGAGAAGAAGAAATCAAGTTGAGTACACAAGCCGCTATCGCCGAGCCAACTACTTTCTTAAAGCACATTAACCGAGTTTAGGAACTCCGGTAGCTAATAGCAGACTTAAGGAAACAGGAAGAGCACATCACCGATCAGGTCACAGAGTTATAGAAAGAACTCACTCCTTACCTGAAGATTTTTGAAACACATACTGTCAAAGCTGAGCAACTTGTGGCAACACCAGAGATTTCAGTGTTGGAAAATATCTTTGACATGCATGCACAAGTTGGTCTTGAGCAAATTGCTCTTACCAACTTGAAAGAGGAATGGGAAAACCTCTTGGAGTCTGTGAAGAAAACCCATCAGCACATTTTTTATAAGATGTAAGTATACATTACATATTTTTTTGGTATTTGGCATTATTATCAAAAAGGGGGAAAACATGTATATGCCAAATAATATATTGTTGATATGTATATTACATAATACTGGGAGCATGCACCAAGGGGGAGTACTTTTGTACTTAGAAGTTTTTGTTTATATGTATATAGCGGAGATATAAGGGTTATATAGAAATAGTTTATCTATATACATTATGAAGTTTTGATACTAATGCCAAAGGGGGAGATTGTTAATCTCTATTGAGAATTTTATGTTGTCATTAGTATCAAAGGACAGTAAATAGGTCAGTCGACTATTTACATTGAGACAGTTGGTAACTAGAAGTAAGATAGAGCAGTCAGTAAAGCCTTATACCGAGCATCACATAGTTAACTGAGCACTAGTGACACTGACACCGACGGTCAGCAAACACCGAGAAGATTATATAGTGTTTACCAATGATCATAGTAAATGGCATAGTAATCAGAAATGGCACATTATTCTATGCAAATAGTTATAATAGATCGTAAAATGGTTTACCAAGATCGAGGAGCATTTATTGTAAAAGATATTCATTAAATGCAATGATTATCTTATTTGTATTAGTTGATCTAGGTTATTTTGCACCGTAGATCTTAGGGTTATGATTTTTCTTTGTAACCTAATTTTTCTTTATGCGGAAAAAATAGAACACTATATATTGTATATGTTTGCACCATTTTATGGGGTTGTTGAACTGATATATATGAATCACGAAGCACTCAAAGAAATTGCCTATCTTCAAGACAATTAGTTTATCGAGTAGAACAGAGTACAAAGGTTTTTAGATTGAGTAGAATCAGACAAGGAAACTGGGTAGATTAGAGCAGAGAACCATCATAGATAAGGTGATATTTTGATAAGAACTTATAGATCTGTTTTAGACAATTAAGTTGTCAACTAGCATATAATTTACCTATTACTTTCTGACAATTGTGATAGAGTTTTGATAAATCTCTTAATAGAGTAGACTTAACAGTCTTTGTATAAATCTCTTAACCGAGTACACACTTCATATAGTGTTGTTAAATCCTATAAATAGGTAAATCTAGCTGATCTAATATGTTACTCCTAATAGGGTAAGATCACTAGAAGTGATCAAAACTTGTAGCCTTAACAAGCAAACTTTTTCTATCTGTAGTAGTGAAGAATTTGTGGGTGTCATCCTCACCGCAGTTTTTACCTTCTAACAAGGGTTTCTGCGTTACCAAAATACTTGTGTTATGTGATTGTCATATTGATTTCATATTGTTTACTTTCTTAAGTTAACTAGATGATTGAATTATGCAATTAGATTCAAGTTATTTTGATCGGTTATCATAGTATTCAGTTATAAGATCAGAAAGGTTTTTGCGACTAAAGTTTTGAAGGCACTGATTCACCCCTCCCCTCTCAGTACCTATCTCTCCTAATTCCAACAACTAGGTGTAGCAAAAGGAGTGATAGGTAGTAATCCTTTTTCACTAGGAGTGTTAAGTGCCTTCTCCTCTCCATTTTCTTTCTCATGATCCCTTTCTTCACCTTTCTCTTCCACAAATTGCTCATTTTTTAGGATTTTTCTCCTTTTCTTTCCCCTTTTCAATGGATTCCTCTTGAGTGATATTGGGAGGCTCAAGATTCTCCACTATTGTATCAATTTTAGCCAATGTCTCAATCATCTGAAATGGATAAGATGTATCTTGCTTTGTATTCAATGAAATTTCAACATTATCAATATAAAAATCTAGTAAGGTAGTATCTACTACCTCTGATTCCTTAGGAATTGCAGGTTTTTCTACAAGTTTTTCAATTTTGGGTTCAGTGGAGATGATTACTGATGGTCCCAACTAGTGCTAAGAGGGGAGGGGTGAATCAACACACACTAAAACTCAAAAACAAATCTGATATAATGTAACTAAAACTGTAAGCAAAATAGAGTCTAACACAGAAATAGTTATCACGCAATCAAATAATACACAACACCATATTTATCATGTGGAAACCCAAATCAGGAGAAAACTACAGTGTGAGGAAACCTCACAAATTTTTCACTCTTCTCAAGTGCACCCAGTAAGGAGCCTTCCCTGTTAGAGGATTATAAACACACTATTAGATGGGACCTAATTAAGTGATTTAAGAAATAAGGCCTATTAGAAACTACCTGGTTAGAGGACTTAGAACACCTAAATAGATGTTACTCGGTTAAGGGATTTGATACAAGGGACCCGTTAGTGTCCACCCAAAATATTGAAATTTCTCTATTGCAATTGTTAGAGAGAAATAGAGAGTTTGAGCTATTGGGCTTCCTTGCACACTCTACTTCCTCTCTTCTCTTCACCTTAGTAGCTTCTTCAGCGTACAGATTCACTCTTGTCTTTGGAAGAATGAAGGAAAACTATATTCATCATAGACAGAGGAATATATAGACTTCTTTCCCTTTCTACTTTTTACATGCATGACTTGATTATAGATCACCTTTGGATCCATCACCCAGTGGAGTCCCAGTTCACTAAGGAAACATCTGATGCATGCCACAAGCTTTTTCTTTACTAGAGTTTTCTACATATTTTAATGCCACAAACCTTGACATTAAAACCCTCAATTGAGCCTTGCACCTATCATTTTGATAACACAAAGTCTGTCAGATTTTGTGCAAAAAATCTTGGTCAAAGAGTTAGACAACTGTCTTTCGACTATGACTTTCCAATTTATATCCTTAGGTTCTGCACAAGTAAGAAAATTAACCTGTCACCATTACTTTTACTGACTATACCAGTAGTACCATTTCCTCAGTTCTTGTTACTGGTTACCGATTGCATCTTCGTTTGTGACCAGTTTCTTTGATGATTAGTTAGAGCTTTATGAATACATGTTGCTGGTCTTGCTACGCTAATTAATATTAATTATACATGTCCTATCCTTGGTTCCTGTTTGAACAACACTATGGACCTTCCTAATCATAACTAAAAACACCCTTTTCTAATCAATGCCAAAAATAGTTTTCCATATACTAGTTACATTCCTTACTGGTTAATGCCAAGAATCTCCCAATGTTAACAATCTCCCCCTTTGGCATTGATGGAAAAACCATAACATTACTAGATCTCCACCAATCATAATCTCCTCCTTTGATAGTAATTCCAAAGGCTAGACAGAAAGACTAACTCAATGATATGTTCTCCCCCTTTGAGGAACAATCCTATTCATCAATCATGTTAAGATGAGGGTTAATCCTCTATTGAAGCACAATGAATTGATGAACATCTTTGTCTAATTATTGAAGATTAGGAAGGGGCTTCACCCCTAATTTACATATGAGATACTCAAATGTACTCTTTGGTAAAGGCTTTGTGAATATGTGAGCAACCTATTCTTTTGTGGGAACATATTCAAATATTACTTCTTTATTTTGCACCCGCTCTCTCAAATAGTGATACTTTATAAAAATGTGCTTTATTTTGAGTGTAGGACATGATTTTTAGAGATTTTTATTATACTTGTACTATCACAGTAGATTGCAATAGGTTCAGGTATCTATTCTTGGATTCCTTCCAATATCTATTTGATCTAGATGACATGTGTGCAATTTATTGCTACAACAACATACTCAACTTTTTTCGTGGACTGTGAAATGTAGTTTGGTTTTTAACTTGTCCATCAAACAATCCTTTCTCCAAGAAAGAATACACATCCACTTGTGCTATTTCTATCATCAATATTACTAGCCCAATTTGTAGATCATTAAATACCTTTATTTGGAAACCTCCCTTGTGAGGAAACCATAGGTCATATTCTTCAGTTCCCTTTAGGTATCTGAAAATTATCTTTACTCCTATTATGTGTATCTCTTTTGGATTAGCAGAGAATCTTGCTACAATGCCTACAACATGTGCTATGCCTGGTCTACTATGCATTACATACTATAATTTTCCAATCATAGAATGATACAATGTCTCATTTACTTCTTTTGTATCATCTTCCTTGGATAACTTGAGGTTAGTTATCATCAGTGTACCAACCGGTCTGGATTCTTCTAGCCCAAAGGATTTAAGAATTTCTTTGACATACTTAGACTAAGAAATAAAAATACCTTCCTTGAGCTGATGGACTTGTAATTTAATGAAGAATTTTATGGCTCCAATCATGGACATTTCAAACTCTTTCTTCATCTCCTCTGCAAAGGCTTTGCTCATTTTGTCATCTCCTCTAAAGATGATGTCATCCACAAAAATTTCAGCAATCAAGTTCCCTTCTTTTCTAGTCTTGAGATACATATTATTGTTATCTTCTATTCTTGTGAATCCTATTGTTAGGAGGTATGAATACAACCTTACATACCAAGCCCTTGGGGCTTGTTTTAGCCCATAAATAGCCTTTTTTAGTTTACATACCATACCACTCTTCTCTGTGGATGAGAAGCCTTTCAGTTGTTCTATGTAAACTTTCTCCTCCAATATACCATTCAAGAATGTAGACTTTACATCCATTGTGTATACTTCAAACTTTTTATGAGTAGTATAAGCACGTAAGATTCTCACTCCTAGTCTTGCCACAAGTGCAAATGTTTCTCCATAATCTAGTCCTACCTCTTGTGTGTATCCTTTGCAGACTAATGTTTCTTTGTTCCTTATCACTTTTCCTTCTTCATTAACTTTATTTTTGTAGACCCACTTGGTCCCAATGACATTCTTGTCCTATGGTCTTAGTACAAGAATCCATGTTTCATTCTTCTCAATTTTCTTAATCTCTTCTTCCATTGTCTTGACCCAATTTTCATCCTTGAGAGCTTCCCTTGTGGTTTTTGGCTCTATGCTAGAAAGTAAGAAGACACTTTCTCTAGCCTTTCTCCTCATCATAATATTAGCATGTTTGTCACCAATAATGTTATCAGTGGAATGATATGTGACATACTTTGGCAGAACCGGTCAGTGTTCCCAGTCTATATCTTTTGGTTGAGCAATTTCTCAAACATGGTCAAGAAAAATTTCTTGTTCATCATCTTGAGTTAGTCTTATGTATTCAGGTACATCATACTACTCCAAGGGTTTGATTACTTGCTCTTCTCCATCATCAACAACACTCATTTCATTGAATTCCAAATAATTTTCAGCATTATGATCTCGATGAATGTGAAAAAGAGAAGGAAAAAAAAAGTTTTTTTGTTTACCAAGGTGCATAGGTGGAAAAAAAGAAAAAAAGAAAAGAAAAGAAAAAAAAATCATTTCATTTATCAAGGTATGTAGGTGGTATTCTAGAAATTTGTAGAAAATTCTTGCATTTAATATTTGTAGCTAGGTAGTTACACCTTTCTATTTTCTTATTGGCCACAAAGGAAAATTAATTTTCTAATTGGCCCATATGGTGGTGCTAAATATTAATTGGGTGGATATTTAATATTTGTATCAAGGTAGTTGTATCTATCTCTTATCCCACATTGGTTGTGTTGTAATAGCTTGGGTGGTAAATGCCTATATAAAGAAGGTATAGGAGCATTCATAAACAAGCTCTCAAGTTGTAGGATCTTGTATTGGGGAAAAAGCTCAAGTTGTAGGATCTTGTATTGGGGAAGAAGCCCTCATGTTGAAAGCTCTTAGATTGTAATCTTTGAGGATGTAAGATCTCTCAAGTTGTAATGATTTTCAAGTATTAATGTATGCTTTGTAAAGCATTTTGTCTTCTCTTTGTCTCCATGTTGTTATGTATTTTTTTATGAGTTGGTAAGGGTGGTAAGGGCCCTTCATCAGAATGTCAAATCCATTATGACTGATCTTATATCTCGATTTTGAATATTCATCAATCTTTACATTGATAATTTCTACTATTTTTTCCATCCTCTTGTTCAGATACCGGTAGGATTTACTCTTGGTAGAATAACCTAGAAATATGCCTTCATCACTCTTTGACTCAAACTTTCCAGAGTTCATATCTCTTTTAATGTAACCATTTCTACCAAAAATTCTAAAGTAACCTACACTGTGAGTGTGATCGAACCATAACTCGTAGGGAGTCTTACTGGTTCCTTTCTTAACTTGAACTCGGTTCAGTGTATACAAAATAGTACTGATAGATTCTCTCTAGAAGTGGTGGGGGAGATCCTTTTGAATCATTAGATTTCTAGCACAATCACTGAGAGTCCTATTTTTCTTTCAAGGACTCTATTTTGTTGTGGGGTTCTCAATCCAGACAACTGCCTTTTTATTCCTTGTTCCTCATAGTAGTGAGTGAACTCTTGAGAGGTGTATTTACCTCCTCTATCTGATCTTAGATACTTCAACCTTTTATCGGTCTCCTTCTCTACTTGAGCCTTATAGATTTTGAACATGTGAAAGGCCTCTAATTTTTCTCTAAGAAAAAGTGTCCACATCATTCTTGAGAAATCATCTACAAAAAGCATGAAGTGCTTGTCTCTATAGTAACTCTTTGTCCTCATAGGTCCACACAAATCTGTGTGTTAGAGATCTAGAACATTTTCAACAGAAAAATATTTACTACTGAAGCTTGTTCCTGTCAGGATTTGTAATCTCAGGAAGCCCTTTGACTGACTTCTTCTTTCTTACTTTGATAGTGTTGTCAAAGTTCATGTGGTAGAGCCTCTTATGCCACAACCAATTATTGTCCTCTTTGGTTACAAGACATATTTTTTTGTTTCTCCTTTTACTGATGCTATGAGGCAAGCTCCCTCCATTGAGTCTAGATAGAACATGTTTCCTTTAATCTATCTACCAGTAGCAATATGAGCTCTTGATTGGTTTCTAACAACACAAGAAACTTGCCCAAACTCCAACAGGTATCTCTTGTTATTTAATTGAGCTACACTCATTAGATTGTACTTGAGTCCTTCTACCTAGTACATATCCCCAAATACAACTTCATTTCCAATGCAATTGAGCCTTTACCTTTGATAGCACATGGATCATTATTACCACAGGTCACCAATCCACCATCATTGAGCTTTAGGCTAATGAACTTGTTCTTATTGCCAGTCATGTGGTGAGTGCATCCACTATAAATGATCCAGTCATCATGTTGATGAGATCTTGAGATAAGTGTCATTTCACTTATCACTTGGCTTTCTTCTTTTATTACGACAAAGACAATTTCTTCATCTTAAGAATCTTTAGATTCAATGTCTGTGACTCCTTCTTCAACAAGGTAGCACTCCTTTGTTTTGTTCTTGAATCGGTTGGTCTTCTCTTTATTTTCATTATCTAGACATCTTGCAACAATGTGTCCTATCTTATTATAAGAAAATCATTTTAGTGGAAGTTTACTTTTGTACTTCCCTTTTGCTCTTGGAAATCTTCTTGCGATGAGTGCTTCAAACTCATCTTGTTCCATCTCTTCAGAGAGTAGATTTTCAACAAAACTTCTAGCCTTACTGGTAGAAATTTTACTGGGTTCTCTTCCTTTCTCGATGGAAGATGTATTAATAGAGGATTTAAAAGAAGCTTCTTGCATGGGTAAGTTGTTATCAAAATTACTCAGTTCAAATGTAGTCAACTTACTGATTAGGGAGTCAAGAGTGACTTGAGATGTGGTCACTGATCTGAGCTCATGTATGGCTGATATCTTGAAAGTATATTGTGGCCTCAACATTCTCAATATTTTTATTATCACATCTTCCTCACCAATGAAAACTTTAGTGGCAATTATTCGTCATTTGGAAAATGTCGCATTTTGCTGACCCCCAATTTGGCAAATATATTGGCCATATGGGAATGACCATATTGTTCCACATTTATTAAAATTGGGCCCAATGCCTAGGACCATCACCCATCTGTTTATCTAATTTTGTCTATTTCTTTCACATTATTGCCAATGACATAATTTTTGGGCATGATAGATTTTAAACATTCACCTATAATTTCAAAGTGGGCCCAAATGGATGGCCTATATTCGCCAATAGTTTTATATATATATTTTTAGGTGGCCCCAAATTTGCCAGGCATTTTACAGATGTGTGTCTCAAACCAATGCATTTTTTGCCAACTTTATTAATCATACCAAGGTATTGGATGACCCATAATCACCTAGGAAATAACACAAGACATGTTATAATTATGCAAGCTTTGCCAATTTCCAAATATTTGGAGACCTAATACCTCCCACCAAATTCACTAGAAAAGGATTAGTATAAATACATTCATAGATCACTATCAGTGTTAAATTGTACCCAATTTGGCTATGTTCAATTTGATCGATAGCGAAGTTTAGACCGTTGAGTCTTGACTGCATTGGCGAGTCGCGACTGCAATTGAATTTGAGGCAAAGGTAAGTGATTATTATTATGTGACTATGTAAATTTGAGTTCATTCTTATTTAGTGGGGACTAGTTAGTGAACAGTGGTGACCTCAGACATGATTTAAGGGTCAATGAATCATATTTATATATATTAGAGTTCTATTGTCACTTCTTCAACAAGTAAATATTTTTTTTAACTGGTAGGCTGGTAGCCTTTATTTCATTGAAGAATTGAGATGTCGAACAAGAATAAGGGTAAGGCTCCTGCATATGGGGAAAGCCAAGAGAGGCCAAAAAAATGCAGAACCTTATCATCATACTTTGGTCATGTTGGAAATATTTATGGCCAAAATCAGGAAGCTACTTCATCACAAGAATATTTTCAAGAATCACAACTTGAACCTACATGACATATTGAAGAAGTCAGCAAAATTGATATCTCAGATCACGATGAACTTGAAGAAGATTTTCAATTAAATATCCAAAATAGCCATAACAATATAATCAACTTGGATGAGACTGAGAATGTCAGAGAAGATGATGGTGTAGGGAAGAAGAAAAGAAAATACAAATCAAAGAATTATAGAGAATCAAAAAAAGATTGGATGTGGGATCTGTCGAGGAATTTTCAAGTAGAATGGGTGTCAAAGTATCCATTCATTGAACTGGTGGACAATCCAATTGAAGGTGACTCTTTGGTAGAATGCAGATGTAAGATTTGCAGCTAGATAAATAAGAAGGAAAAGAGGTTGCAGCTAAAATTGACACCATAGAGAAGCATATGGGTAAAGTTTATGAAAAGAAAACTATAGATGGAGTTCAAAAATCAGTGATCAGATGGAAAAAAAAGGAGGAATCTTAGCATGTTAGGAATGCAAAATTATATGAATTTCATCATAATATAAAGATGAAGCCTGGTGAAGTTAAAGGCTCTATTGAAGCTTATTTTGGAAAAGCATTGAAAGTTGAACTAATGGGAAAAGTTGTTCAGTTAAGTGTTGTGTTTAATATTTTGAGAAGAGGGCATCCTATGATAGACTACCCATCATTGAGTGTTTTATTATACTTTTTGAAAGTTCATAACTATCCTAACAGTCATTGGTCAGTAAACAATGGATGGGAATGGGTAAGTTGTCTTGCTGAGGTTGAAAAAGAGGATCTAAAGGCAAAAATTAAAGAGTCAAATTTTATTGCATTGTCTTTAGATGAGGTTACAGTAGTAGACAATACTTCTTGGGTATGCATGCATGTTTATACTATACACAATTTTGTTCACCGGCCTCATCTACTAATTGTTGCTAAAATGAAGGATAATGCGACAACGGAAAATTTATTTGAACTAGTAAAGAGTTCTCTAATTGATTATGGATGTATAATTGACTTGATGATTACCAAAAAGTTGGTGTGTGTTGGAGCAGATGGAGCTTCAATAATGCAAGGCCATAGGGGTGGTTTTTACACAAAGATACAATCTTCCATACACACGTCTGCTGATGCTCTGAGCTGCAGCAACTATGTACACTCTCTAGTCTTCAACACTTAACCGATTTATGATCTTCTCATCAAGTGCGCTGACTCCAAACTACTATATGACTTTGTTTCCATAATAAAAATATTATATTAAGTCATATACATCAGTATAGCCAACTTGCCAATAATCTCCCCCTTTTTCATTGATGGCAACAAAGGAATATGGCTAAGTTGCTAACTATTCTTAATACAAATTTTTTTTGTCTTCTATACATATACTTATATCTCCCTATACATATTGTGATGCATATTCTATACACAACTCCCCCTTTGACATTAATGAAAAAGGTGTTACAAAAATTGTATCTAGACATACTGAGGGAAAACATCCGGATATGAAATCTTTAGGTTCTGGATCTCCTTCTTCCAAAATGAGATCAAAGAGTTTACTATCTGGAGATGGGCGCATAATGCATACTGAAGCTTCTCCATTTGCTTCAAATCTGTGGAAGGACCTTGATCATAGGTTATCATGGTGGCATCAATCTCCTTGATATTCTGATTTAGAATGTCTAATGAGGGCACAAGAGCATTCCTCAACTGAGTCTATTTAGCCCTTATCTTTGTCATCTCTTTTTCTACCTTCTCAATTTTGTCTATATTTCTCATATTCACATCTATGGATGTGTCTTCCACAAAACTCTTTACTTGCCCAATCATAGATTCTGCCTCTTTTATTTTCTTGAAATGATCATCAGTAAGCTTATCTTGATCCATGCATTCTGCAATGGTTTTTCTTCCTTGATCTGCAAACTCTTTTAGAGATGCTTGACCAGTCTTGAGTGAGCTTAGGTCAAGTGTAAAGTTTCTAACCAATTCATTCAATCTTTTCTTCAGATACTTTTCTTCTGCAACTAGGGATGCAGATTCTTCAAGGTTTGAGAAATTTCTTTTGAAATGTGAGATGATTGTACTCACATCATCAATAGAGTGTATCTTTGACACTTTCTTGTCTTTTGGAAATAAATTGTTTAGAATGTTTACTAATTCTACCAAGAGGGGATTCCTCATCACTTGTTTTTCTTTTGCCTTCTCCATAGCTAAGATGTTGAACTTAATCAGGTCTTCTTCTCTCTATGTGTCCAAACTAGATGTGTCATGTGTCAAACTTGACAACAATGTTTCAAAGGGAGTGATGGTAGTGTTGTCCATCACTTCTTGTTTTACTTTGATTAGCTCTACTAACATTTCATCATTTTTCTCACTTTCTTTTACCTTTTCTTCTTCTTTCTTTTCTTCATCTTTTTCTTCTTCTTTCTCATCATCAATCAGTACTTCTTCTTGATAAGTGGGAGGTGTGTTGCTACATAATGTTTCTACTTCTTGTGTGCTCACAAAAGCTTCCTCAAATTTATCCAAGTCATTGCCTAAGGCTGCCATTGCAATCTCTACATTGTCAATGAAGATTATATCATCTTTTTGTGTATCTGTCATGGGCGCAGACTTTTATGCCTCTATAGGTGTTACTACTATAGGCATTGAATCCTAAGGACCTGTAAGTGGTATGTGGGTGGTCTTTGTTGCTTTGTCTTTCTCACTAGATGCTTGAGTGATGGGCGCAGATGGAGGTTTCATGTGTTAATCTAAGAATACCGTCTCAAAGGCTTTCTCTATTTCCTTTATTATCAACTCATAGTCTTTGTTCATAATGTGCAGTTTTCTCATCTTTATCCTTAAGTGCAGCTTCACCAAATTCAGTATCAGTGTCTTTTCTACAACAAAGCATACTAGAAGATTGGAATCAAGTGGTTGTTCCCTGATTTTGAAGTCTTCTTCAGTGGCTTGTCTTTTCAAGGTATCCATAATCTCCCATACCTTATCTAGGATAGTTGTCTTCAATTCAAGAACTATCTTCTTGAATTTTATCATGTGTTTGATCAACATCTCATGAATCTATGAATTTTCAATTTCATGATTTTTTTCATAAAACTTTGCTACCCGATCTAGCCTTCCCTCTTCTACTATTCTAATACTTAACACTTGAAGACTAGGTATGAAACTTACTTCAGGAGGTGCTTGAGAGTTCCTTCTATTCCTTGTGACTCTTGACGATGGATGAATAGTGCTGACTTCTTTCTTTCTCTTAGATATAGTCTTATACTCTGGAGGGGTAGTGAGATCAATAGTTACTGTGGGCGCAGAAGGAGTATCAATAGTTTTACCCTTATGTTCATCAACTTTCTCAATTTTTATCTTTTTCAACTTGGGATCATTTGATTTTGTCTTTTCTGCTACTGTGCTCTCTAATTCCAAAGCAATCTTTTGTTCTTTTTCTTTGTCAAGATATTCTTGAGATACTCCATGTATTCTCAAGATCTCTAAGGTGACTTTATCAACCTTTCTTTTTATTGCAACACTGTTAAGCTTAGCATCTATTTCTCTAGTTTTCTCCTCATATGCTCCCCACCTAGGTTCATTGGGGTCTTTTGGGGCTAATAGAAATACTTGCACATATGCTTCCAGGACTTGATCTTCTACCTCATATCCAAGTGGATGAATCCACTTAGTTCTTGGATCAATAGATTCCATGCAAGTTGTGTCTATTTCAACCATGAAACAAATTGCATCCTTGTAATTTTTAACAATGTTTTCTAGAATTCTATACCTCATTTGCATCTTGGCCTTGAAGGTCTTCAACTCCAATGTTACATAATCTCTCAATTTACTCTCAATGAATTCCTTGTTAGATATCTGTGGCATGGTTGGAATGGACTTGTCCAAATACAAATCTGATACTCTCCCAACTATATGAAGGTACATGTAAATGATCAAAGACCCAAACCTGAATATCTTGGTCTTGTCATGCTTGATTTCCTTGATGTTGTCAATCAACTGTGCGTGCAATATCTCACACAAGTTGAACTCTCCATCTTCCTTTATAAGTCTAATAGCTACTAGAATTGTGCCCGTAGAAACACTATTCACCCTGCTGGTGTGATGAAACCTGTATCCAAGTATCATAGACATCAATTTGATGTTAGATTTCTCAATAGGCTCAATTGTCATCCTGCGCCTATCACTCCTTGACTTACAAGTTTTCTCAATAATTTTCATGACATCCTTGCCAACTGGAAGGACAACACCTTTCTTAGATAGGCCTGTCATCTAATATATCAAGTCACTGGTAATTCTGACCAGTCCATCACCTATCCAAAATAGGTCATCATGAATTCTGCTCAAAAGTATTTTAATCCATTATGTCTCATAGAATTCATATGTCGTAGCATACTCTACTATGGGGTGATCATTCCACTTTGCATATTCATCCAGGAAGGTTTTTTTTGGTTTTAACATAGTTTCCATGTGCGCTCTTAACCTGTTCAATCCTACTAGTTCCTTCTTACAATAGATGTAAGCCCTAATGTCTTCCACATGCATAACACCCATAGGTGTGCAAGATAATGATCCCTCTAAATCATCTAGGGTTGACTTAAATGGATGCTTCTTAAATACATATCTCTTCTTCTCTACAACATCAAAAACTATGGGAGTGGCCATGACTTACTTGTTTAATCACTTTCCAACTGATCTTCGAGATAATTTGAAGACTTCCAAATTGGTGCGATGAACTAGGGTTTCTACAACCGACCAAATGTAATACTAATTACTGTAAATCACTGATAGATCAATCTACAAGTCTTCACAATATCTTCTAAGGCTCTTTCTGCTCTCCTATCACTCTGAATTTGAATGCAATGAGTAATCAAATAACTTTCTATGTACTTAAAGTGAAAATTTTGCTATTAATGCTTGCCCCGTAAACCAGGCTGTCACTAAAACATTTCCAACTTTTGTTCTATTAACAATTAGCATGTGTGCTCTTGCACGAAGGTTCCTTTATACTCCAAAAGCTTAAGTTCAAAGGTGCATACTTTGAGAGCAAGTATACTAGCCACGTAGGGGTCTAGAGCTAAATTAGCTCCCCCTATGATCCTTAGGGCCATTTATCCAGATGTAGAGGGTGAGTCCACTATGGATGCATCCAATACATACTCATCACTCTTGTCCTCCTTTTTCTCTGACCAAATCAAGCTCACATTATCTAAGGTTTTGACAAAATTAGCTTCTCCTTCAGGATCCAATACTGATTCTTTGGTCTTTTTAGGGCTTTCCTGACCTTGCATCCTTGATCTACAGAACTTTGAGATATGTCCAGCCTGTTAGAAATAGGAAATACTGAGAGGGGGGGGTGAATCAGTAATTCAAAAACTTTTTCTTTTGCCCACTTATGGATATAATAGATTACTTTAGTGCATACAAAGATTATCAAGCTGATTAACAAACATAGCAGTAAATAGAAAGAACTCATAACACATCATATGTTCTCGAGGAAACCCTGGCCAAGGGAAAACCCCAGTGGGGATGGTACCCACAAAGATCACTAATCAAAAGTATCTTGTTAGGGATATTGGACCTTGTTAGGAGTCAATTTACAATATATAGTAGATCTATCCTGGTTAAAGGACTTTAGGCCTTGTTAGAAGCCTTAACCCTATTAGGAGTTAGATTACAAAACCTGATCACGAGTTGAGCTCACTACCCAAACAGGTAATACAAAAATGTTTCTGACTGTAATATGGTATTGCTTACAACTTCACATCAATAGCCTTTTTTTCTATCACAATATTCAACTATCGCAAGTTATCTTTTCTTTCTTTTTACATATCACTGGTATCTTTCATTACATTTCAAGTATGCCTAATATATGAGTTATTAAAGCTAATAACTTTACATGGTCAGCTTCCAAAATATTTATCTAAGAGTAAACATCTAGGATGTCATCCCTTCATAATGTTAAGTCATTATTTTGACAAGCAAAAATAATCCCTTAACTCTTTCGCTAAAACTGTCTCAAAAAACTGTCCTATCTGCAACACTGTCTTCGGTAAACTTTGAATAACTTTGTCTGTATTGCTCCAAACTTTATGTGCACTGAGATGGGGTATCCTCATACTCTATAGAAGCTTTAGTTAACTATGCAAATTTTTTTTTTTCTCCAGTGGACGTCGCCAACTAAATCTTCATCGGGTGCTTTGTTAGGATCACTGTATCCATACTTAGACAATTTCTTCTTTCAACTTTCCATACTTGCATTCCAAATTCTGTGCTCTTAATAGAGATCATATGTTTCCATAATGACAACATCTATGCATCCACATTAGCCAAATTGCCAACAATCTCCCCCTTTTTCATTGGTGGCAACATATGGGAAAATTGGCTAAGTGTGCAAACAAAACTTCAAAAAAAAACTTATACAAAATTTTGTGGCCAAAAGTCTATACAATATGCAATATGTATACAATATCATACTCCATAGAATAGCTCCCCCTATGAGTATCCTTCCTCAACATATATTCAATTTTCTGCTATCTCTCCCCCTTTGACAACAATGACAAAGATAGGGTGTACAAAAATTTCAAAAATTTTATACCTTATTATCAGTTATTGCAAAGCCGGTAGGCTTGCAACACAATCACCAAAATCTAACTTCCAAGATTCAAAATCTTTCTCCCATACCTTCCTAATGGATTCAGCAACATTGAGTAGAGTACTCAATCCGTATGCTGCTGTCTGACAAGCTTGCAGGGAATTGAAGCTAAACTTCTAAAATGATGTCTTTGCTGAAAGACACTGCTCAATTTGATCTTCAAAAATTGATATCTTGATTGAGACATGCTCTCTCAAGATGTTAACCCTGATCATCTTTCTGTTCTTGTCCTTTGCTAACATTCTAATTTCATCTTTTAATTTCCTTATGCTCTTCTCTACAAAACTTTTCTTCACATTAGGGCTTGTCAAGGTGTTTGTCTCAGCTGTAATAGCTTCTAACTTCTCTCTGATCTTCTTATCCTCTTCAACTATTAGGATTTTTGATTTAGTGCATTGTATGTACAAATTCTTTCCTATCTCAAAATGTCTCCTCAAATTCTTTATGCATACATCTAAACTACCAATATCATTTCAAATATTTACACTTAAAGTTTGTTGCATTTCTGCTTCAAAGTCTTCCTGAGCTTTTATTTTAGCAATATCCTTCAAGTTAGAAAATTCAGATTTAAAAGAATTCATTATTGATTGAGCTTTCTCAAGTGGATCTGATTCAGATACCTTAGTGTGGATCACACTCTCAAGTTTCTCTATCAAAACTCTAACTTTGCCTTCAAGGTCTTTCACCTTCTTATTCTTTCCAATAATTTTATTCAGAGATGTAATGAACTCAAGCTGATCATCATCTTCAACTTCTTTTCCAAGGTCTTCAAACATTGAGCCAATATGCCTCTTCTTACTGTCAGGTGCACTAATGTCTTCAACTGGTATAGAAGGTGCACTAGAGGTAGTGGCCTCTATCAAAATTTGTTTGCCTTTAACTGATTGTTCTACTGGAACTGATTCTGATACAGTTGGTGCTTCCTCTGCCTCTATATTCTTCTCTGATTCTGTGACCTTTTCTTGCTCTCCCAAAGCCAAATTGTCAACAATGTTTCCTAGATCATGAAATACTACATCATCTGATTCTAGAGTCACTTTGGTGCCTTCAATATCCATTGATTCTTTGCCAATATTGATATGTGAAGAAGATGGGACTTCTTCAATACCAACTTCCTCTACAAGTGGTTCCTCTGATTACTTTTGCTAAGGGTCTAATTCAACATGCTTTTTTGCAACTATATCTGCAAGAACTTGCATTACTTCTTGCTCTGTCTCTTTCTGTACTTCCTCCTTTTTGCCTCCCATTATAAGGATTGTTCTTCTCTTAGTTCTCAATAAAGTTCCAAGAGACTTCAAGAATCTCTTCAAATGATCTTCATCCTTAACTTCACAGAACTGTCTGATTACATGTTCTCTCATCTTCATGTCCTCTTCTTGTGCTCTCTATTTTCTATTCACAAGTCTGTTATACAAATCTTTTGGGATCTTACCATGAATAGTGCTAAGTTTCTTATCTGCCACAATCATGTGTGTAACCATTGCATTTTCAAAGTTCAATTTGTCAAATGATCCATATAGATCATAGAATTTATTCAACTTAGTGAAGTCTCCATGCTTCAATATATCTTCATTAATTCTTTCAATTCTTGGTTTCCAAGTTTTCTTCTTGACTGAAACTACATCATCATCTTTAATTACTGCTACATTTCTAGGTATAGGTGGTACAACCACTTTCTGTCTCTTACCGGGTCCTGTTGCACTCACTTTTACTCTTTTTCTAGGAATAGGAGAAAAAGATTTATCTCCTTCATCTTTTTCAGGTACTTCAACTTTTACCTTTACTGCAATAGGATCAACAGGATCTGGACTTGATGTCTCAGGTGGAATTACAAGATTTTCACTTTGCTTCAAGGCTTGTGCAGTCTTCTTAGCTATGTCAAACTCATGACTTGACATACTTGATTCTTTCAATATTTTCTTCATAGTAGATTCAACTCTCTTACTAGATTGCTTCTTTTCTCTCAAACTTATTGCAGAGTTGAAATTCTCTTCATAGGTTCCAAACCTATTTGCATGACCATCCAACTCACACTTTAACAATCTATTCACATATCCTACTATTTTTGCTTCAAATATTTCATAGCCAAGAGGGTCTATGAATTCCATTCTAGGCTCAACTGCTTCAATGTAGGTGAAATCAGTGTCAACCATAAAACAAATGTCATCTTTATGCTTTTCAACTAAGGATTGAGGAATCCTTGACTTGTTCTTAACAATATTCTGAAAAGTCTTCAATACAAGCTTCACACTATCATTAACTTTATAAAAAAGGTGCTTCATGTAGACTGAGTTTATTCTTTCCATTGTGTTCACATTGTCACTCCAATCAACTGTGTAAGGAAATCTTCTCAAAATATGGAAAAACATATAGGTTATCAGAGATGAAAACCTAAACTGTGTGCTTAGCCTTCTTAATCTTTTCTAAGTTCTCAAATAACTGAATTTTCAAGATTTCACATAGGTCTACCGGTTTCTTCTCAATACACATAAGATAAGCTACATGAATCATTCCTACAACCATGTCATCTTCCCTTGAACTACCACAGAATTTAGTTGTTAGGATCTTGCAAAGGTACCTAACATCATCTTGTTTAATCTTACTTATCACAATTCCTCTACCATTATAACTAGATCTAGTGTTATCTAAAACAATCTTTCTCATGTTCTTTTCATTCAGTGGAATCTCTCCAACTTTTGATAATCCAGTAACTTCATGAATTAGGTCGGAAGTTATATCAATAACTCTATCCTCCATCCAGAATTTCCCATTGTGGATTCTACTTAAAATGATCTTGGTACATTCCTCATCATTGAATTCATACTTCATGGAATATTTGATAATTTCATTGTTCTCTAAGTGCCCATAAGTTGGTTTAACTGACATGTCTTGATTGTACAATTTCTTGTAATCATCACTAAAATCTGCATCTCCCAAAGTTTCAAACTTGCAACCTAAATATCCTTTAACATTCTCAATGTGCAATACTCTGTCTCATACGGATCATAATGCTAGACTGTCATCAATTTCAATTGGTTCTACTAGTTCTTTCTTAATCTTTGGTTTATTCTTATCCTTAACATTATGAACCATAGAAATATCCATCTTATCAACTGATTAAAGATCAAGAAATACCTCAACTTTGCAAATCTAGGGTTTCGGTATGATCATCGCTGCAAACTGCTTCCAAACTTCTTCAAATCATCCTCAACTCATTTTTCTTCTTTCAAATCTTTTTTCAATCACTTTTTAATCATAATAACTTCAATTTTGACCTTATAACACTTCACATTAACTCAATCTGACATCGCATTCATTCATTTTGCTGCTAAAACCTCAAAAAGCTGATTCTGCAAACCTGCAACCATAAAAATTTCTGCGACCTTGTAAAACACAATATTTTCTTTTGCACACTTAACCATAGCATTAGTACCACATAATAAACCTATATCTAACTGCGCAAAACTTAACTCATTCAAATTCCTAATCTACACTAATCTTAAGTCCTAAACTACAGAAACTTACATAATTTAAGTACTTAAAGAAGGGTCAGGTAAAGATTCATCCTTACCATTGGTTACATTACCTTCCTGACTACTTTCAATGCTGACTATACCTCCTTGATCTGTGCCTTTGTCAAATTCTACTTCATCTTTATTGCTACAGCAACCTTTCTCTTTGTTTCCTGCATTTTCATTCCTTCTTGCATTGTTCCTAGGGTTAGGGTTATGATGATAACCTCCATTGTTCATTCTGTAAAATCTTGCTGAGTGTCCAAACTTGTTGCATATTTGACAAATGATTCCATTGTTTCCAAATATTTTTCCTTGCTGGTTAATTTGTGACCTGCAATTTCTAGCAATGTGTCCTACTTTGTTGCATCTAAAACATACTACCACTTTTCTTTGATTCATTTCTTCAATAGATTTCTTATCTGCATTGTTAGTATTCCCAATCATTCTATCATAATTATTCAAAATTACTTTAGGTCTTCTACATTCGTTAGCTCTATGTCCAAAACTATGACAATTATAACAATGTCCATCAAAAGATTTAAATTGCTTACCTGTGCAATCTCTCTTCATGTGCCCAAAAGTATTACAAGAAAAACATCTACCTTTGAATTCTCTTTGCATACCTTAGATGATTCTTCCTATTTTGATTCTTCTTGCTTTGATTCTTCTTTCTCTCTAGGTGGTTCTTCTTTAGGTGGATCTTCCAATGTGTTCTCATCTAGCTTTATTTCCTCCACACTTTCAGATGTCTTCAGATCTAGCTTCTTACTTTCATGGTTTGTTCTAAACATACTATATCCAAATCCAGTCCTATCAAAGAATGGTTCTTCAAAAGAAATTTGTTTTTCAATCTTATCACTTTTTGAATATAGCCTTTTAAGTTGTTGTTTAGATTGAGTTAATTCACCTTTCACAATTTTATTATACTTCTCAAGTTCCACATACTGCATTTTTACTTTTTCAGATTTGGATGTTTCCTTTTCAAGTCTTGACCTCAAATCTTCATTCTCAATTTTCAATTTTTCATTATCAGATCTCAAATTTCCATCTTTCATACTAAGCTTTAGATTTACTATCTTCAACTCATGCTTAAGGATCTCATTTTCTTTTTCTAATTCATCACAATCTTCAACAAGCATATCAAATTTCTTTTCAGATTTTAGATCTTCAATCTTACCTTTTAATTTGTCAATAGCATTCTTTTCATCTTCATATTTTCTTCTTAAGGAGTTTCTTTCATCAGTAAGCATATCAATCTATTCAAGAGCTTCTTCAAGATTCTTCTGAAGTTGATCCATATCCATAGAGATCTTACTCAAGCTGCTAAGCTTTCCTTGAATGTTCCTTCTTCGAGTAACTGTGCTCTGATACCAATTGTTAGAAATAGGAAATACTGAGAGGGGGGGGGTGAATCAGTATTTCACAAACTTTTTATTTTTCCCACTTATGGATATAACAGATGACTTTAGTGTATACAAAGATTATCAAGTTGATTAACAAACATAGCAGTAAATAGAAAGAACTCATAACACATCATATGTTCTCGAGGAAACCCTGGCCAAGGGAAAACCCCAGTGGGGATGGTACCCACAAAGATCACTAATCAAAAGTATCTTGTTAGGAATATTGGACCCTTTTAGGAGTCAATTTAAAATATATAGTAGATCTATCCTGGTTAAAGGACTTTAGGCCTTGTTAGAAGCCTTAATCCTGTTAGTAGTTAGATTACAAAACCTGATCACCAGCTGAGCTCACTACCCAAACAGGTAATACAAAAATATTTCTGACTATAATATGGTACTGCTTACAACTTCACATCAATAGCCTTTGCTACTATCACAATATTCAACTATCGCAAGTTATCTTTTCTTTCTTTTTACATATCACTGGTATCTTTCATTACATTTCAAGTATGCCTAATATATGAGTTATTAAAGATAATAAATTTACATGGTCAGCTTCCAAAATATTTATCCAAGAGTAAACATCTAGGATGTCATCCCTTCATAATGTTAAGTCATTATTTTGACAAGCAAATATAATCCCTTAACTCTTTCGCTAAAACTGTCTCCAAAAATTGTTCTATCTGCAACACTGTCTTCGGTAAACTTTGAATAACTTTGTCCGTACTGCTCCAAACTTTATGTGCACTAAGATGGGGTATCCTCATACTCTATAGAAGCTTTATTTAACTATGCAAAAAAAAATTTCTCCAGTGGACGTCGCCAACTAAATCTTCATCGGGTGCTCTGTCAGGATCACTGTATCCATACTTAGACAATTTCTTCCTTCAACTTTCCATATTTGCATTCCAGATTCTACACTCTTAATAGAGATCATATGTTTCCATAATGACAACATCTATGCATCCAAATTAGCCAAATTTACAACACAACCTTGTTACAAGAGTGACAAATGATTGGAGGTCTTATATTCCTCGGTGCATTGACATGAGTCACCATTTTACATTGTCTAGCTGAGTGACCATTATAGTTACATATCTGGCATGTAACATTATGAGAACTTCTTTCATTTGTCTAATTTTGATTTCTTTGATCATGTTGAATCCTGTTCTTCTTACAAGTCTTGCAAGTCATAGCTCTATGACCAAATTTATTGCATGAATAACAGTAACCATTAAAAGGTCTTACCTCTGTGTAGTTCCTAGCAATGTGTTCATACTTGTTACATGCAAAACAAGTGTGGTCTATAGGCTTGTGCTCATTCTTAGGTGGTTCACCATTATCTTTGGTTTGATCTTCAATTACCTTAGCATCACTAGAGTCTTTTTATGTATCCTTTCTGGCTCACATGTTATCAATCTAATTTTGTGCTTCATTGTATCCAATACATCTAGTGTGTCCTTTGGCTCTTTTTTCATACAACTAAGATTCTATCAAATCAGAACTAGTGTGTAATTTATTAATGTGATTCTTTGCTTCCTTTAATTTAGATTCCAAGCTTTCCTTGTTGTTTCTTAGTTCTAAGATTTCCATGTTTTCTTGCCTCAATTCTTCATTTAGTTGAAGGTTCTCTTTGATCTATTCATCATAGGATTCCTGATTGTTAGTCAGCTTATCATCAAACTCTTCAAGTTGTTCTCTTAAGGATTTATTTTCTTCATTCAGCTTCTTGAGCATTGTCCCTAGATCAGTGGTAGAGCATTCTTTCAAATCTTTCCTTAGCCTTTTGATGACTAATTGAGCATCATTGAGTTTATCCCTTAGTTCTTCAGTTTCTCTTTCCGACTTGTCTAGGTCTTCAAGAGCAGCTTCTAGATTTCATTTTAGATATTTCATTTCTTCTTTGTCCATGATCTCCTCAAGTGGTTAAACTTCTTTGTTGAGGACCAGAGCTCTGATACCAATTGTTAGGAATGGGAACACTGAGAGGGGGGGGGGGGTGAATCAATGTTCACTGTATTTTATCTTTTAACTTTAATCTTTATACTGAACTTAAATTCTTAATAACTAAAATAAACATTCACATAAATATGAAACATGAAATGAACACATGACACCAATATGGCTATGGGGAAACCCAAATAGGTAAAAACCCCGGTGGGAATTGACACCCACTAATATTCTACACTAGTGTTTTGTGATCCTTGTTAGGAGTTGTTTTACAATGCTTTAAGTACAGTAGACCTTGTCAAGGGTCAGAATTTGTTAGGATTCTTTTACAATAGTCCTTATTAGGGGAGTGGACACAATGTCCTAGAGCTCACTGCTCGAGTGGTTAAGGCTATAACCTTTTGATCTTAGATACACACTATATCTGCTGGATGAACTATCACTGTGACACTACTTGTCAAATTAGTTCCTTTGATGCCCTGATGCTTTGACCTCTAGAAAATATCTAATACATCTTATAGTGTTTTTGTACACTTTTGCTCTGCTTATCTGAACTCTTTTTCAACTTCCATACTGAATACAATAGGCACATCTTATATTTATGTGTGCATACAAAATAAACAACTAGGTCGACCCTTAAACCTATTACATACAACACTTCCAAATGAATTGGCTTAAGCATGTTTACAATCAAACATATATACATGTCAAAAAACTAATTACAATAGGAACATAGCCTTTGCAATATTATAATATAGTCACAACTCAAAATGATAACTTTCAGCTGCTTACTCTGTTCTTCACTGGCACACACTAGCTGTGCAACTTCAACTGACTGTATCTTTCTCATCCTTGTATATCTGATTATGCGCTCATAGACTAAGCATGAATATAGTCTAACCAACTTAAATTCTAGGGCTCATACCATAATTCTTCTGTACACATGTGCGCTGATGCTCTGAGCTGTAGGAACTCTGTACACTATCCAGTCTTCAACACTTAACTGATTTCTGATCTTCTCAATTATGGTATGAGCCCTAGAAATCAGCATGTCTAAAAAAGTGTAACCCACTATTGTCAAGATTATCCAGATTATCCATAATCTTGATAAATTAGAGCAAGATTTCCTCTAGTCAAACTGCTTGAATCCATGGCTATTGTGTTTCCTCGATATTGGAGTTTGAATAGTCTGAAAGATTTTAAAACTAAACTACTAACTTTGATAGATTATTTTTGTAAAACCAAAGAGTTAAATGGAGTAACTCTAAATGAAATTTTAGATGAAAATTGTTTGAGAGAGGAATCAAGTCATTTTTCACTGACAATGAGGGAACAATATAATATTATGTAGAACCCTCTTGAAGATGGATTGGTATCAAGGCTTTGGAAAAATCTAGCGAGAGCGAAATGTTGATTGATTCAATATCAACATATTTCAAGCTTTCTAATTTATGTATGACCATGATATTGGGGTTGATGGAGGATGAGATTTTTTAGTTCTTTGGGATTCCTAAAGTCAAACCTAAGAAACAAAATAGACAAGAATCTGGAAAATTGCTTGAGGCTCTATACATCCACATATGAATTTAATACTTTTCCTTCCAAAAGGGCACTAAAATTGTGGAGGAAGAAATGTGAGAGAAGAGGGTTGGGCAAAATTTCAAACCAAAGTGGGATTGTGAGTGGGAATGCCAGAGACAATGATGTCATTGACTCATGTACTGGTATTGGTACTGCTAGCGGTGAACATCAGTTAAGAGGAGGTATGTAGAGTGAATAAAACATATCAAAAAACCAAGGAAGCTATGAAGTTGATGGTGATGAATCTGACGATCTCAATAATGATATGATGTGGTAGCTTGAAGTTGAACCATTGTAGAAGTAATAGGTCCTAGGTATTTATTAAACTTTTTCTTGAAGTCTATTGTCAGTTTTTGTATCTCATCATCAATCATGCATAATAGCATATTCCAATGTCAAAAACATGAATGTGGTTGATAATATCATCAAGATTTAATTCCACAATTAATAATGGTTTTCATTTGCATTATTCAGATCATATGGTACAATTCTTGTAGATTTTTCATTATTTTTTTTGACAACATAGCAATTCATATGTTACAATTCTTAGAAATACTAATTCTCATTAATTTAATTATAAATATGATACAATGTAACAATTCATTCATTAATACTAGTAAGAACATAACTCTTTGATTTTGTTTACAAAATTCAATGACTCAATACCCATTGGCAATTTGGTACATTGGCCAATTTCAATTTCATTACCCTAAGCCAATGACCCTGAATTCCCTTTTATAGAAACAAGGGAGTAATAACAACTTCAGGTCAAGTTGCCTAATGTGAAGTCTCAAAATCTAAATCAGTAAGATGACTACAACTCTACAACATCTCTACAAATATAGTTGTACATTTCTGCATTTGACAGACCCGTTTAGTAAATTAGCATTGGCAATAGCATCTGCAACATTGATCCTGTTCAAAAAACAAAGTTGAAACTTGTTACTTTAAACTCAATTCTAGTATTTAGGATAATATCAAAGTTATATACTAAAGATATAGAGATGATTGAAACTCAAAGTACTTTCACATACTATGATTGATGAGATCAAGATGATTCTGTCAGTTTCTTGAGTATGCTCCATTCTTTGTTGGTTGGAAGGGAAAAATTTGTGATGTTATAGTAAATGACCTGCAACCTTGTCAACCATCCATACTTAGAAGAGTGAGTTGAAAGAAATGTTCCTTCCATTAGTGCATTCAAATTTGTCAATGTTTTGATGTAGTTTGCAAATGCCTTCATGAGTTCTATCCCGAGGAAGCTTACCTAAACTAGACATCATTGTGTCCTCCAAATTTTTTTTGTAAGCTTCTCTTCCAACGAAATTCATTAATGAGTAATCAGGACCAGAACTCGGCAAACCAAGAGATATCAATTTGGTTGTTTGACTATTCATCTTGGTGAGATTTGGCCCAAATAAGGCAAAAGTTTCATCTGCTTCTGTTAGTTTCTGACATTTTTGAAAGACAAAGTTTTCCTTTATTGTTGCACCAATGCGGTCCTGAATTGTCTTTCTTGCCAAATGCATGTCACTGTTTGTGTTGATTTCTTGCATAATCTGCTTTGCAGTTTTCTATCTCTGATAATTTTTTTGTTCTTCTCAATGTGCTCTTTCAGCTTCCCAAAAACATCTCTAAGACTTTCATTCAGTTCAAACCAATCACACAACCTATCACCAGACATCTTTATTTGCCCCCAGAAGAATTTTTTTATTTGCTTGACTGTATTATTTACATTGTCATTCAAGATGTTTTCATAATTTTTAATTGTATTATTTTCCTTCTTTAGGTCTTCTCTCATTTTTGAGAGCTGGTGTTCACTATGTTGTTTTATTTGCTCTACTTTCTCTTCCCACTATTTTTCTTTCTCTTCCCACCATTTTTCTTTTACCCTCTCATTCTCCAATTCTTTCTTTATGTTATTGTTTGCATGTCCCACATTCTCCAAGTTTTTGTATAAACTTAATTAAGAGGCCTTTTCATCCTCAAGTTTTTTTTCGGTCTGCTCCAATTTTTCCCTCAGAGTTTTTAGTTCTATGTCCATATGTTCTTATTTTTCAATTGCTTCTTTAGAGGATGAATTTTCTATCTTTCTCTCTAATTCTTTGCACCTATTTTATGCTGCTTTCTCATTTGTCTTTACATTTTCTAGGTCTTCCTTTAACTTATCTATTGTGTCCTGAAGCTTTCATTTCTTTCTCTCCAACTTCATCACTGAACTGTAGACCACTTGGTTGGTCATTTTCGACACATTTATCTTGTCCACATTTTTAATTTTGGATAAATCCATTTGGAGGGTGCTAACTTGAAATTGAGATGGATCTAATCGACTCTTTGGTGGATTGTTATCTCTAGCTGGGGGCATGACAACCATGAATTCTATCATATCTTTATTTGGGTCATATGTGGGAAATAACCTATTGAATGTAGGTTCTACATCATGAGCTGTAGCAATTGCTTCCATCTTCATTGTCTTACTATTTTGTCTATTCCTATTTTTTGATTGTTCATAGTTAGTTACAAAATCATTGTAACAAAAATTAGGGTTTTCTGACACAATTGAATGTTTGAATGGTGAAATAGAACTTGCACTGATGTAGGAGCTTTCACCTATGTCTCATGTGGTTCTCCTAATTCCACCATGAGGATTAAAAACACCCTAACCCATTAAGAGTGGAGTTTTTGGACTATTCTAAGGGTTTTGTCCTGAAGGTTGGGCAATTGTTGGACTCACAGTCACCATTACCATTGTTGTACTAATACTTGTCATAACCTTTTGCTTCTTTACACTGTCTTGATCTTAGGGAACCATTGTTTTCATGTCCACCTATAATGTCCTTTTCAAACCACTAGTTATAGTTGTACCCATGATATCTATAGCTCTGGGAGTGGCAATTGATTCAAATTGAATCTGAGTGCTTGATTTAGATTGAATTTGAGTTCTTGATTCAGATTGAATCTGAGTGCTTGGAATGGGTGGAACTATATTCAAAGATGGAACAAATGAAATTAACTGAGTTGATGAATATGATGATTGAAATCCAAGGCCAAGGCTTGGTTTCTCACCATGTTTTGGTGGATTTGGTGGATCTAGTACAGACCAAAGCCCTTGTCCATTGGGACCCAGACCACCAAAACTTGGGTAGCCCATTTTTTCTATAATATCTGCACCTTTGGTATATTGAACTTTTGTGGACACATCAACTCCTGTACTAATTGAATATACTTTACTAGATGTGGGATTCATAGAATCTTGGTCATAGTCATCATCATCATCATGATATGCCTTAGCTAGATGCTCCTTATTCCATAATTCACTAAACATTGTATCCTCTTCTACGTCATAAATATCTACAGAGGTCTTTGGCTTGCCGAGATTCTTCCTTATTTCCCAAAATCAAAAATTTTGGTTTGAGTCCAATTATCATCCATACATTCATTCATTGCCTCTTTTGGAATAGATATTGTAGATGGTTGAGTAGATTTCTGGTAGAAATTGTACAATGTCATGGCCTGCACTTTTCCTTTCTATTTTTGCAATGCCATAATTTGTGATGACAATTCTTGTATTGACATATTATTTTCAGCAGCATATTTCTCCATCTCTTTTTTGACCTCGTCCCAGGACTCCATGTTTTTAAAATTTTTCAATCAATGGCATACTTTCATGTTGACATTTTCTTGTAGAGTTCCCATTCTATCTAAGCTTTGTTTCAATTATGTTGAGTAGATCATATTGTCAGTGACTATCAACATCAAAGCAAAAAATTGAAAAAAAGGCTTGTGCCACTTTGAATCCTCTTCTCTCAAATGTGAACCCTCCAAATGAGAAAGTCAAGGAAGGAAATATCATTTTCTTTTGCTGACCATTAAAGAGTACATCTATGCTCTCCATCTGTCTTACATATTCCAATGAAAACACCCTTTCTATTACATGTATTGGAAGTTTGTAGGGTTCTACCACTAAACCGTAACACCTTAGCACACTGTACTCTTCCATTAAGTACTAGTCAGCCAATTGTATTTGACTTCTGAGTTGAATGCAATCTCTGCAAGTAATCGACAATCTAGGCATTGGAGTGCTTGTAATTTTATGGTACATTGGTGCCAAAAAAAAGTCTACAAAATTGTTGTAGTTCCCTCTATTATCAATCATCCTTATCTGAGGTGTCCACTCATATATTGGATTTTGGCCCTGACTGCAAAGCTTGTTTGTCTGAAATATTGCACTATGCTTTGCTAAGAGAAGATAGCACAAGTAGGTTGTGAATCTAAATGTATTCTGTGAACCTCTTTTAACCATTATTAATTGATCTTGCATGCAATGAACAATGTGCTCAATAAAATAATATTTTACTAGCTCTTTTTCAAAATAAATATGAAAAAGAATTTCAAGAATGTTGGCACCCACTTGTTTGTTACTATCCAATCCCAAACAAAATGCTATCAAGGAAATATTGTCCTGTGCCCATGGCACAAAAATATCATAATCATAAGGAGGCTTATGGTCTGGACTTAGACTAGAACTGCTTCTTATTCCTCTGATATAAGAATCTCTTTGTGTTGCATCTAATTTTTCATAGTCCTCTACCAGCTTTCCCAGGTCAATGTGAACATTTGAGTTTTGTTGTTCAAACCCTAGGTTCAACAGACTAGCAAATTCACTCTTGGTTATGGACACAATTTCCTGCTGAGTATTTTTATTCACAATTTTTTTTCTATTTTCATCCTAATTTTTGGCGCAGACCATGAAAATTTTTGGGCAAGGGAATACTTGAGATAACACCATGCGTGCCGACTCAACAACCCATGCTTCAATTTTATTTTCCATTGCATTTATCATGAGGTTAAATGAATAAAATTTTGAACCCTTATTTGGATCATTTTTTCTTGTTTTCAACTGCAAATCTAATTTCCATTATTCCCTTATTTCCATGAATAACATGATCATAAATATCATGAAATAAACTAGTGAAACCTGGTGTTTTAAGTAGATTATGGAATTCTATTATTTGACTTGGCCTTTTACTCATAGTCTTATTCTTGATATTTATTTTGCCCATCGTGGAAAGTTGGTAATCGGTATCACTATTTACTCGTAGGAAAATTCAAATATTTATACACAACTATAAGCCTATAATTTACAGGGGTGATTCAAAATTAAACCCTAACAGGCTAATTTTTATATATAATATAAATAGTAAAGTTATAAATCAAGAGATTTGAAAAATTTAAAATGTGGGATGTAGGTGTTCAAGATTTTAGTAGTTACCAGTTACCTAGAGAAAACTTTAGTGGCGATTATTCACCATTTGGCGAATATCGCCCGTCGACATCCCGTGATTTGGTGAATAAACTGCCCATATGGGACTGACCCCATCACCCCACATTTATGAAGATTGGGTCCATTGCCTGGGTCCATCGCCAAATGCTATATTAAATTTTGTCCATTTCTTACACATTTTCGCTAATGGCATATACGTCTTGGGCACGATATATTTTTAAAATTCACCTATAATTTCAATACGGCCCCAAATGGACGGCCTATATTCGTCCATAGTTATATATAAATATTTTTTAGGCTGCCCCAACTTCGCCAGCTATTTTACTGACACATGTCTCAAACCGATGGGTTTTCGCCACCTTTATTAATCATACCAAGGTACTGGCGACCCATAATCACCTAGGAAATAACACAAGACGTGTTATCATTACGCGGGCTTCACCAAATATTTGGACACTAACCTAATACCTCCCGCCCAATTCACCAAAAGAGATTAGTATAAATACATTCATACATCAGTGTTATTGTACACAATTTGGAATCTTGGATCGGTTCAATTTGATTGATAGCAAATTTCAGACTGTCTCACTATTGAGTCTCGACTGCTTTGGCGAGTCAAAGGTAAGTGATTATTATTCTAAATTTTTGTGACTATGTAAACATTGTATATTATAGTTATTTTGTCATTTGTCACTTCTTCAACAAGTAAACATTTTTTTTACATATTTTTATCACTAGGCTGGTAGCCAATCGAGATGTCAAACAAGAATAAGGGTAAGGCTCTGGCCGATGGGGAAAGCCAAGAGAGGCCAAAAAAATGTAGAACCTTATCATTGTACTTTGGTCATGGTCGTGGAAATGTTTTTGGCCAAAATAGGGAAGCTAGTGTTACTTCATTACAAGAAGATTTTGAACCTGAGGCTGAACCTTCACGACATATTGAAGAAGTCAGTGAACCTGATATCTCAGATCATGATGAACTTGAAGAAGATTTTCAGTTAAATACCCAGAGTAGCCATAATGATATAATCGACTTGGATGAGACTGAGAATGTTAGAAAAGATGATGGTGCAACTGCAGGGATGAAAAGAAAATCCAAATCAAAGAATGATAGACTGTGGGATATGTCGAGGAATTTTCAAAAAGATTGGGTGTCAACATATCCATTCATTGAACCAGTGCCTAATCCAATTGAAGGGGAACCTCTGGTAGAATGCAGATGTAAGATTTGCAGCTTGATAAATAAGAAGGAAAAGAGGTTGCAGCTAAAAATTGACACCATAGAAAAGCATATTGGTAAAGTTTACGAAAAGAAAACCATAGATGGAGTTCAAAAATTAGTGATAAGATGGAAAACAAAGGAGGAATCTCAGCATGTTAGGAATGCAGTATTATATAAATTTCAGCATAATATAAAGATGAAGCCTGGTGAAGTTAAAGGCTCTATTAAAGCTTGTTTTGGAAAAGCATTGGAAGTAGAACTAATGGGAAAAGCTATTCAGTTAAGTGTTGTGTTTAATATTTTGAGCAGAGGGCATCCAATGATAGACTACCCATCATTGAGTGCTTTATTACACTTTTTGAAAGTTTGTAACTATCCTAACAGTCACTGGTCAGTAAATAGTGGATGGGAATGGGCAAGTTGTCTTGCTGATGTTGAAAAAGAGGATTTGAAGGCAAAAATTAAAGAGTCAAATTTTATTGCATTGTCTTTAGACGAGGTCACAACAATAGACAATACTTCCTGGGTATGCATGCATGTTTATACTATATAGAATTTTGTTCGCCAACCTCATCCACTAACTGTTGCTAAAATGAGGGATAATGCGATAGCAGAAAATTTATTTCAACTAGTAAAGAGTTCTCTAATTGAATATGGAGGTATAGATGACATGACCATTGCCAAAAAGCTGGTGTGTGTTGGAGCTGATGGAGCTTCAGTAATGCAAGGCCACAGGGGTGGTCTTTGCACAAAGATACAATCTTCTTGTGCACCCTACATTACTCCCATTCACTGCATGGCCCATAGAATGAATCTAGCTTTTGGAGTTGTCAGCAAGCATGCTCCAATACAAAAAATTGAAGTTTTAATCAAAGAGATCTACCAATACTTCTGTCGAAGTCTGAAATGATTCAGGGAATTTCAACACTTTGCTGAAGGACTAACCGACTGGAACAAGCTTCTTAAGGATAATGATACCAAATGGATCTCTTTGGATGGACCAGCACATCGAGTTTTTTTAGAATATCAATCATTGCTTGGTCTAATGAACTCAAGTCATGATGAAGCAGGGCAACCAAAATTTCCTGCGCTGCTGTCAATGTTAAGTAATGTAGAGACACTGTTAACATTAGCAGGTCTTCTCCCCATGCTTGAGGAAATGAGAAATTTAATGAAAAAGGCCCAGCAAAGAGCTATGTATATCGTAGAATATGCTACGCTCCGTAAGTTGACATGCGTGACGCTCGATAATCTCTATCATTTATTTGTTGATGAAGTAAAATTTTCCAGCTAGCTAAAAATCACAGATTTGGACAATCCTGATAACTTTTTAAAAATTGGTTCAAACGGGGGGTTATGTGCAGAAGTTCGTAGAGTTGAGATACCAATGCACTACAATGCCAGGATCAAGTCTGAGGAACCAGGAAAGAACCTTAGGAGGCGAGTATCAAGTGTTAAAAGGGAAAACTTTACCAAGATCATTGAGTTTGTAACAGCTTCAGTGAAGCACATTGCCTTTGATCTTTCCTCACAGATTAGAGAAAGATTCCCTCCAGTCAAACTACTTGAATCCATGGCTATTGTGTTTCCTCATTATTGGCGTATGAACAATCTGAAAGATTTTAAAAGTAGGCTACTAACTTTGATAGATCATTTTTGCAAAACCAAAGAGTTAGATGGAGTAACTCTAAATGAAATTTTAGATGCAAATTGTTTGAGAGAGCAATCAGCTCATTTTTCACGGATAATGAGGGAACAATTTAATCTTATGGAGAACCCTATGGAAGATGGATCGGTAACAAGGCTTTGGAAAAACCTAGCTGAGAGTGAATTGTTGATTGATTCAATATCAAAATATTTCAAGCTTGTTGAATTATGTCTAACCATGATATTGGGGTCGGTGGAGGATGAGAGAGTTTTCAGTGCTTTGGGATTCCTAAAGTCAAAGCTAAGAAACAAACTTGACAAGAATTTGGAAAATTGCTTGAGGCTCTATACATCTAGGTATGAAGTCAATACTTTTCCTTATGAAAGGGCACTAAAATTGTGAAGGAAGAAATGTCAGAGAAGGGGGGTGGGCAACATGTCAAACCAAAGTGGGAGTGGGAGTGGGAATGCCAGAGACAATTATGTCATTGATCGGGACCCATGTACTGGCACTGGTATTGCTAGCGGTGAACATCAGTTAAGCGGAGGTATGCAGAGTGAAGAAAACATATCAAAGAACCAAGGAAGCTATGAAGTTGATGTTGATGAATCTGACAATCTCAATGATGATATGGTGTGGTAGCTTGAAATTGAACCGTTGTAGAAGTAGCACTGAAGAATTAGCATGTCCTAGGTATTTATTAACTTTTTCCCTGAAGTCTACTGTCAGTTTCTGTATTTCATCATCAATCATGCATATCCTAATGTCAAAAACATGAATGTGGTTGATAATGTCATCAAGATTCAAGATTCAATTCCATAATTAATAATTATTAATGGTTTTCATTTGCAATATTTAGCTAATATGGTACAATTCTTGTAGTTTTTTCATTATTTTGTTTGACAACATAGCAATTCGTATGTTACAATTCTTAGAGTTAGAAATACTGATCCTCATTAATTTAATTAAAAATATGATACAATGTATCCATTCATTGATCAATACTAGTAAGAACACAACTCTTTAATTCTGTTAACAAAAGTCAATGACTCAATTCCCATTGGCAATTTAGTAAGCCAATGACCCTGAATTCCCTTTTATAGAAACAAGGGAGCAACAATAGCTTCAGGTCGATTTGCCTAATGTGAAGTCTCAAAATCTAAATCAGTAAGACAACTACAAGACTACAAGTCTACAACATCTCTACAACTTTAGTTGTACATTTCTGCATTTGACAGGCTAGTTTAGTAAATTAGCATAGGCAATAGCATCTGCAAGACTGCAACATTGATCCTATTCAAAAAGAAAAGTTCAAAATTGTTACTTTAAACTCAATTCTCGAGTCTAGACTATAGTATGTAGGATAATATGAAAGATATAGAGATGATTGAAACTGAAAGTACTTTCACATACTATGATTCAAGATGATTCTGTAAGTTTCTGTAGTATGCTCCATTCTTCTTCAGTTGGAAGGGAAAATTTTTTGATGGTATGGTAAATGACCTGCATTCTCGTCAAAATTCCGTACTTGGAAGAGCGAGTTTGAAGCAATGTTCCTTCCATTAGTGCATGCAAATTTGTGAATGTTTTGATGCACTTTGCAATGCCTTCATGAGTTCTTCCCTGAGGAAGTTGCCTAAATCAGAGGTTATTGTGTCCTCCAAATTTTGTTTGTAAGCTTCTCTTCCAACAAAACCCGTTGTTGACAAATCAAGTCCAGGACTCGGTAAACCAAGAGATATCAATTTGGCTATTTTATTGTTCATCTTGGCAAGCTTTGGCCCAAATAAAGCAAGAACTTCTTCTGCTTCTGTTAGTTTCTGACATTTATGAAATACAGAGGTCGCCTTTATTATTGAACCAACGTGGTCCTGAATTCCCTTGCTTGCCAATTGCCTGTCAGCAGTGCTGTTGATTTCTTGCATAATCTGCTTTGCAGTTTTCTGTCTCTGACCAAAAATTTTGTTCTCCTCAAGTTGCTCTTTCAGCTTCTCCAAAACATCTGTAAGAGATTCATAGAGTTCAAACCAATCACACAACCTATCAGCAGAAGACTTTATTTGCCCCCATAAGTAATTTTTTATTTGTTGTACTGTATTATTTACATGGTCATTCAAGAAGTTTTCATAATTTTTAATAGTATTATTTGCCTTCTTTAGGTCTTCTTTCATTTCTGAGTACTGGTGTTCACTATGTTTTCTTATTTGCTTTGCTTTCTCTTCCCAGTCTTTTGCTTTCTCTTCCCACTCTTTTGTTTTTACCCTCTCATTTTCCAATTCTTTCTTTAACTCATTGTTTACCTGTGCAACATTCTCCAAGTTTTTGTATAAATTTACTAAAGAGGCTTTTTCATCCTGAAGTTTTTTATCCCTTTTTTCCAATTCTTTCTTTAACTCATTGTTTACCTGTGCAGCATTCTCCAAGTTTTTGTATAAATTTAATAAAGAGGCTTTTTCATCTTGAAGTTTTTTATCCCTTTTTTCCAATTTTTCCCTCAAAGTTTTCAGTTCCGCGTCCATATGTTCTTGCTATTCAATTGCTTCTTTAGAGCCAGAGGATGAATTTTTTATCCTTTTCTCTAATTCTTTGTACCTGTTTATTGCTGCTTTCTCACTTGCCTTTACATTTGCCAGGTTTGCCTTTAACTTATCTATTGTTCCCTGAAGCTTTCCTTTCTCTCTCTCCAACTTCATCACTAAACTGTAGACCACTTGGTTGGTCATTTTGGACACATTTATCTTGTCCGCATTTTTAATTTTGGATAAATCCATTTGGAGGGTGCTAATTGAAATTCAGATGGATCTAACTGACTCTTTGGTGGATTGTTATCTCTAGTTGGGGGCATAACAACCATGAATTCCATCATATCTTTATTCAGGTCATATGTGTTTAATAACCTATTGGATGCAGGTTGTGCATCACGAGCTACAGCAATTGCTTCCATCTTCATTGTCTTACTATTTTGTCTATTCTTGTTTTTTGATTTTTCATAGTTAGTTACAAATTCATTGTAATGAAAATCAGGATTTTGTGAGACAATTGAATGTTTGAATAGTGAAATAGCACTTGCACTGATGTATGAGCTTCCACCAATACCATGAGGATTACCAACACCTAGACCCATTACAAGTGGGGTTTGTGGACTATTCTGAGGGTTTTGTCCTGAAGGATGGGCAATTATTGGACTCACAGTCACCATTGGCACTGTTGTACTAGTACTACTACTAATACTTTTCATAACCTTTTGCTTCTTTACACTTTCTTGACCTTCGGGACCAACCTTTCTTGCATCTACATATTGATATAATATCCTTTTCAGACCACTACTTTTAATTGTACAAATGATATTGCCAGCTGTGGGAGTGACAATTGATTCAGATTGAATCTGAGTGCTTGGAACAACTGGAAGTGGAACTCTATTTGAAGCAGAAATAGATGGAATTAACTGAGTTGAAACCAATGTGAATGGAATTGACTGAGTTGATGATTGATCTCCATGCCCAAGGACTAGTTTCTGACCATGTTTTGGTGCTATAGCTGGTGGTTCAGGTGCATACCAAACCCCTTCTCCACTGGGACCCAGACCACCAGAACCTTGGTAGCCCATTTTTTCTACAATTTCTGCCACTTTGCTATATAGAAGTTTGGTGGATGCATCAACTCCTCTCTTAATTATTGTACTAGATGAGGGATTCAAAGAATCCTGGTCATCGTAATCATCATCAGTATCATTGTGATATGCTTCAGCTGGATGCTCCTTATTCCACAATTCGTTAAACATTATATCCTCTTCCACCTCATTAAGATCTGCAGAGGTCTTTGGCTCACCGAGATTCTTCCTCATTTCCCAAAATTCAAAAATTTTGGTTCGAATCCATCTAGCATCTATACATTCATTCATTAGCTCTTTTGGAATACATTTTGTAGATGGTTTATCATCTTTCTTGTAGAAATTGGATGATGTCATGGCCTGTACTTTTCCTTTCTGTTTGTGCAATGCCATTATTTGTGATGACAATTCCTGTATTGACATATTATTTTCAGCAGCATATTTCTCCATCTATTTTTTGACCTCCTCCCAGGAGTCCATGTTTTTAAAATTTTCAATCAAAGGCATACTTTCATGTTGATATTTGCTTGCAGAGTTCCCATTGTCTTTAAGCCTTGCTCCAATTATGTTCAGTGGATCATACTACCAGTGACTGTCAACATCAAATCAAAAAATTGAAAAAAAGGCTTCTGCCACTTTGAATCCTCTTCTCTCAAATGGAAACCCTCCAAAGTAGAATGGCAAGGAGGGAAATATCATTTTCTTTTGCTGACCATTAAAGAGTACATCTGTGCTCTCCATTTGTTGTACATATTCCAATGCAAATACCCTCTCTGTTACATGTATTGGAAGTTTGTAGGGTTCTACCCATGAACCGTAAAACCTTAACACAATGTACTCTTCCATTAAGTACCAGTCAGGCAATTGTAGTTGACTTCTGAGTTGAATGCAATTTCTACAAGTAACAGGCAATCTAGGTATTGGAGTGCCTGTAATTTTATGGTACATTGGTGCCAAAAAGAAGTCTACAAAATTGTTGTAGTTCCTTTTGTTATCAATCATCCTTATCTGAGGTGTCCACTCATATATTGGATTTTGGCCTTGAGTCTAACTGCAAAGCTTGTTTGCCTGAAATAATGCACGATGCTTTGCTAGGAGAAGATAGCACAAGTAGGTTGTGAATCTAAATGTCTTCTCTGAACCTCTTTGAATCATTAGTAATTGATCTTGCATGCAACAAACAATGTGCTCAATAAAACAATATTTTACTAGTTCTCTTTCAAAATGAATATGATAAAGCATTTCAAGAATGTTGGCACCCACTTGTTTGTTACTATCCAATCCCAAAAAAAATGCTAGCAAGGAAATACTGTCCTGTGCCCATGGCACAAAAATTTCATAATCATAAGGAGGCCTATGATCTGGACTCAGACTACAACCACTTGTTATTCCTTTGATATAAGAATCTCTTTGTTTTGCATCTAATTTTTCATAATCCTCTGCTAGCTTTCCCAAGTCAATGTGTACATTTGAGTGTTGTTGTTGAAACCCTAGGTTCAACAGACTAGCAAATTCACTCTCAGTTATGGACAAAATTTCCTCCTGAGTATTTTTATTCACAATTGCTTTTTTATTTTCATCATAATTTTTGGCGCAGAGCATAACAATTTTTGGGCAAGGGAATACTTGAGGTAACGCCATGTGTGCCGACCCAGCTTCCCACGGTGCAATTTTATTTGTAGTTGCATTTACCCTAGGGTTAAATGAATAAAATTTTGAAGCCTTATTTGGATGGTTCCACTTGTTTTCAAGTGCAAATCTAATCTCCATTATACCCTTATTTCCATGAATAACAGGATCATGTATATCATGGAATAAATCACTGAAACTTGGTATTTTAAGCATATTGTGGAATTCTATTATTTTGCCCATCGTGTTATTCTTGGTATTTGTAGCTACAAGCCTACAGGGGTGATTCAAAATTAAAACCTAACAGACTAAATTTTTTTTATATAATATAAACAGTAAAGTTGTAAATCAAGAGACTTGAAAAATTTAAAATGCAGGACGTAGATTTTCAAGATTTTAGTAGTTACACTTACCCGTTGACGTTCACGTTGCCCTTAGTTTTGATTTTTGCAGAGAGCTAAGAGACTTTGTAGTTTGTTGCTTTCCTCAGACCTCAATCCTCAACCTAGAAATTAAGAATCCGTAACTTTGTTGTGCTGTAAGTTTGTAAATTGTAACCCCTTTCTAATTTCTAAATCTGCAGACCACGCATAACTGCAAAATTAAAGAAACTTAAAGCACCAAAATTGTACAATCTATACTCTATAGTCATCACACCCTATCATGTGTCACTTTTAGTTTAAATGTGAGTGGAATTGTGGACCACTAGTTACTAGACATGCATCATGAATCCGGAATGGGTTTGCTAATGTCACTGTTAACTAACCTGTCATGACTCATAATGTATTAATGTCATTCTCATTCATAAGGTCACTATTAACTGTAAGTGGAATGTGATTATGTCAATGTGTTAACTGAGCAGTGACACGTGTCATGATTCCAGGACGCGTTTCAAAAGATAGGGTGTCTTTTTCCTTTCGGCCCAAAACTCAACTTCAGTCATTGATCTATAAACATCCAATGACAATGGTGAATGGTGTGGTACTGGTGGCCCCGTGGGTCGTGGGTCCCATTAACTAGGCTAGTTAGGATGACTCACATCATGAGTCAGACGTGTTAGTGTCACATCATCACCAAATTGAAATGACATTGTTATTTGTTGGTCGACCGAGGAGTTTAGTGACACGTGTAATGATTCTGGGACGCGTTTGAAAAGATAGTATTTCTTTTTCCTTTTAGCCTGAAACTCAACTTTGGTTGTTGATCTATAAACATCCAATGACAATGGTGAATGGTGTGGTGGCCGCGTGGACCGTGGGTCCCATTAACTAATCTATTCAGGATGACTCACATCACAAGTCAGACGTGTCAGTCTCACGTCATCACCAAATTGAAATGACATTGTTCAATGTCATTTGTTGGTAGACCGACGACCGTGCGAGGTGTTAAGTGACACGTGTCATGATTTCGAGAGGCGTTTGAAAAGATGGGGTTTCTTTTCCCTTTCGGCCCGAAACTCAACTTTGGTCGTTGATGTATAATAATCCAACGGCAACAGTGAATGGTATTGGTGTACTATTTTTTGTAGTGATTAATTTTTTTTAATTTAAGATAATATTACTATTTAATTTTATTTGGAAATATTCTTTTATTTAAAACACATATATTTTAGAATTGTTATTATATTATCATTTTAATAGTACTATATTTTAATTGATTTTATTTTTGTATCATCTAATTAATATTAATTTTTTATAATATATTTAGAAATACATATATATATATATATATTGTTATTATAATATTATCATTATGATAGTATTATATTTTAGTTATTTTTATTTTTATATCATCTTTTAACTATATTATTATTATATTTATCTTATATTATCTTATAACTATGCACATAACCTTTATATTATTTTTTATAGTAAACTTATATTTTCTATGGGATTATTTATTAAAATATACTTATTATTATACATATTTTTTAGATTTATTTTTTACATTGTTAAAAACTTAGAGACTCAATTTGACAACTTTAATCTTTTAATAAAATGAAAGAATTATAATCATTATGTAAGTTGAAATATATTTCATATTTTATGATGTTACAAATTATAAATATAAGATATAAGTTTTTTTCATTTAAATATATGTTTAAATTATACTATGTTAGTTTACCATAATAAGAGTTAAAAAAATTACATGTGAAAAGTAATGTTCAAATTCTATATTATAATTTGTGAATATTTTTTAATGGAGAGTAATTATTTAAGTATTTAAACATCAATCTCATTCGTAGAGATATAATTGTACTTCAGACTATGTAATAAATTAAATGTGGGAGACACCATTTAAAATTTTTTATTAAACTACAGTTTCAATTAGTGAAGTTTAATTGTAATAGATATCTGAAGGAGGATATTTGTCAGTTATTTTATATATATTAAAATAAATATAGATAAGCTAGTCTACAGATAATTGATAAAGCATTGAAGCAAGTAATTAAAATATTGCAATCATGGTTACAGAGAAGTATAAATTATTAAAAACCATTTTTGCAATCACAGTTACAGAGAAGAAATATTGCAATCACGGTTACACAAAGCACAAATTGAAATGAGGTAAAGCTTGCAAAATTTCCATTGTATTTTTCATAAAACTATATTTACATTCTTGACTTCATACTATGTCTATAAACAAAAAGAAACATAGTCGACTTGATACTATGTCTATAAACATATTATATTTACATTCTTGACTTGAGACTATGTCTATAAACAAAGAAAAAACTGTAAATGACTACAGTACCAGTACCAGTACAAGGTAAGCTTTTAATATTTATAAAAAAAAAAATTTATAAAGAAAAATCAATTGCGCCCTTCTGTGTAGAATTCTGCAGAGAGGATTAGCTGCATGAATTTGTCGAGCCACACAAATTGCCCCACCCGAGCCTCCTCTATGTCAAGCTCAAACCATTTACAGAGAAAACCCCTGGCAATCAGCGCCCATTTCCTATGGCGTTTCAATTGCCCAGCAGTCAGGCACAAAAGAAAAGGTTGCATGGCCACATTCTGGCCTAGGAGGAGAAGCTTGTGTATTTGACTTGACCTAGGGATCCCCACCCCTAATTCAGCAAAGATGACAACTTGAACATCGTCCCCCAAGTATTCCTCTTTGAATACCCTCCTCAGCAGCATCACCATGTCAACCTTCGGTCCTCCAAGGTCCAGAAGGGAAGCCAAAAAATGAGACGTAATGTCTGTGGCTACCCGGTACCTATCTTCATTGTCAAGAAACTCTTAGCCCAACACCATTCTGACAGCCTCTGTAACGAAAGGCCCACCATCCTTAAAAATTGATGCTAAAAATTCATCAGAAAAGGAACCCAAAAAGGCCTTCTGGGCCTCCTCAGAAGTGCATCTAAGACAAATGGGAGTGTCCATCTTAGATTACTTGTAGACTGTAAAACTTAAAATAGTAAAACTAGAAAATTTAAAAACAAATTACTTGCAGAATGCGTCACTGCAGACCCTAAACAAACAAACAATCAATGTCGATGAATAATGAAGCTAGATCGTCTATAAATAGCCCTTGAATCCTTGATCGTTACTTACCAATCAATTATTTCTATCTTAATGGTATTAAATACATTGTCCTCGATATGCCTCTAAATCTTGCACGAAAATCTTTTCCCTAAATACATGCATGTGAGAATTGAAAATTTTGTCCTTAATCTTTCACATCTGGCAGTAAATCTTTTCTATTGATAAAAAACTTTCAGAAATCGGCTGTACAATTTGGGAAGTGGTGTGTGGTAGCCAAAGAATGTCATTGTCATTGACATGGCTTTTAATTCTTTCCCGGTTAAGTGCTTTTAATACTCTACAGACAACTTACCTTGATACGTGTCAACATTCCGGTTAAGTGCTTTTAATACTCCACAGACAACTTACCTTGATATGTTTCAACATTCCGGTGACTACCTCGAAAATTCTTCTTCCTTCAAGAAATGTTGGACGAAATTAAACCTTAGCCATTGATCTTGGATCATCAGATGGTCTGAGTTCTCAAATAATACATTTAACATAATTACAGTGGTAGTGGCAAAGATTATGGTAGTGGCAAATAATACATTATGCTTCCATAATATAAGGTCAAACAACCATGTCTTTAAACCATCACTTGCCAGTTGCCAATAATTTATGTATGTTAGGTATGCTAGGTTAGGCTACTTATTTCCCATCTTTTGAACGATTAGGCTACTTATGCCAATAATTTATTTATTTTTCCATAATTAACGAACGATTAGCCAATACAATTATTTTTTCACCCTTCAAAAGAAAAGTATTCCCCTCAAATATTAAAATTTTTTACTTGAAAAGAAAATTATTCGCCTCAAATATTAAAATTTTTTACTTGAAAAGAAAATTATTCACCTCAAATATTATAATTTTTTACTTGAAAAGAAAATTATTCACCTCAAATATTATAATTTTTTACTTGAAAAGAAAATTATTCGCCAGCAATTTATGAAATTTTCAATTTGGGGGGAAAAAATCGCCAATACAAACTATGAAAAATCATGGATTTGAAAAAAAAAATCGCCTAGATTAAAACAAATAACCCTCTAAAATAATGTACAATTCGCCAAGACTTTACACTTTTTCCTAAAAGGGGGTTTCTTAAAGTTATCACTGTCGTTACCCTTAGTTTCAATTTTTGCAGATTATGACTGGGAAGAGAGCTGAGATACTTTGTTGCTTTCCTCGGACCTCAATCCTCAACCTAGAAATTTAGAATCTGTAACCCCTTTCTAAATCTGTAGACTACTTATACTTATAAATGAAAAATTAGATTGGAAAGTGAAACTTAAAGTACCAAAATTGTACAATCTACAATCATCACACTTGTCATTGATCGTGTGAGTGGACACATGTCATGAATATGGAATGAGTTTGCAAAAATGGGTTTTATTTTCCCTTTCGGCCTGAAATAAAGCTTCAGTCATTGATCTATAATCATCCAACAGTCATAATGTTAGTGTTAATCACTATTTGGTGTGGTGGCCCCGTGGATCCCATTAACTCACCTAGTCACCTGACGATTGACTCACCTCATGAGTTAGACATGTCACATTATCATCAAATGACATTGTTGGTAGATCATGCAAGACTACGAGTGGAACGTGTTACGTGTTTAGTGACACGTGTCATGATTGCACAATGGGTTTGAAAAGATGGGGTTTCTTTTCCCTGTCATCCCAAAATAAAACTTTAGTCATTGATCTAGAATCATCCAATAGTCATAATGTCATTGTTAGTCATTGTTTGGTGAGTAGTGTGGTGGCCCCGTGGGTCCCATTAACTCACCTAGTCACCTGACAGCTGACTCACCTCACGAGTCAGACGTGTCACATCATCATCAAATGACATTGTTGGTAGACCATGCGAGACTACGAGTGGAACATGTTACATATTTAGTGACATGTGTCATGATTCCGAAATGAGTTTGAAAAGATGGGGTTTCTTTTCGCTTTCATCCTGAAGTCCATCGTACATCATCGATCTGTCGTCATCCAACAGTAGTTATTTGCAACGGACATTGTTAAATGTTATACTATTATTTTTTCCTTTATAGATATTAATTAATAATGGATAATAAGTTAATAACATTTAAAGTTATTGAATTGAATAGTAACAATTGTAGCCAATCAAATTCAAAATACACTATTTTTTTAATAATATTACATTCTAATAAATTTCAGAGGCCGGAGTTAAGGTTAATGTTTAGAGATTACGAGATTTTTGTGGTCGCTGACTTGCTAGGTCTCTCAAACATGAGTTAAAGCAATATTTTTTATTGATTATATAGTATACTTAAACCTAAAATAATATTTTTTATTGATTATAAGTTTAATGTTGATAATTATAATCACATATAATTATCATACCTTATAATTAGAAAACCATAAATTCTTTCTCTAACCTTATTAATTCATTTGTCCTTCAAATTGATTATATAGTACACTTAAAGTTAAGATGATATTTTTTATTGATTATAAATTTAACGTTGATAATTATAATTACATATAATTCTCATACATTATAATTAGAAAACTATAAATTATTTTTTTAACCTTATTAATTCATTTGTCCTTCAAAATTTTGTAAATCTTTCATATTAAATGCATGAGTGTGTTAATTTTGACAGGTAACATTACCCAAAATTAATGTTAGTACTCAATGATAACTGATAAGACATTTCTTTTATTAACTACAACTGTCTACATTGTACAACAGTGATACATTTTAAATATTCAAATTTAAAATGGAAATACCATCGACATCATTTGAATGTTTCCTTATTTCTACTAAAACATACTTACAAGTTACATCATACATATCTAATACAAAGATAATGCAACTAATTAAAATATTGCAATCACAGTGGCAGAGAAGTCTAAGAACCATTTTTTTTACAAATTGAAATGATAAGTAGGAGATATTTTTCACAACAAGTCAAATTGTGATATTGCTATCAGGATTCAACTGTGTAGTTTTTTGAGTCAAACTCATTGACCTATGATTCATGAGTAGTGGTTCACATGAACCCATCTCTCATGAAAATGAATGGAACACTTAGCACTCATTGGATCTAGGTGATGCTCATAGAGGTGAAGCACTAGGACTTCCAGGGAGGTCACCCATCCCAGTACTACTCTAGCTCAAGTGCGCTTAACTACGAAGTGTCCTCCATGGTTAAACCCACTCTACTTGCATCCTCATTTGCAAAACCTTCACCAAGTTTTGTGCCTTATGAACCATTCTTAGAAAGCCCCTTAAGCTCATCAATTGATAAGTAGGAGCAAAGTGGGTTTAACCATGGAGGAAACTCCATAGTTAAGCGCCCTCAAGCTGGAGTAGTACTGGGATGGTTGACCTCCTAGGAAGTCCCAATGCTTCACCTCTGTGAGCATCACCTAGATCTAATGAGTGCTAAATGTTTCAATCATTCTCATGAGAGATGAGTTCGTGTGAACCACTACTCATGAATTATGGGTTAATGAGTTTGACTAAAAAAACTACACAATTGAATCCTGATAGCAATATCACAATTTGACTTGCTGTGGAAAATATATCCTACTTATCAATTGATGAGCTTAAGGGGATTTCTAATGAATGGTTCATAAGGCACAACACTTGGTGAAGGTTTTGCAAATGAGGATGCAACCAGAGTATGTATGTATGTTAGGTATGTTAGGTTAGGTTACGTGTTTGTGTTATGTCCCATCTTTTGAAAATCACCAATAAAATATTTTTTTCCATAATTAATGAATGATTAGCCAATAAAATAAATAAATTTTCAAACGGTACATAAAATTCTCCAATACAATTGTTTTTTTTCCTTAAAAAAAAAAATCATTCGTCTCATATATTATAATTTTTTACTTCAAAAGAAAATTATTCACCTCATATAATATATATTTTCCCCACATGACTAAAGAATTTGCCATCAATTTATGAAAATTTCATTCGATAGGGAAAAAATTGCCAATACAAACTATGAAAAAATGAGGATTTGCATTTTTTCTTTCCTGCATTAATCCAATTTCCCCCTAAAATAATGTACGATTTGCCACAATTTTACACTTTTTCCTAAAAGAGGGTTTCTTAAAGTTATCCCTATTCATCACTTAGTGTTCCTCTAGCGCTTTTGATGGAGTTCATCACCTTTTTGATTTTGTTTTTGTATTTCTAATTATCTTCTCCTTCATTCATCCTCATGTCATCATATTTCCCTCTGAGGCTTTCTACTTTCTCTCTTTGAACATGTGGGTCACTGCTGTAAACTATTTGTAGCTTGGTCCACATCTTGTAGACAGTTGTCATATTTTCAATCTCTGCATAGACATAATCAGGTAGCATGCTTGCTATCATATCCATTGCAACTGTATGCTCTATGCTGATCTTTTGTTCTTCAAGTGTCAAGGTACCGATGGGTTCAGTGTAATCATGAATTACATGAGTCCAGTATTGAGCTTTGGTGGTTTTCATGTACAACTTCATTCTACTACACCATAGAGTGAAGTTTTCCTTAGAAAACTTTGGTCCTTCCTTCCTCATCATTTGATCTTTATCCTGTTGTGGTTAAACATCTTAAAAAAGAAAAGTGGCTTTGATACCAATTTATGGTCCCAACCGGTGCTGAGAGGGGAGGGGTGAATCAACACACACTAAAACTAAAAAAAAAATCTGATATAATGTAACTAAAACTGTAAGCGGAATAGATTCTATCACAGAAATAGTTATCACACAATCAAACTATACACACCAAATTTATCACGTGAAAACCCAAATCAAGAGAAAACCATAGTTTGAGGAAACCTCACAAATTTTCAATCTTATGAAGTGTGCCCTATAAGGAGCCTTCCCTATTAAAAGATTACAAATACACTGTTAGATGTGACCCGGTTAAGGGATTTAATAAATAAGGCCTTGTAGACTATGATTTTGAACCTGTTACCTATCTTGAAAGGCTGAAACATTCAAATATTAAACTAATCTAACATGTTCATGAACTAAAAATAGCATAAGACATGAAAACAAAACCAAAGCCACCTCAAAATTGTTGCTAAAAATAAGTGCTATAGAGCAAATGTTTGATTTGCTTCAATTAGAGGGATGTGGGTGTGCTCTCAAATGCATGGAGAGGGATTTATGGTGATGCATAAATGATGAGAAAAGCTTGAAATATGAACTAATATTAATCCATCAAGCTATTCTAAGATGTGTTAGAAAACATGAAAAATATGAAGAAATCTAACAATTAAGATGTATGCTAAGATGATCTAGCTAAAAATTCTCATGATAACAATGCAATAAATGATAAAAACTAAGCTAATAATTTGCTCTTGGAAGGAGGAGTATTTATAGGATTTCCTAAGGGCTTGGGTTAGGAGGATAGGTTAGAGTTTGGGGTAAGGTTAGGGGTTGAGTCAAGGGGATAAGGATGAAGACTTTCTAGAAGAGTTTAGGCTTTCTAAGGATAAATATTGAATTTAGGAGATAAATAAAGATTTATTTATCTCAAAAGCTTTAATGAGTTTGAGGCTCATTAGGGGAAGGGTTATCTCCTTGTGACAAGTGTCATAAAGGGATTGGGTTGAAAGATGGGAGGAATGTGCACAATTTGGGAAATGTGCCTAAGGTCAAAGGGTGTAAGAAAGGGGTGAGGGGCTTCTTAAATGCACCATAAATGCATGTAAGAGGGATAAGGAGGCCTTAAATGCACTTAATGCATGTAAGAGAAGCCTCTAGAAGTTTGTTGACTTTGGGTCAAGCTTAGGAGTTGGCTAACCTTGTTTAGGGAATGTGACAAGGTTAGGGGGAAGATTAGGATTAGGATTAGGGGATTTTAGGATTAGGATGGGTGAAGAGGTTGGGTTGAGAAGTTTCTAGAAGAGTTTAGAGTTTTCCTTGGTTTAGGGAGAATGAATAAATGTTTATTCATTCCAAAGGCTTTTGGTTTTGGGAATATTTATTAAAATATATTTAATAAATATGAAAATTAAATATTTAATCTTAATTAAATATTTTGAGTTGAGATTAGGGTTAGAAAGGATGGGATTAGCCTTTAATCAAAATTAAAGAAGGATTAGAAGATTTTGGAAGAGGTTAGTGGTCTTAAGGAAATTGGCTAAGTTTTGGTCAAAAAATAAATAAATTATTTATTTTGGGATTTTTGGTCAATTTATTAATTAAAATAATTAATAAATAGGGGATTAATGTTTAAATAAGATTTAAACATTTTTGGGAGGGATTTCTTAATTAAATATTTTTAATAAAGATAAAGGGATTTAATGACATAAAAATAAATAAATAAATTAAATAAATAATTAATTAACAAATGATGATGTCATTAGGGATTTTTCAGAAAATAAAAATACTTTATTTTCTAAAGGATTTTTTAAGTGTCTACATTTTGCCCCTTTTTGATGTGATGCCGCAAGTGGCATGGCTTCAAAGACAAGAAAATAAGATGCCCAAGGCTAGAATTTAGAGGAATAAGGGATTGTGCCCCCTCGAGAAAATAACACAAGGAGTAAACGTTGTGGAATTTTCTCGAAAGGAAACAGAGAAGGAACGACTGAGGAAGCAGGGGAGATAAATTACCAAGCTTCCAAGAGCAAAGATGGGTGAATGCAAGATGAGATGGAATGCAAAATGCAGGATGCAGCTATATGAGGATGCAAGATTAATCTATATGATGCAAGATGCAGGGGATTTGGGGAAGCTCCATGCTTTAGATCTTTTAGAGAGCATAACCTAGTTTAATATAGAAATGCTAGAGACCTGCCAAGGATACTGGGATCACGAGGCCTTGTCACCAATGTTGCATAGGACTGACGCTAAAAAGACACGCAGGGTTGCCCCAGCATCACGCATGAACCCAAGAGGAAGCATGGTGGAAACGATGCTGAAGAAACCACAAACACACAACTGACTCATAGGCAGAAGTAAAAGATCAAAAGACCTTACCCCAGATTATCCTCATTCGCAGCGTACCATGATATAAAGGATCATGGTGACTTTGAGTAGAGAACAATGAGAAGCTGTAAAAGATTAACAAGACCCAAAGGACAAAATCCAAGGCCAAAATGATAACTCCAAAAGACAACCTTTGCCAAGGAGAGAGATTTGATTTGATTGATGGTGGGAAGATTGGTCTGAACATGTGGAAGGATACATCGACATGGACCTGGTGTGCTTGGTGGAAGATTAAGTCAGACAGGGAGGATACAACTGAGGGGACCCGTGATTAGGCTTAGGTCAGACAAAATAGAAGCATACATCTGTGCGGACCCGATGATGATGGGGAGAATGCTGTGTTGCTGATTGGCAAATGATGAAGTTCAAAGATGGTCATGATGATCAAGGATAGTCGACAATTGATGTTGCTGAAGTGCGAGGTTGGGTAGGACAAGATTTCTTATCAGATACTGCTGCAGGACTAACAAGGATATGTACAACAAGACAACGACAAGGGATGCTAGACACAAAGGATGGGACCTAAAGACACATATGTACAAATGAGCTAAGGTGGAGACACGACGGACACTATGGTACAAGACTTAGGATTAGGATGTACAAAGAACCTGGGGATGAAGCTGAAAACTCTAAAGATATGCAAGAGGATGCCCCAGTTGGGTTGGAAAGCCAAGACAGACTGACGGAAGATGTGTCCTGAAATGACATAGATTTGGGAAGGACATATCTCAACGATGATGATTGGATTGAGATCAAGGCTTGCTACAAGACTAAGGATTTGGATTGGATGGATTGGCTTGATCTTGGATGTTGGATAGCTAGAGGATGTGGAGAGGATTGGAAGATTGCTAGAAGACTGCTAGGAATGTTTGGATATGGATGAATGGCATTGGATTGCATGAAAGGTAGCCTATAGCTAGATACCAATGACAAGGAAAGATACTAGGTGATGGAGATATGGAGGAAATGCTGAGGGATGAGGATGATGGAACTGCTAGGAGATTTGGATGGAGGAAGATTTGGATTTGGATGGAAGAACGCGTGAGGATTGGATAGAGGAAGATTTTGGGAGATTGGATGGCGGATTTGCTTGAGGTTTGGAAGATGGAAGATTTTGGATGAAAGATAGTCTCCAAGGAATATGTTACCAAGGAATAAGATGCCCCCTGCTTAGGATAGTTCATTCATTCAGAGGCAGTAGGATGGGGTACGATTCGACAAAAGATATGTCGATAAGAGGATGAGGAAGGTAGATGGAAGATATGATGAATGGATTGGATAGAGGATATGTAGCTAAAAAGTGTGATGGATGCCAAGAAGGTGCCCAAAAGCATGTATACCTGGTAGTCTTTGTTTTGTCATCAAGATCCAAAAAGGAGGATGAAGGAAGCGAGAGACAAATGGGATGGAGGAGATGTTGGATAAGAGGTGATAGAAGGGAATGGACCCCAACTACAGAAAGGAATTGGGGGGGGGGACCTATGCATGATGCCTGTTTGCTAGGTTTTCACCATGGTACTTGTCCAAGGTGCTTGAATTGCCAAGTTTTCACCATAGGACGAATGTTTTTCTCTTTTTCTTTTTTTTTTGATATTTTTCTCTTGATTTTTTCCAATTTTTATGGATTTTCTGATTTTTCGCTGATTAGATGCTGACCTTCTGATATTTTTGATGTGTTGCTATCTTTCTTCACTGATCTTCTGACTTGTTGTTGACATTTTCTGATTTTGCTGACCTCCTGATTTCTCTGATTTGTCATTGACTTTCTTCACTTATCTTTCTGATGTGCTTGGATGTTGGTACAACTTTGTTAGGATGGAGGAATTTATGCAAAAGCACAGATTGGATGGGGTAGATGGGATATATGGTGGTAGAAATTGTTTGGATGGAAAGATGGAAAGTGATCATGATAGGGAGATGCTGTCAGGACCAACATTGGCACATGTTGTGAGGAAGGTGGATGAAGCGGATAGGACGTGGAAGATAGAGGTGAATGTGATGGAGGATTTACACTAAGAGATTTTGAATCTTTGGGACCCAAAATAGATTTAGGAGATGGAGGAGAAGACTGAATAGCTGGGGGATTAGCAACTTTGGATGCCATTGTAGATGTTTCTTTTAGATGCATTACATCTTTTTGCTTTGGGATCCACATCATTTTTGCTTTAGCTTTGGTGGGCCTTTGTGGCCATTGGTATGCATCAGATTTTGCTTTTTTATTACTGGGCCTTTGTGGCCATGTAGTGGATTTTGCTTATGCTTTGCTAGGCCTTTGTGGCCATTGGGATGCATTGGATTTCTTGATTGGATTTTGCTTTGGTTGACCATGTCATTTAGATTGGACATGGCAATCCTTAGATCTTTGTGGATATGTCCCTTTATTCATATTGGATATGGCATCCAAATTGTGGGGAGCATCAGAGTGAATATGAGGAGATGTGCGGGATGGAGGAAATATGGATGGAGAGATGGAAGGAGATTGGTAGATAGGATATGTGGGAAGGTGCCTTTGTTGATCCCGACTAGGGATGCTTGGATTTTGGATGAAAGATTGAGTAGGATAAGATGGGGGATGATATTTTGGGATGTAAGGGCCCAAAATGGATTTGGTATGTGGAGGATATGTGTTGGTAGATTTCAGGACATAGGGACCCAAAATGGATTTGGAGGATGAAGGAGGAATGTGATAGGTTGTCTTTGGTTGTAACGATGGAGGAGGAGGAATGGCGTTGTATGCTTTGGGAGATGTGATGGTGGGTTTGGAAGGATGCTTGAATTTAGCTTTAGTTGTACCAACCTTTCTGGAGGAAGTGTCTTCTTCTGATGTGTGACCAATGCCACATAACTTTGGATGTTTCTTGTCTTGGATAGGCTCTAGATTTCCTTGTTCATGGATGCCTAGGCCTTTGCCTTGATAATTCCATTTTTTGAGCATTTTATCCAAACAAGGATATTTCTGACTTGGGGAATGTGATAAACATCCAATTTCGGGTTCCTTGATGGAAGACATGGAACTTATTGCTTCTGCTTCAAGTGGACTGCCTTTGACAAATGTAAGTGATCCAAGAGGATAGAGTGATGGCAGTGGGATAGTTTGGTTTGGAAGATCCTCAAGAGGAGAGGATAGGATGGTGGGATTTTGACTGGGATTGGGGGATAGTAATGAATCTTCAGATGGAGAAACTAGGATGATAGGATCTTGGATTGGAGGAATTAGGATTGTAGGATTTTGGATTGGGGGTGATGGAAGCAATAGAACATGTGATGGGGGAAGTGAAGGGATTGGATCTTGATTTTCTTCTGCGAGTATTTCAACATTCTTTTGGGAAAGATCTTGACATGGTAGGATTTGTGTGGATAGAATGCTGGGGGATGCATGGATGGAGTCTTCAGATGAGGTGGATGGAAGGATGGGAGATTCTATAGTTGTGATGTCTGGAAGAAGGAAGAACTTTTCAGATGGTATGGATGAAAGGATGGAAGGTTCTATAACTGTGATGGGAGGAAGAAGGGTGAACTCATGAGGCTCATCAGATATGGTTTGGATAATGCTAGGAAGGGGTGATGTTGGTGGGGATTGGATGGAGACTCCAGATGGAAGGGACTCAATGATGCTAGGAGATGGAAGAGGATCAATGTATGGAAGATAGATGATAGATGGGAGCGATGGATGGGCCTCATCAATGATGGCTTCACATGAAGTTTTGAGATGGTTTGGATCTTCAACTTTAGGAGTGGGATTTGTTGTTGGCTTCCTTGTGAAACTCCTTGGAAACTTTCGTGGTGAAGAAGGATTGGAATGTGGAGGAGATGGAGAGCTAGGATAGTTCTCATATGAAGATGGGGTGGAAGATTGTGAACTTTCTTGAGGGGATGACTGTGTAGACGAGGAGTTGGAGGATGGTGGGTTGGGAGAAAGGATTGGAAGACTTGGTTTTTGGTTTTGAGAATGATTTGGAGGATAAGTAGATGGAGGGTTCGGATAAAGGATGGGAAGACTAGGATTTTGGATTTGGGGGTGATTTGGAGGATGAGTGGATGGAGGTTTTAGATAAGGGAAGTAGCGTGAAGTGTTTCGAGGGAATGGTGGTGATTGGGATATGACTATAGCAGGAGATGGAGGTACGAAGGATGCATATGGAGGATGTGTTTGTTTAAGATAGGGATAAGGTGTGGATGGATAAGATAATGGATTTGCCTTGCCAAGGACATGAAAGGGGGTGCTAGTGGATAAGTGTGAAGGCATGATAGGATATTTTGGAGGAATGATTGGATGCTGGGGGATGTTTGGAGAAAACTTGCTAAGATTTTCAAAATATGCATCGTGATCTACAAGGCTTTCATCATCTTTGGGATAGGATGGATTGAGGGGAGAGACATAATAACCAAACTCATCATAATAGTTTTGAGACATGCTGACTTGTGGATGAGTTGGATAGGAATGAAGGATGAACATGGATTGGAAGACTAAGACTCAGATTGGGATGACTGAGAGGATCATACTAGGATTGGATTTGGCTTAAGATTGGAAGAAGACTGACTCTAGAGGAAGATAGACAAGGGGATGGGGGATGACCAAGATGACGCTGCTAACCTAAGATAGGAGGAAAGGATGACAAGACTAGATTGAAATGACTGGAAGACCATGATTTGAGATTTTGAAAGCTTTGGACATTTTCTGGATTTTGGTAGGATTTGGACTGACATGGCTTTTCTGAGTATCTAGAACCAAGTTGTAGATCAGTTTGATGTTTTTCCAATGGCAAAGGATAGATTTCAAAAAAGATTTTTGGAAAAGCAATCTCCACAAGGGACAAAGCAACCTTGCGGGATACAAGCAGGATGACTAACTCTGATAAAGCTTTTGAAAGTGTATGTTCCAACAAGTGTTTTCATGGAGTATTGACTGTCAAGCACTTCAAACAGATCTACCTAAGGAAGGTGAGTATCAAAATCACTTGCCCACAGCTTGGTACCCCCTAAAAGGGAATACAAATGGTGAGTAATCTTGAGGTGATCCGGTAAACCCCTTGGATCGGTTCTTGCACAAGGATTTTGATACTTTCAGATGTAGATAGGGTAGCCTCTATTTTATCAAGTTTTTAATAGTTCCGTGGAGTCTCCATACCCGGTTATGCTGACCGCCTGTGACTCACTTAAGAGCCTAGCCAACAATGCTGGGGGAGGAATATTTACCTTTCCCTAGACATTTGCATTTGGCACAAAACGCCCGTGGATTAGGAGATATAAGTGAGTACTTTTTGCCTTCACTTTATTTATATACCAGCCAGGGGGGATACTGGTTTGAGGTCATTCTCTGAGGAGGAAGCGCTTTTCTCCCTGGACAGGCCTCGCTAAAAGTAGAACAATTGAACTTGTCTGAGTTCAAATGTTCTACGTTGCTTACTTTAACAAGGATTATACAAAAAATGTAAAGCTCCTAGATGCACATCAAGCAAGTTGTTCTTTTTTTTTTTCAAATTGATTAAGTGATTGATTAAGTGATGTTTGAAAAAAAACCTTTGAAATTGAAGACACAAGTGCTTAAGGTTTGATTTGTTCTTTCTCCAAAAGATAAACAATTTGAGCGATTGCAAGTTCTTTCCTTTGAGCATTCAAGATTGAGTGAGCGTGTTGATTTAAAACTTTGAAAGTGCTTTGTTTTAACCTTAGATCATTCAAGATTGAGTTTGTTTGAACTGAAATACAACAAGGAAGGAATAGGGATGCTTTTCTTTCCAATTTAGATCATTCAAGATTGTGTTTGATTTTCAAAATGAAAATGACACTTTAGGACCTAAGTTCATTCCTTTAGTTTCATTCAAGATTTTGTTTTGACTTCTTTTTTTAGACCCCATGGCAAAGTTCCTAGATTTAGTTTGATGCATGAATTAGAAAAACATTCAAGACTTTGCCACAAAAAGATGTTAGAATTTCTAGGACTGATTTTCGGAACCCATTTTAGATTTTAAGATGCAAATTTGAGATTCTTTTTAAGTACCCAAAGCTTTCAAGTGTTCCTAATTTTTGCATGAATGCATCTAAAACCTTGATGTTGTAAGGATGCAAATGCTTTGATTAATTTTTCTTGTTTATTAGAACAAATTTTGAAAATTTTAGTCCTTAATGCATTCAAAAATGATTTGGGGATTCATTTTAAGCACTAAACAAGGTGTGTATGATTTTTCTTCCTTAAACATTTTTTTTGTTTTGTTTTGTTTTTCAGAAAAATTTGCCATGATCCTGCAAGAAGAAGTAGATAGAATAGAAGAAGAATATAGACAAGAAGAGGAAGAAGAATTAGGAAGAAGAATTCGAAGTGCTTCGTCCACCTATAAGCTTGAAAAATTAGAATGTTTGCAAAGAACCCGTGAAGTGGGTCCCACCGGGCGTGCCAGAATGTAGACTATGATTTTGAACCTGTTACCTGTCTTGAAAGGCTGAAACATTCAAACATTAAACTAATCTAACATGTTCATGAACTAAAAATAGCATAAGACATGAAAACAAAACCAAAGCCACCTCAAAATTGTTGCTAAAAATAAGTGCTATAGAGCAAATGTTTGATTTGCTTCAATTAGAGGGATGTGGGTGTGCTCTCAAATGCATGGAGAGGGATTTATGGTGATGCATAAATGATGAGAAAAGCTTGAAATATGAACTAAGATTAATCCATTAAGCTATTCTAAGATGTGTTAGAAAACATGAAAAATATAAAGAAATCTAACAATTAAGATGTATGCTAAGATGATCTAGCTAAAAATGCTCATGATAACAATGCAATAAATGATAAAAACTAAGTTAATAATTTGCTCTTGGAAGGAGGAGTATTTATAGGATTTCCTAAGGGCTTGGGTTAGGAGGATAGGTTAGAGTTTGGGGTAAGGTTAGGGGTTGAGTCAAGGGGATAAGGATGAAGACTTTCTAGAAGAGTCTAGGCTTTGGATGAGGATGAAGACTTTCTAGAAGAGTCTAGGCTTTCTAAGGATAAATATGGAATTTAGGAGATAAATAAAGATTTATTTATCTCAAAAGCTTTAATGAGTTTGAGGCTCATTAGGGGAAGGGTTATCTCCTTGTGACAAGTGTCATAAGGGGATTGGGTTGAAAGATGGGAGGAATGTGCACAATTTGGGAAATGTGCCTAAGGTCAAAGGGTGTAAGAAAGGGGTGAGGGGCTTCTTAAATGCACCATAAATGCATGTAAGAGGGATAAGGAGGCCTTAAATGCACTTAATGCATGTAAGAGAAGCCTCTAGAAGTTTTTTGACTTTGGGTCAAGCTTAGGAGTTGGCTAACCTTGTTTAGGGAATGTGACAAGGTTAGGGGGAAGATTAGGATTAGGATTAGGGGATTTTAGGATTAGGATGGGTGAAGAGGTTGGGTTGAGAAGTTTCTAGAAGAGTCTAGAGTTTTCCTTGGTTTAGGGAGAATGAATAAATGTTTATTCATTCCAAAGGCTTTTGGTTTTGGGAATATTTATTAAAATATATTTAATAAATATGAAAATTAAATATTTAATCTTAATTAAATATTTTGAGTTGAGATTAGGGTTAGAAAGGATGGGATTAGCTTTTAATCAAAATTAAAGAAGGATTAGAAGATTTTGGAAGAGGTTAGTGGTCTTAAGGAAATTGGCCAAGTTTTGGTCAAAAAATAAATTAATTATTCATTTTGGGATTTTTGGTCAATTTATTAATTAAAATAATTAATAAATAGGGGATTAATGTTTAAATAAGATTTAAACATTTTTGGGAGGGATTTCTTAATTAAATATTTTTAATTAAGATAAAAGAATTTAATGACATAAAAATAAATAAATTAATTAAATAAATAATTAATTAACAAATGATGATGTCATTAGGGATTTTTCAGAAAATAAAAATACTTTATTTTCTAAAGGATTTTTTAGGTGTCTACAGGCCTATTAGAACCTTCCTGGCTAGAGGACTTAGAACACCTAAACAAATTGTTAGAATAGCTAAGAGGGGGGGTGAATCAGTTAGATCAGTTATCCAATAGTCACATACAAAATGTATCACTTAAAACAAATTCAAAATTTTTTTGTATCTCAGTAACATAAAATACTAAACTATCTGTGTCTTTACTGATTACTAGTCAAATATCTTACTGTGATTACTGACCAAATCAAATATGCAATATGTAAAGTATGATAACCAAACATTCATCATAGAAACACATAACACAATGATTTAACGTGAAAATCCTGTTAAGGGAAAAACCACCTAGGACTAGTAACGCGAAATAATTTTCAGTCTTCTGAAGTGAGCTTGGTGAAGAGCCAACCCTGTTAAAGGTTACAAAACACACTGTAAGGTGTGACCTTGTTAGAAGATTTAAGACTAATAGTTATTGTCCAACTAGTATTCACTATGGGTTTGATAAGATAATAATGTACATTCTATGAATGACATAGGGCAATCATAAGACGGTTAAGTCCACTCGGTTAAGAAATTTTTCTATTACAATGGTTAAACTAAAATAGTAGGTGATATGACTACAATACAACTTGATTTTCAAGATGTTCAGATCTATTTTAAGCCCATAAAAATCCTTTGATCAATATTTCAATTAATTTCTTCAATATTCAATAACTTACTGTCACTCGGTAATAGCTCTCTGACACTCGGTTAACTCTACAGTTCGGTTCTCCTTCAACTAGCTTGATTAGGCATGCATGAAGCTGTGTTCATGCAAAATCTCTACAGTCTTCTTCTTCCAACATCATTTCAACAATGAAGCCAATGTCTCTTATATAGAAAAGTAAACCATTTTCTTATCATCCTTTAGATTTTTTCGCTTAATCTACTTCATTGATTTTGCTGCTTAAACCTACCTCGGTAGGTGTGTCAATAACTTATTTCAATTCCATCCTTTAGATCTTCTTCGAATTTTGTTAGCCGTGGATCTCATAACAAACTTTATCTTCAACCTCAAAATCATACACATTCCAGCTCATCAATTTTTGTCGGCTAAACTAAACATTTAGTTCTTTCATCCATACTTAGTTAACAAAGAAATGCATCAGTGAATACAAGCTCAGTTGATACTATCACTCGGTATACACTACACTAGCTCGGTGTATACCAAAATGCTTCATTTACTGACCACACTACTTTGTTAAGTTTTCCTTCCAACTTCATAATAGATTATGCAACATAATCAAGTCAACCATATGAAGTCATAGACTCATCAATAAGTTATGCTAAGTATTGTTAGGAATGAATTCTAAATGTTTGGTAGCCATTCTGTAGCAGTTGTTGTTGCATTCATGACTATGATTGTCATTGATGTCAACACAGTGATCTTCTAGAGACTTGCAGAGAAGTAGACAGAGTTTGAATTAGCACACATAAAATATTGTAGTTGGAGCTATGTGATGTTGAGGATATACTCATTGGTATGTTATATGTCTATGGTTAAGAGTGTAGATAGTAATTCTTTTATTCATGTAAGTTATGAGCATTTTGGTGGAAGCAGAATTCAGGCAGTGTTCCTGAGTAGCGGTTTGTGGAAATCGGATGATATCTCCTAATCAGGATGGAATCTAGTTTTTCATAGTTAAAAAGAAGTTGAAGACACATTGATAGTGATGTGGATGATAGCATAAATTTTGAGGTCCCATGAATGAAGATTTATTGTATTTGGAAGCTGATAATTTTGTGTAATTTTGATGTAGTGTGTGGAAACTTTTATTTTGTAATTGTATGCTGACTCATTTGTAATTATTTGAGTGTGGTATAAAGGAAGGAATGTGTTTTCTTGTTGACATGTAGAAGAGGATAGTAGTGTATAAATATGAAGTGAAGAAAAGAGCTAAATGTGAAAGTGAATTGTGAAGGAAGACATGCGAGTACAGAGATTTGAAATTGAGATCTGGTGTAACAATGAGTGCAGCTTGGCATAGTCAAAGAAGAGGTAACATATTATTCTATTGAGTAATACAAAGATTATTTGGATAGTGTGTTCAATAATCTTACCCTGAAGCTATTTGGGTAGTGGGTCCTTCTATCTTCCGTAACTCTTAATAGGGTTATAATCTTTTAACAGGGATTCAAAATCTCCAAACAAGGATTCATATGTACTGAATGTATTTCATAAAAATCCTAATAGAGTCCATCCTTTCACAAGGAATATTCATATTAGTGCATCTTTTGTGGGCATCATTCCCACTGGGGTTTACTCTTTGATCAAGAGGTTCCCTAGTCAACATATCTTGTGTCATTGTGTTATTGTGTATGAATATCTTTGTATGGTTGATAATTATATTGCTTATATGGTTTAATGCCGTTGAAGATGATAAAATTTACAATTATATGATAACTGATTCACCCCCCCCTCTCAGTTATATTGGTGGACTTTACTTTCTAACAATTGGTATCAGAGTGGCAGGTCCTTGAAAAAGAAGTTTAATAGCTTAAGGAGATCCATGGCGAATTTCAGGAAAGAAAGCCCTGAGTTTGATGGAGTAAATTTTGATAGCTGGAAAGAAAAGATAAGACACACCTACTATTTTTAGGACTAGGTTATTGGTTGATTAAAAAGAATGATAAGATTATCATTGAAGAGGATAATCTTGAAACATGTACTATTGATGAGAGAGATCTATTCATGTGTAAAATACTTGCAAGAGAAGCACTTTTGACAGCCCTTCCAGAGAATGAGTACAGTCAGGTAAAATGTTTGAAAAAATCTCATGAAATTTGGAAAGCTTTACACTCTACTTTTGAAGGTGATGAACATGCAAAAAGAGTTAGATTACATAATTGGATATGTGCATTTGAGGATATAAGAATGTTGGAAGATGAATCTGTTAGAAGCTATATTGATAGGATGTCAGAAATTATTATAGGCATAAAATCTTGTGGAGGAACAAAGATAGAGAATGAAGTGATATGGAAAGTTCTGAGGACATTGACTCCTGTATTTAAGAATACAACATAGATGATTGAAAAACTTATACCTTGTACTACAAACTTTACAAGAGAGACTCTTCTTGGAAGATTGGAAGCAGCAGAGATGAACCTAAGGTTATTAGGAGACTTACCTAGAATGGAGACAACATTCAGTGCTCTTAATGTTCACCCTACTTTGTCAAGAAGCATTAGTGTGAGCAGAGATTATGATGGCAGTAGAAGATCTAGAAATGAAGAAGACAAGAAGATTGAAGAAGGTATTGCCTTGCTTGTGAAGAGAGAACTAGATGGTAAGAAAATATTTAAATGTTGGACTTGTCAAGAATATGGTCATTTTGCATTTAAATGTCTTAAGAGAGTTAAAAAATACAGAAACAATTTCAAACCTAGAAGATCTAAGCAATGTTATTATGCTAATGATGAAGATCTTGAAGCTAGTATAGAGAGAACTTTAAGTGAATGTGATAATGAGAATAATGATGACATAGGATTTGTAGCAATTAAAGAAGAAAATTCTAGAATTGATGTTAAGGAAGAAAAAGCCTTAGTTTCTCAAGTTGAAAAGAAAGTTGATTGGATTGTAGATAGTGGTTGTTCACATCATATGACTGGAGACATGAAAAATTTCATAAAGTTAAATGAATATGATGGAGGAGTTGTTAGAGTTGGAAACAATGCACCTTGTTTGATTAAAGGTATATGATCTATTACTCTTGATGGAAAGACTAATACTGATGATGTTTATTTTTTGGATGGATTGAAACATAATATTTTGAGTGTTGGACAATTAGTTGATAAGGGATATCAAGTTTGGTTTACTGAGAAAACTTGTGTGATAAAGGATAAAGATGGAAATCTGATTGGAACTAGAGGTAATGTATTTCAGTTGAATCCTATTGAGATGACATGTTTGATTACTAAAATTGATGACAATTGGTTATGGCATAGAAGGTTTTGTCATATAAACTTTGACAACATTGTGAAAGTAAGTACTACCCTTGCAGTAAGAGATTTTCCTAAAATTATGAAGCCTACTAACATGATTTATAAAGAATGTGTGATGGCTAAACAAAAGAGAAGTTCTTTTCCCAATAAGAAGTTTACATCTACAGAAAAGCTAGAAATTGTTCATAGAGATTTGAGCGATCCTACCAGGACTAGAGGATTCTATGGAGAAATGTATTTTATGATTCTTGTTGATGATTTTACAAGAATGATGTGGATTGCATTTCTTAAAGAAAAGTCTGAAGCATTTGATAAGTTTAAGATTGTTAAGAATAAAATTGAGAATGAATCAGGAATGAAGGTTAAATGTTTGAGAGCTGATAGAGGTTTAAAATTTACTTCTAGAGAGTTTAACACCTTTTGTGAAGAAAATGGCATTAAGAGATAGTTCTTAGCCCCTAGAACACCTGAACAGAATGGTATTGTAGAAAGAAGGAATAGATCAGTAACTAAAGCAACAAGAGCTATGTTATTTGAGAATGATTTGGAGAAGATATTCTAGAGAGAAGCAGTGAACACAAGAGTGTATACAATGAACAAAGTACAAATTAGAGCAGACACAGACAAGACACCTTATGAATTATGGTTTGGACATGCACCCTCAGTTAAGTATTTTAGAATTTTTGGAAGAAAATGTTATATAAAGAGAGATGATGATATTGAAAATTTTTATCCTATAAGTGATGAAGGTATATTTCTTGGATATTCTTTAAAAAGAAAAGCCTATAGATGTTACAATAAAAGAACTAAGACTATTGTTGAAAGCATAAATGTTTAAGTTGATGAAAAGTTCAAAATTTAGGAAAGAATGCTTGATTATGAATCATATGAAGAAGCTCATCCTAAACCTAACACTAGATCTACAAATTATATTATGAGAATGATAGTGATTTTTTGAATGAAAGCCACAGTGAAGTCATTGAAAAGCCTACACCTGAAGTGAGATTTGAGAAAGTGACACCTAGCAAGAGTTTATTAAGAAATCATCCTATTGGAAAAATTATTGGAAGCATCAAAAGAGGAGTTCTAACTCGGAATAAGGTACAAGAACAGTTATGTTTGATTTCTCAAATTGAACCTAAAACTACTAGTGAAGCTTGTGAAGATGAAAGTTGGACTAATTCTATCAAAGAAGAACTAGATCAGATTGAAAAGAACAAGACATGGGAATTGGTCCCTAGACCTAAAGACTAGAATGTTATTGGAACTAAATGGGTATTCAGAAACAAGATGAATGAACAAGGAGAATTAGTGAGAAAAAAAGCAAGATTAGCATGTAAGGGATACTCACAACAAGAAGGAATTGACTATGAAGAAACCTTTGCACCTATTGCAAGAATTAAAGCAGTAAGAATGTTTTTGGCTTATGCAGCTTATAAGAAATTCAAAGTATATTAGATGGATGTGAAGTCAACATTTCTGAATGGAGAATTGGAAGAAGTCTACATTGAGAATCCTAAATGTTTTCCTTTGACTCAAGAAGGAGACATGGTATGTAAACTAAAGAAAAATTTATATTGATTAAAACAAGCACCTAGAACTTGGTATGCAAGATTGGACAAGTATTTGTTAAAGTTGGGATTTACAAAAGGAACAACTGATAGCAATCTATACATAAAAGAAATTGAAAATGGTTTGTTGGTTATAGTTATTTTCATTGATGACATTACTTTTGGAGGAGAAGATGAAGCTAGTGACAAATTTTCTGATGAAACGAAGACTGAATTTGAAATGAGTATGATTGGTGAAATGAAATACTTGTTGGGATTACAAATAACACAGAACAATGATGGTATCTTTGTAAGTCAGAAAAAGTACCTGAATGACTTGTTGAAAAGATTTGGAATGGATAATTGTAAACTAGTTGGAACACCTATGGTAACTAGACATAAGTTATCTAGCACAAATGAGACTCCTGCAGTAGAACAAAAGAATTACAGATCCATGATTGGAGGACTATAGTATTTGACACATACAAGACCTGATATAGCATATTCAGTTGGAATTGTAGCAAGATTTCAAGCTGAACCTAGAGAATCACATTATGCAGCAGTAAAGAGGATACTGAGATATTTAAGAGGCACAATGGACTATGGATTGTGGTATGAAAAATCTGATGATTTTACCCTATGTGCATATACAGGTGTTGATTGGGGAGGTAGTATTGATGATAAGAAAAACACCAGTGATGGAGCTTTTTGCCTTGGAGGAAGATTGGTTTCTTGGTTAAGAAACAAGTAGAATTATATCTCATAGAGCACAATAGAAGTAGAATCTGTAGCAACAACCAACAATTGTAACTAGATAATTTGGATGAAGCAAATGCTGAAGGATATTGGAATAAAGTTTGTTGAACCAATTACCATACATTGTGACAACACTAGCATAGTTAGTATGTCTAAGAATCTTATATTACATTCTAAGACAAAGCAAATAGAGATTAAGTATCATGTTGTAAGAGAGGAAGTTGCTGAGAAAGAAGTCAGACTTGAGTACATAAGTACAAAGGAGCAGATAGCATATATATTTACAAATCCTTTGCCTAAGGATACATTTGAGTATCTGAGAGGTATGCTTGGGGTTATGCCCCAGCCTACTTTTGAGAAGTGATGCAGTTGGTTGCATCTGTCTAGTGGTATATGAGTCTTATCTTTCTTCTGGATTGGATGTTGGTACTTCCTCTATGGGGGAGTATGTGTATCTAACTCGAGTCTTGAGGACTCTAGTGAATGTATTTTCTGAATAGTGTCTTTTGACATTGGAGTTGTTGTTGACATAGTGATGAAATTTCTATCATTGATGTCAATGGGGGAGAAGTGTACATGAAAAAAAACTATTTGTACTATTTGAACAGGAAAACAAAGCAAGATTTGATTGATAAAGATGATTTGAAGCTGTTGTGTTGTAGTATTGGATTTTTGGAACATTGGATGTTTTTTCATCTATGTTGCCATCAATGCCAATGGGGGAGATTTTTATTAATGAATTCTAAATGTTTGGCAGCCATTTTGTAGCAGTTGTTGTTGCATTCATGACTATGATTGTCATTGATGTCAACACAGTGATCTTCTAGAGACTTGTAGAGAAGCAGAAAAAGTTTGAATTAGCACACATGGGATACTAGAGTTGGAGCTATGTGATGTTGAGGATATAATCTTTGATATGTTATATGTCTATGGTTAAGAGTGTAGATAGTAATTCATTTATTCATGGAAGTTATGAGAATTTTGGTGGAAGCAATATTCAGGCAGTGTTCCTGAGTAGCGGTTTGTGGAAATCTGATGATATCTCCTAATCGGGATGGAATCTAGTTTTGTGTAGTTAAAGGGAAGTTGAAGACACATTTATAGTGATGTGGATGATATCACAAACTTTGAGGTCACATGAATGAATATTTATTTTATTTGGAAGCTGACAATTTTGTGTAATTTTGATGTAGCGTGTGGAAACTTTTATTTTGTAATTGTATGCCGACTCATTTGTAATTATTTGAGTGTGGTATAAAGGAAGGAATGTGTTTTCTTGTTGACATGTAGAAGAGGATAGTAGTGTATGAATATGAAGTGAAGAAAAGAGCTAAATGTGAAAGCGAATTGTGAAGGAAGACATGCAAAGTACAAATATCTGAAATTGAGATCTGGTGTAATAGTGAGTGTGGTTTGGCACATTAGGAGAAGATGTAACATATTATTCTATTGAGTAATACAAAGATTATTTGGATAGTGTGTTCAGTGATGTTACCCTGAAGCTATTTGGGCAGTGGGTCCTTATGTCTTCCATAACTCTTAACAGGGTCAAAATCTTTTAACAGGGATTCAAAATCTCCTAACAAGGATTCATATGTACTGAATGTATTTCATAAGACTCCTAATAGAGTCTAGCCTTTTACAAGGAATATTCATATTAGTGCATATTTTTTGGGCATCATTCCCACTAGGGTTTACTCTTTGATCAAGAGGTTCCCTAGTCAACATATCTTGTGTCATTGTGTTATTGTGTATGAATATCTTTCTATGGTTGATCATTATATTGGTTATATGGTTTAATGCTATTGAAGATGATAGAAGTTACAATTATCTAATAACTGATTCACCCCCCTCCCCTCTCAATTTTCTTGGTGGACTTTACTTTCTAACAAGTATTCCTTATCCTCATCTGTCATATCCATCTTCCTCCATGTAGATGTCTCAGTTCTTCATCTTTTCTCTCCTCTTTACAGATGTTTAGATATTTGCAACTATCATGATAAGTAATATCAAAACTAGTTGACATCAATGAAAACATAATGACTAATTTAATTATCTTACATATCATTTCAGTCCTCAATGATCTCTAATCACTGATCTTCAAGTCATTCAAGTACTCAATCAGTTGTAGTTCATCAATCTCTCCCTTTGGCATTGATGGCAACTCAAGCAATATGAAATATACCATATACATACCAAACATGTATTCTACAACTATGATAACAAATGTTGTAGCTCGGTAAGCTCTCCCTAGCTTGATATTTAAATATGTTTAATCACTTTGTTACATGACAACATTGTAGGTGTAGACTTTCCTCTACATATTTGATCTTTTTAGCTCTCAGATTCCTTATGTTCTTAGCAACAAATCTTCAAAACTCTCCTCTGATTTTCTTAGATTATCTCTCCCTTAGATAGATGTTCCAGTGATCTCTCAGTTTGTCATATTGTTTATCTCTCCCTTTGACAAAAATGCCAAAGAAAAATATAAAACATACAGCTCTGTAATAGCCAAGTGACTCTCTGTTGTTCGGTGCAGACAATGTATCTCAGTATATTGATATGTAAATCTCTGTTCGAGTTCCTCAAATCTTTCACAACCTTAGACAAAATCCAAAGTGTGAACTATGTTACATCAACATAAATGATCTTTTGATAAGATTAGGCTGATGCAACCTCTAGATCACATTAGTGACCGGTAGACAGAAGATAGACTCCAAGTCTAGTCCTCAAGTATTCAAAATTTTTCTTCAGTAGAGGCTTGGTAAAAATATCAGCAAGTTTCTCTTTTGATGTAACATATTCTAGTTTGACTTGCTTCTCCTGTACTTGTTCTCTTAAGTAGTGGTACTTAATAGAAATATTCTTGGTCTTTGAGTGCATTACAAGATTCTTAGAAATATTTATTGCACTAGTGTTGTCATAATATATAATCACTGGCTTAGTGATTACCTCATTCATCCCTTCCAACACTTGTTTGATGTAAGCAATGTTTGAACAATTTGTAGCAGCAGCAACATATTCTGCTTCGGTAGTGGACTAAGAAATACATGGTTGTTTCTTACTTTTCCAAATAACAAGTCTTTCACCAAAGAAAAATGCTCCTCCAGTTGTACTTTTTCTGCCATCTATATTTTCAGCCCAATCTACGTCAGTGTAGACTCTTAGTTCAAACTTGCCTTCCTTAGGATACCGTAATCAATATTCCTTTATTTTCTTTAGGTATCTCAAGATTCTTTTTACTACAACCATATGTGAATCCTTTGGATTGACATAAAATTTGGTAACAATCCCCACTGCATGTGCAATATCTAGTCTACTATGTACTACATACATCAGTTTACCTATCATAGATCGGTACAATGTCTAGTTTACCTCTATAGATTCATCATCTTTAGCTAGTTTGCAGCTTGTGACCATCAGTGTTCCAACTAGTTTAGCATCTACCATGCTAAATGTTCTCAATAATTCTTTTATGTACTTTGATTGTGTGATGAAAATTCCATCATTTTGCTGAATAACCTGCAAGCCTAGAAAGATCTTAATCTCTCCAAACATATACATTTTAAATTCTTTTCTCATCTCATTATCAAATGATTTACATATATGATCTTGTCCTCCAAAAATTATATCATGCACAAATATTTCAACAATTAAAATAGTGTCACCAGACTCCCCTTTCATATACCAATTGATGTTTTCACTAGTTCTAACAAAACCAATACTTAAAAGATAAGTATGCAGCCTTTCATACTAGGCTCTTGGTGCTTTCTTTAAACCATATAAAGCTTTGTGTAGTCTACGTACCATGTATTTCTTGTCTGGATCAACAAAACCTTCTGGTTGTTCTATGTAGACCTCCTCTTCTAGTATCCCATTCAGAAATGATGACTTAACATCCATTTGATAGACTTTAAACTTCTTATGTGCAGCATATGCAAGTAACATGCAAAATCCTTCTAGTCTAGCAACAGGTTCAAAAGTGTAAGAATTTGCCTAAGGCAAAGAATAGAAACCAAGATCTAGAAGCTGAAGAGATAGCACAAGAGAGACAAATATGATGTGATCAAATGATCAAATAAAGATTATAGATTGAATGAATGATAGAATTACATACAATGTAGGACTGCCTAAATACATAGGCAATGCAATAAGACTACATGATAAGGAGATGATAAGATATCACCCACAAAAGGTGGAATCACATGTCCACCAAAGGTGGATCATCCTCCATTGTACATGAAAGTATGTGCAACAATGAGAGGATGATAATGTGATAAGAGCACTAAAGGTGGATCTCACACACAAAGAGGTATGTGATGACAACTATCACACCTAAAGTTGAGATTCTCCTAACCATGTGCTAAAATGAAATGCAAACTCCTAAGTGTCTCAAAGACAACTAATTATGCAAATACATTATCCTAAGTAAACTTAAGTAAAGTGTAATTAGTAAATACTTAATTACACCAACACCCCCCCTTAAGTGCAACTTAGGGGAATGCACTTAAGCTCACAATGCAAGATGGGTCCTAGCTACTAGGCCATGTTAGGTACCCATGTACAATATGCAAGAACAATGCAATCTCTCATAAAGTGGAGAAAGAGGGAAAACCTCATGGGAAAAACCCTCCCCCAAAAAGAGAGATGAATACAATAATAGAATATGAGAGAGAAGACCTCATGTGAGGAAAATATCCCCCCCATAAGATAGAAGTAGTGGAAGAGAGACCAAGTAGCCCCCCCTCAATGTAGAATGAACACCAATGGTAGATGTTCCAGGCTAGATGTAGAAACTGCTCCAAGAGTGTAGAACAACATTCCTCCCCTTAGGAAGAAACAAGACCAAAGGTGAATAGGTGAAGCCTCCTCCCCAATCCATAGGAAGAAACCTCAAAAAAGATGGAGTCTCTGGAACCTTCTCAAGTGTCCCCATGTCAAAGTTGAAAGGTGCCTCCTTCAAATCATGTGTACTAAGCCACTCTACTGAAAAACACAAATCTGGATTGACTGAGGATGATTGTAGAACATGTACAAAAGACCCAAGTATCTCCTTTGAAGAGAAAGTGACCTCCTGCAAATGTTGTATCAAAGTATCCACAATCATGTCACCCTCGAAAGAATGATCAAGTAGAGAATGAATATGAGGGTCAACATGTTCCCTCACAACAACTGAAGAAGGATCATCTTCACCAAAGATAAGATGAATATCATCAATGAAGTCTTCCAAATCTGAAGTGTAGGACTCCACAAACAAACCTGCAATGTCTGTCAAGTAGTCATCCCATGGAACCAAGTCTAGAAGACAATGAATATCCTGCTACACGGAAGCACTTGAACCCATGGCTATGTGAATGCAAGCATCATCAGGAGCAAGAGTAGTAGTCTCAATAGGAGGAGATGAAATGGAAGGCTCAAGAACTTGATCATGAGTGAGAATACCCAAGTTCACGTAGCCAAAACTCTCCTCAAAATCTGAATCATCATATGCTGAAGACTCATTGTCTGAAGAGTCACTATCATCAAGAGGAACAAAATGTGCAAAGGAGTATAACTGAGAAGAGTGATCCACTATCTAAGTAGCAATAACTACTCCACTCTCCAATTCCTTGATGAAAACTAAATTAGGTGTAAATTCCACAGTCTTCTTTGTAGCACCATTTGTGATTTGATAGATAGAAAGAAGGTTATAGGTCAAGTGTGGAACACACAACACATCATTGAAGTGTCCCTCCCTAACATCAATACTTCCTTTCCCAATCACATTCATGTAAGTGTGATTTCCCATCAAAATAGGTGGACCTTTACAAGGCTCAAATGATGAAAACATGGACTGTGAAGAAGCCATATGATGAGAAGCCCCTGAATCTAGAAGCCATCTACCTGAATCAGGACTTGAAGAAGCATACAAAGCTTGTCCTTTTTGAGTGACATATGCGTGACCCTTTCCTTTATCTTTTTCTAAATTTTGTGAAGAATAGGTTGAGGTAGACATCCTAGAAGGCAATTTGATGTTGTTCTTGGCAAGAAGATTCTTCAATTCATCAATGTCCTTCTTATAACAAAAGTGTTCTTCATGTCCATCCTTTTTGCAATATGCACAAAACCACTTCTCCTTCTTTGAAGATTCACCCTTTTGAGGTGATGTAGAAGTGTCATGTTGTGTGGAAGTTGATGTTGTGCCTTCTTGTTGAGACTTAGACTTCCAATTTTTCTTCTTCTTTTGACTTTGATTGCCTTGACTCTCATGATTAGCCACCAATGCCTTGGAAGTTGAAGACTTGAGAATCCCCATACTTATCAACTTTTCTTGTTCTAAGACCAACATTTCTGAAAATGACTCAAATGAAGGCTTAATGAAGGTACTACCAATGGTCAACTTGTGAGTATTGTAACTTGAAACAAAAGCTCCATATTCAGGAGGAAGATGTTTCAATAAGTGACTAACCAACTTCACATCTTTTATGGGTTTACCATAATCATCAAGTTGTGCTCTATAGTCATTGAATTTGTTGAGAGTCTTGGATTGTGTCAAAGTTCTTGGGCTCTAATTTGAGGAGATCAGTCTCAATTGTGAATCCCATTTCCTCATCCACTTGACCAAAAAACTCTACAAGTTTATCCCAAGCATCTTTAGCATTGTTTATGGTTTTGATGTGATACATGACAGCTAAAGAAATATTCTCTATCAAGACTCCTAAAGCTTTATAATTTTTGGATGACCATTTAGTTATTGCAGTAGTATCATCATCAATGGGTTTTTTAATTGTACCATCCACATAAGGATTTAAACCTTGAACCATTAACTTGCTCCATACATTATCTTTGCATGTAGCATAGTTATGTGGAGTTAATTTTGCAATAGAACCCATGATGCAAAATGAAAAGAGCACAAGAAAGAGAGAGACACCAACACACAAGACATCCCCCCAATTCACTCAATCAAAGAACCCCCCCTAAAATGATGATTTTGGCACTTTATAGCTAGTGCGTGTACAATTGCCACTTGACAAAATGGATCAAAGTGGACTTTTGATTTTGATGTTTACAACTGCAAATGTGAAGCTACAATAGACTCAAGAAGATAGGACAGAAGATCGCTTAAGGATCTGATCAATTACAAGTGCCACAATAGGCCAAAATGGACCATATTCTGAAAGTACTATGTCTAACCAATATTTCTCCAAACTGATACCAGATCTGGAAAGTAGACAAAAAAATATGCACTTTCAAAAAAAATTGCACTTGAAAATGTGTCTGTATGAGCTCGTACAAAGCCTCTGAAGTTGCAAAAATAGGGATCAGATAGGTACAGTCACCAAAAACTACAATTTCTACAAAATCGATGATCCAAAACTAGAAAAGAACACCACCACTGAAAATTTTAGCCAAAATAAAAAAAAAAATCACTCAATTTGGAGTCTAGATGACCAAGTTATGGCCTCCCAAAGTCAGACTGCCAAATCCAAACTGCAAATGGTGAGGGCTAGAAATTTTTGAAGGTTGCTGATGTCACAGGATTTAGTGTCTTAAATTTGATTTTCAAATGACCGTCGTGACCGTGAAAAAAAACCAATTTTGATGGTTAAATGGCCGTCAAATTTTACCCCACAGACTGATGATGTAATCACTGGCTTAAAATTGATGTCTTGATGACTGTCATGGCAAAAGAAAAAATGCCCCCGATGACCTCCAGATGGGCATCAAACTTAACATAGGGAAAACTGTGAAGAATTGAAATTTTTTTATTATAAAATACCGGTTTAGCCTATGCTAACACATGGCATGTCTCTATTGGCCCCCGGGGCTGCCTGTTCTTCTTCATTCGGCAGACCCGCAGTGGTTGATGTGACCTAAGCGGTGGGCGCAGGTCTGAGCTCAGCGAATGGATGAGGGTTTGTCCTCCGGAGTAGCTCACAGAGGAGGTTTACTGCAGGGTGGTGGCCTAGGGTAGAGGCACGAGAGACAGAGGTCTGGCATGGAGGGCGTGAGAGATCTAGCCCAGAGTGGAGCGAGGGCCTGACGCTGTGGTTTTTTCCCATGTGGAGGAGCGGAGGAGGAGGCTCACGATGGAGGGGTGGTGCCCGCATTGAGAGCGGCAGTGGCAGGAGTGGTGGTGCCCATGCGGTGAGGCAGGAGGAGCTGTCGTGGGTTGGGTGGTGAAGCGGTGGTGGTGTTGTGGGATATTATCCCACATGCACTATGGGAGAATTCTTTAAAGCCTTTACATATGCACAACTGCAAGGTTAAAACAAATAAGAAAGCTCGTAGAAGGGCTTCTCTCTCGCCTGCGGGTTGAGTACTGGCCCAACTTGATTGGCTTTGATGTGACTGCTGATGTCATGCTTTGTACTATGTCATAGTCTTCTCCATACAGTCAACCTGAGATTTAAATGAAATACAAAGGTCTAATAGGCCAATTTTTTTGCAAGAATATATATCCCAAAAAATTGAAAAATAGTCTCAGATCTAAATATATATCCGAAAATAACTAGATTCAAAAAAATTAATACAATAAATATAGATCTGATCTGAGAAATATTGTAGATCTAAAAAAAAAATTACAATTAATGTAGATCTGACATTAAATGACAGAAATAATTTTAGATCTGAAATGAAAATTAGAAAATATTACCCAATTTTGCAGATCGAGCCTTAGAGGTCCAATTTGGAAAAAAATTTTGCCTCAGATTTGACTTTTGCCCAAGGTAGGCAAATTTATAGTCAAAATTTATGGAAACAGCCACCTGGATGCAATGGTGAGGTCTAATCTTGCTCAAAATTCTCCCACAAAATGCTAATCTTGGATTTGGTTCGTGGCTCTCCAAAAGTTGAAGCAATGAATCGCTCTCCAATGGCTATCCAATGAAGACTCCTTTAGCTCTGATACCATGTAAGAATTTGCCTAAGGCAAATAATAGAAACCAAGATCTAGAAGCTCAATAGATAGCACAAGAGAGACAAATATGATGTGATCAAATGATCAAATAAAGATAATAGATTGAATGAATGATAGAATTACATACAATGTAGGACTGCCTAAATATATAGGCAATGCAATAAGACTACATGATAAGGAGATGATAAGATTTCACCTACAGAAGGTGGAATCACATGTCCACAAAAGGTGGATCATCCTCCATTGTACATGAAAGTATGTGCAACAATGAGAGGATGATAATGTGATAAGAGCACTAAAGGTGGATCTCACACACAAAGAGGTATGTGATGACAACTATCACACTTAAAGTGGAGATTCTCCTAACCATGTGCTAAAATGAAATGCAAACTCCTAAGTGTCTCAAAGACAACTAATTATGCAAATGCATTATCCTAAGTAAACTTAAGTAAAGTGTAATTAGTAAATACTTAATTACACCAACAAAAAGTTTCACCATAATCTATACCTTTCTCCTATGCATATCCCTTGCAAACAAGTCTAGCTTTGTTCCTTGTAACCTCTCCATTCTCATTCAGCTTATTTTTGAAAATCCATTTAGTAAGTACTGATAACATTCTTTTTCTTTAGGTTTAGGTACTAAAGTCCATGTCTTGTTTTTCTCAATCTGTTTGATCTCTTCATTCATTGCATTTATCCATTCATCATTCTCCAGTGCAACCTTAACATTTTTCGGTTCAAACTCACAAACTAAGCATGTACCTTGTCTTAACTTACTTATTGTCAGCATGCCAACTTGCTTGTCACCAATGATTTGGTTCTCAGGATGATGTCTTCTGGCAAATCTTGCTAGCACTTGATCTCTTCTTTATTGTTCATCCTGTTCAGGTTCATTTCCTTGCTCGGTAGCTCCTTCCTGATTCTTGATTTCCCTTTACTATTCCTCGGTGTTCTTTTCTTGATGCTTAGTTGACTCAGCCTATCGCTTCGGTGGGTACTCTGGATGTTCAATATAAGTGAATCTACCATAGCCTTCTGGCTCCTTAGTTCTTTCTTCACCATTTTTATCATCAAATTCATCAACTTTGACATTATCTCTTTCAATCATCTTATTAGTAACTTTATTTAGACACTTCTAATCTTTTCTTTTAGTAGAATATCCAAGAAATATTCCTTCATCACCTTTAGAGTCAAACTTTCCATTTCTATCATCTTTTAGAATAAAACATTTTGCTACCAAAAATTTTGAAGTAACTTACAGTCGGTTTGTGACCAAACCATAACTCGTAGGGTGTTTTGTTTGTGTCCTTCTTCAATTGTACTCAATTCAGAACATATACACCTGTGCTAATTGCCTCTCTCTAGTATGTTTGAGCAACATTATTTTCTATCATTAGTGTCCTTGCACAATCAACAATTGATCTATTCCTCCTTTTAGCAATCCCATTTTACTGAGGTGTTCTCAGAGAAAAAACCTATCTTTTTATGCCATGCTCATTACAATAGTTAGTGAATTCATCATAAATAAACTCACCACCTTTTTCAGATCTCAAGCATTTTAGTTCTTTCCTGGTTTCTTTCTCTACTCTTACTTTGTACCATTTAAACATTTTAAATGCCTCGGATTTCTCTTTTAAAAACATTACAGCCATCAATCTAGTGTAATCATCAACAAACATAATGAAATATCTATCTCCATAGTAGCCTTGAGTTCTCATGGGACCACATAGGTCAGTGTGAACTAACTCCAAGATTCATTTTGTTGAATAGTATTTACTCTTAAAACTATATTTTGTCATCTTACCTTTCTGACATTCATGACACATAACATGATCCAGTTTAGTTAGCCTAGGTAGGCCTCTAACCTTTTTCTTTCTACTCATCTTAATCATGTTATCAAAGTTTACATGACATAATCTTTTATGTCATAACCATGCATCCTCATTTTTCATCATTAAACAGGAAGACTCAACATTGTCAAGATAAAAAAAGTTACCTTTGGATTGTGCTCCTATTCCAACAAGTTTTCCTCCATCATCAAATATCTTTACCTTCTTTCTCTCAAAAGATACTCGGTGACCTAAGTTGTTAAGTTGCGCCACACTTAGCAAATTGTAATTTAGTCCTTCTACCTAATAAGCATTATCACATTTGATTTTATCAATTATCAGTAAAGATCCTTTTCCACTAACCATACATGGTGTATCATTACCCATTTTTATTGATCCTCCATTATATTTCTCAAGATGATCAAAATTTTCTTCATCACCAGTCATGTGATGTGTACAACCACTATCAATGATCCATGTATCATTTTTATTAACTTTAGAAATGAGTGTTGTCTCTACATAACTTTCTTCTTCCTCAGAATTATCCTTCATCACAACAAATACTACTTCAACATCATCATCTGTGTCAGTATCAATATCATTCTCTTCAGTAATGTAACATACCTTTTTTCCCTTATCATTTTTGTCTCGATTATCCCTATTTTAGTGTCAGTAACTTTTGTTGTTTCTCCTCCCGTAGATTCCTTCACAAGATCGATCTTTATTTCTATCCTCTTCTTTCTTGTTTGGGCATCTAGCAACAATATGACCAACTTCTTTCTAGTTAAAACATGCTAAAGGAAATTTAACCCTATATCTACCTTTACCTTTAGGTAACCTCCGGGCCATAAGAGCTTCAAGCTTGTCAAGATCATCATCAGTATTACTGTCACTGTTATCATGTCTACTACTAGATTTACCGATCTTCAGAGAAGACATAAAAGAAGACTCAATAGATGATACAACACTATTATCAAAGTTGTTCAGCTCAAAATTTTTTATCTTACCAATCATATTATCTATTGGAATTAGGAGAGATAGGTACTGAGAGGGGAGGGGTGAATCAGTGCCTTCAAAAACTTTACTTGTAAAACCTTTCAGTTCTAAAACTATAAATAGTGATAACCGACCAATGTGGATAACCAAACATTCATCACAGAGTTTCTATGGAATAGATCAATTGTATGATAATAGAATATTTGTAAACTTTAAAGTATGATAACCAAACAAGTGATTTTATTAACAAGGTTTACAAATATTCTGATTGCATAAGCAGGCAATACGGTTCTTAGAATTTTACTTACCACTGTATCTTCATCAATGACACCACCAGATCCTCGAATAGCATTAACTACCTCCTTGATTTGATTTTTATATTGCACAATGTTCTCTCCTTTCATTTTCATATCATCAAATCTCCCTCTTAAATTTTCAGCTCTGGCTCTTTTCACATTTTCATCTCCACCATAAATTTGAGAAAGTTTATCTCACATTTCTTTGAAGTAAGGCAATCCTTGATATCTTCAAATTTGGCATCAGATAGAGCCGCAATAATCTCCATCATAGTAATATTATGCTCATGTCTATCTCTCAATTGATCAAGAGTCAAAGGTCATGTAGGCGGTGCTAAGTAGCCATTATCCAATAGGGTGAGGGTATAATTCCCAATTCTAGATATATGAAGTCTCATTCGGCTTTTCCATATTGTAAAGTTGTCCTTGTTCAACTTTGGCACTTACCTCTTATACATTTTGTGATCTTTCTGCTGAAGTCCTTAAAACTCTATTCCAAGCAACCAATGCTCTGATACCAATTGTTAGAATAACTGAGAGGGGGGTGAATTAGTTAGATTAGTTATCCAATAATCCCAATTACAAAATGTATCACTTAAAACAAATTCAGCAAATTTCTGTAGCTCGGTAACTTAAAATACTAAACTATCTTTGTCTTTATTTATTACTAGTCAAATATCTTACTGTGATTACCAACCAAATCAAATATGAAATATGTAAAGTATGATAACCAAACATTCATCACAGAAACACATAACATAATGATTTAACATGGAAACATTGTTAAGGGAAAAAGCACCTAGGACCGGTAACCCAAAATAATTTTCACTCTTTTGAAGTGAGCTTGGTGAAGAGCCAACCCTATTAAAGGTTACAAAACACATTGTAAGGTGTGACCTTGTTAGAGGATTTAAGACTAACAGTTATTGTCCAACCAGCATTCACTATAGGGTTGATATGATAACAATATACATTCTATGAATGACATAGGACAATCATAAGATGGTTAAGTCCACTTGTTTAAGAGATTTTTCTATTACAATGGTTAAACTTAAATAGTAGGTGATCTAATTATAATACAACTTGATTTTGTAGATGCTCAGATCTATTCTAAGCCCATAAAAATACTCTAATCAATATTTCAATTTAGTTCTTCAATATTCAATAACTTACTGTCACTCGGTAATAGCTCTCTGATGCTCGGTTAACTCTATATTTTGGTTCTTCTTCAACCAGTCTGATCAAGCATGCATGAAGCTGTGTTCACATGAAATCTTTGCAGTCTCCTTCTTTCGGCATCATTTCAACAATGAAACCAATGTCTCTTATATAGACAAGTAAACCATTTTATTTTCATCCATCAAATTTTTTTGCTTAATCTACTTCATTGATTTTGCCACTTAAACCTTCCTCGATAAGTGTGTCAATAACTCATTTCAATTCCATCCTTTAGATCTTCTTCAAATTTTGTTATTCGTGGATCTCATAACAAACTTTATCTTCAACCTCGAAATCATACACATTCCAGGTCATCAATTTTTGTTGGCTAAACTAAACATTTAGTTCTTTCATCCATACTTGGTTAACAAAGAAATGCATCAGTTAATACAAGCTCAGTTGATACTATCACTTGGTATACACTACACTAGCTCGGTGTATACTGAAATGCTTCATTTACCGACCACATTGCTTTGATAAGTTTTTCTTCCAACTTCATAACATATTATGCAACATAATCAAGTCAACCATATGAAGTCATAGACTCATCAATAAATTACCCAAAGTATTCCTTATCCTCATCTATCATATCCATCTTCCTCCATGTAGATATCTTAGTTCTTCATCTTTTCTCTCCTCTTTACAAATGTTTAGATATTTGCAACTATCATGATAAGTACTATCAAAACTAGTTGACATCAATGACAACATAATGATTGATTTAATTATCTTACACATCATTTTAGTACTTGGTGATCTCTAATCATTGATCTTCAAGTCATTTAGGTACTCAATTAGTTGTAGTTCATCACAAATGTCACCTGATTAAGGGATTTAATACAAGGGACCTATTAATGTTCACCCAAAATACTAGGATTTTGCTATTGTAATTGTTAGAGAGCAATAGAGGGTTTAAACTTTTATTAATGGCTTTTCTGAGCCTAATAAGATCATTGTTCTTCTCAAATGAGAATCATCACCAGTCACTACAGGTATGTTCTCCTTGGCTATTGTGCTTCATTGCACACTCTACTTCCTATCGTCTCTTCACCTTAGTAGCTTCTTCAACATACAGGTTCACTCTTTTATTTGGAAGAATGAAGGCAAACTATATTCATCACAGGTAGAGGAATATATAGACTTCTTTCCCTTTCTACTTTTTACATGCATGACTTGATTACACATCACCTTCAGATCCATCACCTAGTGAAGTCTCAGTTCACTAAGGAAATATCTGATGCATGCCACAAGATTTTTCTTTACTAGAGTTTTCTACATGTTTTAATGCCACAAAATCTAGCATTAAAACCCTCAATTGCTCCTTGCAATGATCATCTCGATAACACAAAGTCTATTGGATTTTTTGCAACAAATCCTAGTCAAAGATTCAGACAACTATTTGTCGACTGTGACTTTCCTCGGTTCATTAGTCTTGATGAAATATTCACTGATCGATTTATATCCTTAGGTTGTGCACAAGTAAGAACCTTAACCTGACACCATCCCTTTTACTAACTATAACGGTAACACCCTTTCCTCAGTTCCTATTATTGGTTACTAGTTGCATCTTCCTTGGTGACCAGTTTCTCTGATGATCAGTTAGAGCTTTATGACTATGTATCAATGGTCTTCATGTGCTAATTAATATTAGTTTTACCTGACCTGTCCTTGGTTCCTATCTGAACAACACTATGGACCTTCCTAGTCATAACTAACAACACCCTTTTCCAATCAATAAAAAAACCATTTTTCCATGTACCAGTTACATTCCTTACTAGTTAATTCCAACAATCCCCCAATGCTAATAATTACTGGGGTTGGATTCCTTGTAGACTTTCCAAGATCATTTCATTCCTCAAGGAGTAGCTGTTTGAACTTTTCATATGTTTCTTTCTCAACCTCTTCATACTTCTAGGCCAAACTTGATTATTCTGGTTTTAGTCCTTAATTTTGGCCTTAACTTCTCAAGCTAATTTACCATCTCATTCCTTGTCATGGTAGGAATGTTCTACAGAAGGATATCTTGTCTCATCTTTGTGTCTTCATTTGAGGCTCTCCTATTCCTTTCTTCCAATATTTTAAATAGCTCATTTCTATTTCAATTAAATTCATTTTGAAAGTAAGCATATGATCCACAACTATGTCCTCTATCTTACTTTTCTCTTCCTCATCATACATGTCATAGTACTTTTTAATAAAGACTATTTTTCCTTCATTTATTTCTCTTATCTCCAATACTTTCAATAAAGGTTTTAACACATACCTCTGTGCTTCCCGACCTTCCTTTTTCTCTATCTATGCTACTCCCTTCTTGTGTTCTTCAAGTTCTCTTAAGTTAACCACTTCAATTTTTCTATCTTTCTCATCTTCTTCTTCCTTTTTCTTATTTTCCTCGGTCTTTTCTATATCCTCCATTTCCATTACATGGAATTCTTCTTGTGTCTATTCTTTTTCAACCTTTTTTTGTTTACCCTTTCTTTGCGAAGATGGAGGAGTATCAGAGGTTTTCCTCTTTCTACCTGGTCCACTATCCATGGCCTTTGGTCTAGCTTTAGGAGGTGTTATACCTTGTGTAGCTTTCTATGCAGCTTGTCTCGGTGATGTTCTCCTAGTAGGTGTAGGAGTGACATCCTTGTCCTTCTCTCCTTCTTCTTCAACCTCCACCACTAGAGGTGCTTCAATATTAGGCTGAGGAGGGGAATGTTATGTTTCTCCCCAAGTTCTGCAACCTTTTTTTTAACAATATTCATTTCCTCTTTGGTTATTCCCTTCTTCCCCTTCTTCCCAAGGGACTCAACTTTTCTTTCCCTTCTTCCCTTTACCAACTCTTCCTTTACTACTACATATTTTTCTTCATATGTTCCCCATCTAGGAGTATTGGGGTCTTTTGGGGACTATAAAATATGTTGAATGTGTAATTCCAATATGGTGTAATCAACTTCATAGCCCATAGGGGTAGCCCATGAAGTTCTAGGTTCAACTGCTTCAAAGCATGTACAGTTAATTTCCACCATGAAACAAATTTCATCCTTATAGTTGTCATCTAATCTCCAATGGATTATTTCCCTTTCATGCATTTTCTTCTGGAAAATTTTCATCATGCCTACAACTTCAACATACGTATTTTGTTCATCACTTCTCCTATAGAAATCATTAATCATCCACACAAAATATCTATCAGATCTCTATAAGTACATGTTAGGAAATCTCCTCATCACATGAAATAATGTATACATGATCAATGACCAAAATCTTAAATGAGTAGTTCTATTCTTCTTTATTCCTACAAGGTTTCCTATTAGCTACTATCTTAGGACCTCGTATAGTTCACACTCTTCATCCTCAACTACCATATTGTATGCCATATGAATAAAACTAGCTGAAACACTGTTCATTTTACTAATATATTAGAATTTATATCCCAATATCATCACCACTAACTTGACATCTTTTTGTGCAATGTCATTTACTATCATAGCTCTTTTATTCCACTTTCATTTTGTCAATTTCTCCACCTCAAACCTTATGTTCTTCTTAGTTGTAGGTACTTTACCTATCATAGCTAATCCAATGATCTCATGTAGTAGTTCCTTGGTGATCTTAGTGGGGGTTCCACCAATCCATATGAACTCATCATGCATTATACTCAATAAAATCTTAATCCAATCAATTTCATCAAATTCATATCTTTCCATGAATTTCACTATTGACAGCCCGTGTACTTTTCTGCATTCTTCTCTCAAGGTTTTGTCTTCATTATCAAACCCTATCATTTCATAATAGATCGTAGAGGTGCCTATGAATTCAATATTATTGTGAATATATGCACTGATGTCTTTTGCATGAAGAACACCAATCAGAGTGTGTGAAAATGCACCCTCTTCATCCTCTTCAATAGATTTGAAGGGATGACTCTTAAAATTATATCTATTCCTCTTAAGCACATTGAAAACCTTACGAGTATCCATTCCAACTTCTTTGATACTACAATTTACAAAGATTTCTTGAGATAAATACAAATACCTAGCTTACATGACTATGTAAGGGTTTTACAAACATAACTAAAAACACTTTCAATCTCCAACTACATCTCTAGACTCTTCAATGCTATCTGATCTCTATGCAAATGGTAGATAATTCAACTACGTGATTAACCTTATAGTCAACTTGGCACAACTCCCAAAAAATTCTCATAAAGCTACAAGAAACCAGTGCTAGCTCAAACTGGTAGAAATTCTCAAAACATCTCCAAAACTGATGTGATCTTATCCAAGATCCCATTACATCATATCTAAGTTTCTTTCAAGTTTTCACAGCTCAAATCATCCATATAGGGGCTATGTATTTGACTGGTGATAATCTATCATGCTCCCCCATAGGCATACATTTCCCATCATGAATATGGTGAAACAATGCACCCTAGCAATGATTCAACAAGACTCTTAGGACTCTTGTGAGTGCTTTCATTCTGCTCCTCATCTTTCTTGACCTTAGATTCTACATATTCATTCTATTTGACCCATTTCTCCTTAAATTATGCTTTCAGCTCTGCTAGCTCTCTATCTTCTTTATTAAACTCATTTTCATTTGTGAGTGGTCACAAGGACTTCTTGATTGGTCCTATATATATACAATACTTCACTACATGTCCATCATTATTACACTTGAAACATGTTATCTTCTTCTTAGGTTTCAATTGGCTATAATCAATTCGCAACTTACAATACTTAGCAATATGACCAAAGTTATTACATTTGTAGCATACAATATTTATAGGTCTGGTAATAGGTTTCTTAACTACTTAAACTATCTTGTTAGCCTCATCCTTACAAGCATTAGAAACATTATCTGGCATAATATCATTTATTTTTCTTGTTTCCTTATCCTCAAGTTTTCTAAGTTCAACATCTTTACTACATTCACCTTTTTCCATCTTTGCCTCATTCAAGATTTTCTCTTTTTTCTTCTTACAGAAATCATCCAGGTGATTATATGTAGTTCTGCGAGATCTCATATCTATTTTTCTACATTCTTTTATCTTGTGTCCATACAAGTAGCAATTAAAATAAAATCCAGTAAACTTGGGCTTAAGTGTACCTTTTTCAGTTTTCTTTTTTGATTAATCTTCATGGTTGAAATCCTTGTCATCATCCTTAAAAGGAGGTATCTTAGGTTCTACAATCATAACCTCAGATTCTGACTTCATAGGTGAGTTAAGATTCACCACAACTCTATCTTTCCTCTGATTAGGATTGTCAATAAATCCAACTCCTATCTTATCTCCAACAAGCTTCTACATGTCAGTTTGCTCATCCAATTTTTGTCTTCTCTCATGAAGTTTCTCAATGCGAGATTTAGTCTAATCAAGTTCACCAGTAATGGTAATGCAATATCTATCTACCTTGTCATACTTTATCTTTAATGCACTCATCTCGCTCTCCAAGGTTTGCATCCTATCCCTTGTACTTGACAGTTCATTTTGCAACTTTTCATTTACTTCTTTTTCAGCATCAAGTTCCTTCAATAGATTCAATTTTGTGATCTCCAATTCATCCTTCAAGGAATCATTTTCATGCTTTAGCTTCTCAATTTGATCTTGATTTGCTAACTCTTCAGTTGTTTCTTCCATAAGACCATCTCTTAATTTTATCTCATGTTCAAGTTGCTGCTTCAACTTTTTGATAAAGTCATCTACCTTCCTTAGCATATACTTTAGATCCACTCTATCTGCATTAGTAATGTCCACATCTTCCAAAGCCATTTCATAATTCTTCTTCAAGTTTTCTAAATCTATCTTGATCTCCCCAAAGCTATTAATCTTTTCCTTCAAGGGCTTGATGCTCTGATACCAATTGTTAGGATTTGGTAACATTGAGAGGGGGGGTGAATCAGTGTTACAACACTTTACTAAATTCTTAAACTTCTTTACTTTCCTTAAGAAACAAATAAAGATGTAATAGAAAATAAATAACCATGAAACAAAGATAAAAATAGAAGAACTCATAACACCATATTTGTTTTTGAGGAAACCCTTTCCAAGGGAAAATCTCAGGGGGGATGGTACCCACAATATTCTGCACTATAAATCTTGAAACCTTGTTAGGAGTTCTAGCCCTGTTAGGAGCCGATTAATATAATATCTAGGAAGATCCCTATTAGGGGATGTATACAATGAGATTCATATTAAGGAATAGACCCTGTTAAAAGTATTAAGCTTGTTAAATACAAACTAACCCTATTAGGGGTGTACAATAGGTGCAACAACACTTACAACAAATTTATTGTCCATAATACAAAGAGTTAGCAATGTATCTCTAGAAGAACTCCTCTTGATCTGATTCCTCTTGTTCTCCTTCCTCTTGATCACTGCTCTTCCCTTTAGATGTCTTCACAATTCACATCCAACAACATTACATCCATATCTTATCATATTACCTCATCAAACACTTTTAAAAAAGTGTCTGTATACTTATACCCTGTTAGGAGTATAATTAAAAAGATAGTCGACATTACTCTAGATAAACATCATATTAATTCAAGTGCAATGACATGCTTCATTAATATCCTTAGCCATCCCCAAATCCAAGATAGAAACCAAAATTAAGTTTCCAAACACTCACAACGTCAGCCTTAACGATCGCTAACATGTTATGCTCTGTTTATTATCTTCACATCCAATCAACTGAACATATCTCTCTAATCCATTAATACTAACATGTGTGACCTCACACATGTGTTCATTGGTATCCTACAAGCATGAATTTAAGATTTCATACCTTAATACAACTTTTGTGAAGATCTCTAATATTTTCTGTCAGACTGGGTTATTGAAATAGTCTATGGACTTAGACATTTTTCACTCAATCAACTCTATTCAAACATAATCATCATATCCAATATGTGCGACCATAAAAATAAAAAAATGTTTCCATAAATAACAACATTCCATACATGTGCATGTGTGTATGTGTCGACCACTTGCCAAAAAAAAGTAGTTAGTTCATAGCTTGCACCATATTCCTTTTTGATCCATCGGTGTCGAGTTGATAGGTTACTCAAGTAGGGTCGGTGAGCTCGTCATGTTAGGATGATCCATGAGAGAGATAACCATTCTATGGTTGGGTGGAAAATCACCTGGATCACATTTTTGTCTCAAGATTTGTAGATAAACAGATGCCTAATGGCTTAGGAGACCAGAACATGCAAATGGATAATGGATAGTCGAATGTCACTATATGGATATCTTGTATCATTTTGACTTTTGGTCATGTACCATTTGCATTGTATACTTTTGATGTATGATGTGCGACAATATGGTGGACATATCTTATGTATTTATTACCTCATATTTTATTTGGACAATTCATGTACTCTCGATAGTATGGTCAATTTCCAATTATGGTAATTTGAAGCTGTTCGACAATATTTTCAGAATTATTATAATTTATTTTTTATTATAAAATATATTATGTGGAAAAGTCTTTATATTTTCATAGACTTTGATTAAGCATTCAAATTTCTAAGTTTTTTGTTATTGTGCTTATGCATGTCCCATGTGAGATAGATTCAAGTCTTTACATGTGGTATCAGAGCTGTGTTTAAACACTCAAAGCTTGGTCTACTATTTCTAAGTTGCGTACTCATAATTGGTGTAGGAATTGACCTATCACCATGCAAACCCAAAATAGTAACAAGGATGGAACTAGAAAAGAACAGATTAATGATGAACCAAATCCAAGGCTAGATGAGATCTTAACCCTCTTGACTAAACAAAGAAACCTTTTACAACACCAAGGTGATCATATGGATCATCTTAAGTAGGACTTAAGAGGTGGAGAAAAGAGGAGGCAAGAAGGAAGAGGGAAGAAGATCATTGGCTTGAAGCTTAGAGGAAGCTGGATGAGGACTGATGACTGGAAGCACTAATAAAAGAAGAAGAAGATAGGATAAATGAAGAGAAACAAAAACATAATGTAGATCATTGGAGTGTAGAAGTACCTAATAACAAAGGAAGAATAAAAGAGGAACTGAGTAAGGACATCAAGAAGGTCGTACCTCCTACCTTTGACGGAAATACCATCGGTGATGCTATAGAGGCATGGATAGTATACATGAAGAAGTACTTCCACGTTTGCAATCTTTCAGGTGAATCTAGAGCTATGTGGGGTGCTTTCCAATTGGTTGCTAAGGCTGGTACTTGGTGGGATAATGAGATGGAAGAAAAGATGATGCAACTTGGTGAGATTTATTGGGAGGAATTTTTGGTACTTTTCTGTAAAATATGGCTACCTCAATTATACTATGACAATAAAGTAGCTAGATTCCAAAACTTGATATAGGGAGTATTAATTATTACCCAATGCCATGAGAGATTCTACCACCTGGTTAAGTGTAGTGCCTCCCTCATTTTACTCCTTGCACAAACATTTGGATGGTGCGGTTTTGACTTTCACACTTGCTGGGTATGATCATGTTGGTCCTATGTGAGGATGAATCCACTAGGAGGATTATTTTTGGAGCATATTTTCAATACCCTACATGAACTTGGAGATGTAGGGTGTGGTCTTGGATTGTATTCTGGTGACCCTTAAAGATAGGGATGAGTCAGTCCTATGAATGCAGTGATTGTTATCCACATTATGTTTTATGATGGCATTGTAAGATGTACCTTGTCCATCTTTTTCATGCATTAATCAAGAGGTTATCATTGGGGTCGTGATGGGTGTATTAAGAGATCCTAACCTGATCTTATCATTGCATTGCTTCTATCTGTATTATAGACTCAGTATTTAGATACGCCATGTTGATGCATTATAGATTTATATTATGATGGATAGAGGTTTGACCACACTGATTTGTGATGTACTCTTTTTCATGTTACTTATGTACTCATGTCAATGTTTCTAGGATGCACCGTGTTTTCTTAAGGGCTAAATGAAATCAACTAATTTTCTTACTATAGAGAGAGTACATATTTTGAGCCAAGTGAGTACATATTTTCTTACTATACTGATATTTTATCTAGTGTGCAGAAAATGACCATGGATTAAATAAGGGGAAATTAAAGATAGATGCATGTGGAAATCTTGTTAAGCCAAGGTTATCTCCAAAGGGAGAAACAACCTCGTTGTGATGTACAATTTTGTAAAGTAACATTTGATTGTATTATTTAATTATATTTATTTTTATTTTAAATTAATGTCCACTTGGAATGCCATGTGTGTAGTGATGTGTTGTAATATTTTGTGTGTTCAATTGACACATATGTTGTGAGTTGGCATGGCCAAGTTCATTGTATATTAGTTTTCTTTCACCTTTGAGTCACCTTGTAGAGTCCCAAGGTTAGGTATCTTGGTTGTTGAGCCATAGGAGGGAATATTATTTTAAATTTTCGTGAGTCACCTCTTAGTGGACTTTTGAGAGGCAAAAAGTAACTCAAAAGGTTAGTTGGGGTTAAAATTATATCACCCCATAGGTGTACTTTGGGTTGGGGGTCAAATTTTGACCAATAGGATGATTTTAGACCATTTTTGCCTTTTCAAAAGATGCCTTTTTGAAAGGTGACGAATTTGGGAAGTGTATCATGTCTTCATCTCTTTTCAATTTTGAATTTCCTTCTTATTGACAGAGAACCCTAGGTGAGTGTAGCCAATCATCTTTAAGGTTACCTATAGGAATTTTGCTTTTAGTGGGAGGGAGAGGAATTTAGTAGGTTGATTTCCCACTCTCCAATTTTGGAGACTTCTAGTGAACTTAGCAGGTTTTGGTGGACTTAGCAAGGAAGGAAGGATTATAGGAAATGAAGCTCTTCTCAACCCTCTTTTTCCATAGCTTGGAGTAAGGTTGGTGGCCTTGTCATGGAATAATCTTTTTTTTGTTTGTATGCAAAATAAAAATTTCTTTGTGATGATATTGTAATGGTTTTGTGGACCTTCATGCTTGCTTTCATGGCTTCTTATTAAGTGTTTATTTACTAGTTTTGTTTTAGTGTTTTTGTTTTATTGGGGTGTGCAAGGCCAAACTCACCCTTTGGAGGGAAGAGAGCCTTGATGGGTGAAGGGCTTAAGTTGGGAATGCCCATTTAGTGTAGAGTCCTTCCTTGAAGAGGAAGAGGATGAGGCATGGATGTATGAGCTCCATGTTTCCATTCTTATTGTATACTTATTTGGGGGTCATAAGGGTTGTATTTTGTGAAAGGAAATGGAAGGGTTAGATTTTGTGAAAGGAAAATGAAGGCTTGCATTTTGTGAAAGGAAATAGAACAGTTATTACTTTTTGTTATGGCCTTGTGAAGGAAATGGTTATAGATTTTGGGCTTTCTTGAAGGCATGGTTTTACTTTTGAATGAATTCTCCTACTTGGGTACTTTCCACCTTCACCTCTTTTATGGGTCCAAGGTGACCCATTGTGTGAATAACCTTGGGATGGTAATTTTGTGTTTACATGTACTTGCTGGTTTTTATGTATATGTGTGTTGTAGCATGTATGTAACTCTTATCCATATTTGTTTCCCCAAGCTTAGGGGTGGTCATGTAATCACCTAGGTTGGGAGGTGAGCCTCCATGGTCAAAGTTTGTTTATTTGCAGATTTTTGTGTTGAAGAGGTTGTTATTTTATTGAAGGAAAATAGAAGAAAATGGTCTTGTATCATTATTTAAGTTACAAATTTTTATTTTGAATAAATGACTGAATTCCTTGTATAAAAATGTTAGTAAAATAAAGGCTATGTAAATGCCTATATTGCATGTTTCATGCTTGTAAAATTATTTGTAGATATGATTGTTAGTATCTTCTTCTATCTTTCTTGTACTTGGAAATAGAAAAGAATAAAAGAAGATTTTCATTATTTATTTTTTTTCATAAGAAAATAATAGTTGTTGTTTTACTTCCTTAATTTCAAATGAGAAATTTGATTCATGTATGAACATAAAATATGAAGCTATGTAGACTCAAACAAATAAGACACAAGACCACTCAAGGATCCAACAAATTACAAGTGCCAAAAGAGGTCAAAATAGACCAAATGATGAAAGTATTGTATCCACTCAAAATTTATCCAAACTGAAATCAGATATGGAAATTAGACAAAAAATTATGCACTTTCAAAAAAAAATAGCACCTAAAAATGTGTCCATATGAGCCCGAATGAAGCCTCTAAATTTGTAAAAATTGGGATTTGTGATTTTAAAAAACTATCAGATGCTGAGATAAATAACCACCTGCACCATTGTGTATATCATGAAATTCTACCCGAAAACAAAAAAAAATTCTCAAAAAAAGGAGTCCAGATGACTAAGATATCACTCTTTGAAAATCGTCTCTGAAATTATTTTTTCTGAATCACCGCTGCCGCACTTCTAAAATTCAAATGGTTCTAGATTTGGCTTTAGATGTCTGATTTGGATGAATTTTTTTTTGAATTAATGGTTTCTTGATCTCCTCAATATGATGCCAACCTCTGATTTGCACCAGCAAGCTCTAATTTTGACCTGCAACAGAATTCTCTCAAAATAAACTATATAATGACAAGCGAGGAAGGATTTGATAAATCCTCTTACTAATTTTAATTTATGAATATTCTAATTTTATTTATTCATCTCATTCATCCCTTGTGTATATATACATACGTATATATGTATTGATACACAAACCCTAGGTGATATACACACATGTATATTTGAATTTGATTTTCTTTTTCATTTCTTCTCCTAGCCAAACCTGCACACACAAAATGAAGAATTATGGTTAGTTCGGTGTTTTATATTATAGCCCAACCCTAATTTCAAATTAGGGTTAGGGTTGACCTTTGGGCTCTTCAAATTTTAAATTGAATTTTATTAAATTCTATTTTAAAAATTGGATCTCTGATTATTATTAATTAATGTTTGTTTGACTTTTGTGAATTGTCTTATTTCAAATTTTGAATTAATTATTACTTTATTCATTGAAATCTGTAATGGAAATTTTATTTATTGTAGGTGGGATTTATATATTTTATTGCTAGACATCTTTGAACGAACTTTATTTGAACAAATAATATTATTAAATTGTCAATTCATCTTTTTAAGGCTATTCTTGGAATTTGATTATATTTGAATTTAAAATTTAATGGTTACTTAAATGCGATATTATTTTATTATTGATTAATGTTTATGGTAATATTTAGTAATAATTTCCTTATATTATTTTAATGATTTTTTAATGATGAAATAATCCAGAGGAAATTATTTTATTGTCCTATGTTGGGACTTTAGTATTTCATCATTCCCTTAGCCTTCAAATTTAATATTTTATCATTACTATGTTATAATGTTTAAATTAATCTTGTAATTTAAATTTAAATCAATTAAATAAATTAAGGTAAACATTATGTTTTGAATTAAAGTATAATATTTTTTCAATTAAAATATTGTGACATTATTAACATTAAGTGGGTTTTTAAATTGTTATCCTAGGTAATCTCTATTGAGCATTTAAGGTTTTCATTAGTATCAAAGGACAATAAACAGGTCGGTTGGTTACTTATATTGAGACAGTTGGTAACTAGAAGTAAGACAGAGAAGTTGGTAAAGCCTTACATCGAGCATCACACAGTTAACTAAGCACCAGCAACACCAACACCGACGGTCAGTAAACACCGAGCATCACAGTATACACCGAGCAGATTATATAGTGTTTACCGATGATCACAGAAAATGTCATAGTAATAAAAAATGGCACATTAGTCTATGCAAATGGTTATAACAGATCATAAAATGGTTTACCAAGATCGAGGAGCATTTATTGTAAAAGATATTCATGAAATGCAATGATTATCTTATATGTATTAGTTGATCTAGGTTATTTTGCACCGTAGATCTTAGGGTTATGATTATTTTTGTAACCTAATTTTTGTTTAAGCGGCAAAATAGAACACTATATATTATATATGTTTGCACCATTTTATAAGGTTGTTGAACTGATATATATGAATCATGGAGCACTTGAAGAAATTGCCTATCTTCAAGACAATCAATTTACCGAGTAGAACAGAGTACAGAGGTTTTCAGATTAAGCAAAATTAGACAAGGCAACCAAGCAGATCAGAGTAGAGAACCATCACAGATAAGGTGATATTTTGATAAGAACTTATAGATCTATTTCAGACATCTGAGTTGTCAAGTAGCAGATAGTTTACCTATTACTTTCTGACAATTGTGATAGAGTTTTGATAAATCTTTTAACAGAGTAGAGTTAATAGTCTTTGTATAAATCTCTTAATCGAGTACACACTTCATATAGTGTTGTTATATCCTATAACTAGGTAGATCTAGCTGATCTAATATGTTACTCCTAACAGGGTAAGATCACCAGAAGTGATCAAAACTTGTAGCCTTAACAGACAAACCTTTTCTATTTGTAGTAGTGAAGAATTTGTGGGTGTCATCCCCACCGCAGTTTTTACCTTCTAACAAGGGTTTCTGTGTTACCAAAATACTTGTGTTATGTGATTTTCATATTGATTTCATGTTGTTTACTTTCTTAAGTTAACTAGATGATTGATTTATGCAATTAGATTCAAGTTATTTTGATCGGTTATCATAGTATTCAGTTATAGATCAGAAAGGTTTTTGCAACTAAAGTTTTGAAGGCACTGATTCATCCCTCCCCTCTCAGTACCTATCTCTCCTAATTCCAAAAATTGGTATCAAAGCTCAGTTCTCTTATTGAACAGTTTAACCACTGAAGGGAAAAGATCTAGGTTATAGAGAGATACAAGCTTGACAAGAGTATAGAGAATCAGAAGATACAAATGCAGATGTTTGTGGAACAATATAAACAAGCCAAGGAAGAACTGAAGAAATTACTGGTTGAAAGAAAGAACCTTGCAATTCAACAGAATGAAATAACTTATCATGAAGAACCTATTGATGACATATTTGATCATATTGGATCAAGCTCTAGAAGCATCTCTGATGGATCCAAAAGCATAATCTCTGAGTTATCTGAAAAGAATCAGCATCTATCCGAGCAAGTGAAAGAACTTCAAATCGGTCATGAATCTCAAATGGTGAGAATGGTGGAAATCATGAACAATGCTAGACAAGATGAACAAGATCAGAATTTGGCTATTGAAGACCAAAGATTGATAACTGAACAACTTCAAGAAAAAGAAAGTGAAATTTAGACTCACTCATTGTCACTTCCAAGTATCAAATCAGATGATGACAGTTAATCAAGAAATGAACCGAGTAAATGGAGAATTATCAAGAAGACTTGAAAATGTTGCAATACTTAGAGAAGATAATGAAAAATTGAGAAATGAAATAAAGACACAAAAGAAACACAATGAGATGATGAAGATAGCCGAGGACAACTCTAAAAAGATTGATGATTTTTTGACTAATTAGAGGAGATTCAGAAGCGGAGCTGGTATAGGCTACACTGGTGAAGGAGAATCATCACAACAAGCTAAAGAAGTCAACAACAATCAAAGTCAAAAACCTAAAGTGTTGACATGTTACCACTGTGGAAAAATAGGACATACATCTAATGTGTGCAGAAGCAAAGCACAAGGTAAACCTCTTGTCATTCCTAAGTTCAATGGATATTGTTATTACTATGGTAAGGTTGGACATCCAGCTTATGAATGCAGAGAAAAGAGGAATGAAATTTCTAATAATACTACTGAGTAGAAAATATGCTATACTTGTAATAAGTATGGACACACTGCAAGGGACTGCAAGGCAAACATGAAGCAAGTCTGGACACCTAAAGAGAAACTACAACGAAAGCCATATCAACCAAAGAGACAAGGTAACTCATATGTTTGGGATTATAATACATGGACTAATTGTACTCCATGTGGTCGGTATGGACATATTGCAGCAAACTATTACAGAAAGAGTTGGATTGGACAATCAAGTAACTGGACAAATGCAGGAATGGCATGTATGCACTGTCACAAGGTTAGTCATGTAAGCAAGAACTGTAGAGACTGAGCACTTGATGAAAACCATATATTTGAGAGTGGATATAACATTGTAGAAATTACAAAGTTAAGGAACACAATGTGGAAGAAGGCATCTAATGAGAATGCTGAGTCAAGTAACACTGTCGGTGAAACCTTGTCCACTAGATTGGGTGACATCGGTACCTCCACTTAAGATGAAAAAGGTATGTATGGAACTGACATTTCAAATGATCACATTTTACATACAGTTCCTTATATATGATGTACAAATACCAAATTTGCATGAATGAAGATGCACTATGGGTTATCTATTATAAGTTTGCAAATGTTATCTAGTTGGTAAAAGAAGAAACATGAGTTGGTTACCCATCGGTAATCACTATACAAGGCTAACCGACAATAGTTCAAACCAATGAAGAAACTCTATGTTAACCAAGCAAAAGATATTAAAGACATTACCAAGCTGACAATCATCTTGTACCAAAAGTTAGGTCACACATTTAATGCATCAAAGTTTGAGTGAAAATATAAAAAAACCCTATAGATACGCGGAAACAGAGTTCATTGTTACATTGCAATTTTGAAGAAAGGAGATTTTACAGAGAAGAGTTTGAGCTAAAAATTTTTAGAACAGATTCAAAGCTACTATAGATCGAACCGACGACAATTCTTTGATGAAAACTAGTAAGTTCATCCGCCTACTGAACACTGGTTATCTATTTGCTTGCCAAAACCCTAGAAACAATTTATGGCATCATCTTTGACCATAAGAAAATCACAGAACATTGAGGAGGAAGTGGAATTAATTGTAAGGGCACACTTTGCAGAGGAGAAATTCAAATCTCATCCTAAGGTCGTAGCACAAATAGATGATATGGGCACATTTTCTAGTATTCCTGATAAGGTTTTGTTAACATACTTCCTGCAATCATTTCACAATGACTAGATAAGAATCGTGCTAAGTAGATTCCATGACGACAAATTTTGGTTAGACAAACCTATTGAGGTCACCAAGAAGATTATCAGTAGGGTTACTGGGTACCCTACAAATGACAAAGCCAAAGCATTTCAAAGTTTGTCTCATCCCGACGTAGAAAAGAACACTGGAGCTCAATCGGATGGTAGGGCACTGAAGATTTCAACTATCAAAGATCCAGTGGTAAAATTCATAGCTCATGTCATTGGGTGCAATATATTTCAATCGAGCAGACTGAATAGTGTACCCTGTAGCACCGTGGACATGGCTTACAAAATTTTAAAGAAAGATCACCAGGTTGATCTTACTGAGCTACTACTACACCAACTGTATGACAACATGAAGACAATAAAAGAAAATAAGTCCAATACATGTAAGTACAGATCACTGCTTGTTTGTACATTCCTGTACTTGCAAAAATATGTACTGGGTATTGGAAAAGTTAATTGGCAATCAGACAGACCTATAAGTGCTCAAATCGGTGATATGATGAGAAGTCTGGGAGACAATCTAAACAAGGAGTTCAATGCATATTTTAAGGAATTTCAAACAAGAATGCAACAAAGAAGCGAAATTCCAAAAGAATTAGTGAGCATATTTGAAGATGACATATGCTTTGTGGTAAGCACAGACCACTCAATGATAAAGGCAGTAGAACCGAGAACAAAATGGCTAGCACCAATGGGTTATGAAATGAATCATGATTTCACTTTGAAATCTATCAATTCATTGCTAGCATTATCGATAGACATCACTGCCAGTAGGTTTGGAGTGTATGAGGAAGCTAAGTCTAGAATCACAACGGACATTGAGATCGGTAAAATGTCAAGAAGGGAAAAGAAAATGAAAAAGTATCTCACAACAAAATATGGAACTACATCTGACTCACCTAAGGAGTCATCAATTGATGAAGCAACCAAAGGTCAATTACAATTGGCTAACAAACCCTATGACAGCGAGGAGATTGAGTCAGACAAAGAAAAGGATAATACACCTGTTCCTCCCACTAATGATGAAGAAGAAACTCAACTACCCACAACTGATGAACAAGATATTCAGCCACCAGAACTTGAAGGAATGAGGACATGTTCAACAACTACAACACAATCAATCGAGCAAAAAGAAGCAGTAAAAGTAGCAAAAAGAAGAGTAGCTACCTCGATGAAGAAATACATCAAGAGAAAGAACAAGAATGCAGCTGAACAACCGAAGAAAAAGAGGAAATACATAAGGAGTAAGGAAGATATAGAGGAGACTGACACTGAAAATGACCCTGATCAATTTAAGCTAGTTAGTAATAGGGATAGTACCATAGAAGAAATAATTGAAGATATTATTGAGAATGGAAATCTTAATGATCCAGGCATAGGCAAATTTAACAACATGTCAATTGAGGAGAAGACAAAGATAGAACATGCTATTGTTCAAATGATGATCAAGTTCAAAAGAGTACTGATGGAATTTGCATGTCAACTGCCGAAGGAACTTGATGACAAAATAAGTGAAAGATGGGCTATTGCACTTGAGACAAAGAAAAGAAAAAGAGAACGATCTCTAGGTCGTGCAGCCACACACTTTAGCTATGCTGAGGTAAGTGAATACATGACAAGGTATCAACCTAGATTTTCAGTCAAGAATAGAGCTATGTAGATTATGGATGAGAATCTAGATGATATGGATGTCATATGTGACTCTCTATGGACATCAATTTTGAAAGCAGAAGAGAAAGCTGAATAGGAAGCATTCCTGAAACTGTCTAAAAAGAGACATAGTTCAAAAGGTAAAAGTATTTTCATTGATGATAATAAAGGCAAGAAAATAGAAGACACCGGTATATCAGTTATCGAGGTAATTGATATCACCAAGAAAAAGGAAGAAATCAAAATTTCACAGGATGCACCAGATCAAGCTAAGATCCACTTGCAAAAGAAAACCAATGATGATGCACTCATTGAGGACATCACTAACGGTGATCCTGATGATAACGATGACAAAGATGTAATAATTACACAATACAAAGATGGAGCATTAAACACTAACAATGTGTGTACATCTCTACCAAGTGAACTACTTGTACTTGCAAAGGCCGTTGAAATAATTTCACAAGTACAACCCAATGTCTCTTATCTTGAGCCAACCAAAGATACAACTAAGATTCAAGCACCCGACCAACCTACAAATACAAATGAGCCTATCAAACCAGAGGCACAATCTATAGAACAAAAGGAACCTGAAGAAACCAAGTCAACCGAGGTGTACCCACCTGACACTACCACCAAGACTCCCACTCAATCTACTGAGAAGTAGAAGAAGGATGATATAGTGTCAACTGGTAAGGATACTCTGAGGAGTGAAGAGAAAGCTATTGTCGTAAGTGAGAAGAAGTCACCTCTAGCCCCGAAGAAGAAGAAGAAGAAAGCCAAAGGGTTGGTCACCATTGATGAAGTTATCATTATACCCGAATGTGACCCAAGAACCCTAAGCCCTGAGGAACTAAGTTGGTAGGGGAGTTATGTTCGAGGAAAGCGGCACAAGAAAAATTGAGGCAAGAAAAAAAATGTAAAGAAGTGTTAAATGATGTATGGGATATTCTACAACAGATAGTACTAGAAAAATAATGAGAATACTCCCATTTTAGATCAACTTGCCACCCTCGCTGACAAAATCAATGCCCCTAATACAGATGCAGATAAAAGAATAGAAGAATAGTCAGAGTCAAAAATTTAAAACAAATTAGTAGAAAGGATTAGCACTGAAGTGGCACTGAACAAGGTGAAATTATCTGAGGTCATTACCGAGGTAAAATCTATTACCCAAATAATCTATCAACTGCTAATAAAGCTTTGTACTACAGACACCTTCACTGTAGAAATCAGTGAAAAGATAAAAGGTTTAGAATAAGAAATCAAGTTGAGTACACAAGTAGCTATCACCAAGCCAACTTCTTTCTTAAAGCATATTAACTGAGTTCAGGAACTTCAGCGGCTGATAGCAGACTTAAGGAAATAAGAAGCGCACATCACTAATTAGGTTACAGAGTTACAGAAAGAACTCACTCCTTACCTGAAGATTTTTGAAATACATACTGTCAAAGCTGAGCAACTTGTGGCAACACCAAAGATTTTGGTCTTGGATAATATCTTTGACATGCATGCACAAGTCGGTCTTGAGAAAATTGATCTTACCAACTTGAAAGAGGAATGGGAAAACCTCTTGGAGTCTATAAAGAAAACTCATCAGAACATTTTTGATAAGATGTAAGTATACATTACATACTTTTTTTGGGTATTTGGCATTATTATCAAAAAGGGGGAAAACATGTATATGCCAAATAGTATATTTTTTATATGTATATTACATAATACCAGGAGCATGCACCGAGGGGGAGTACTTTTGTACTTAGAAGTTTTTGTTGTGGATATGTATATGGCAGAGATATAAGGAATATATAGAAACATTTTGTCTATATACATTTTGAAGTTTTGATACTAATGCCAAAGGGGGAGATTGTTAATCTCTATTGAGCATTTAAGGTTGTCATTAGTATCAAAGGATAGTAAACAGGTCGGTCGGTTACTTATATTGAGACAGTCGGTAACTAGAAGTAAGATAGAGTAGTCGGTAAAGCCTTACACTGAGCATCACACAATTAACCGAGCACTAGCAACATCGACACCAACGATCAGTAAACACTGAGCATCGCAGTATACACCGAGTAGATTAGACAGTGTTTACCGATGATCATAGAAAATAGCATAGTAATAAGTAATGGCACATTATTCTATGCAAAAGGTTATAACAAATCATAAAATGGTTTACCAAGATCGAGGAGCATTTATTGTAAAAGATATTCATTAAATGCAATGATTATCTTATATGTATTAGTTGACCTAGGTTATTTTGCATCGTAGATCTTAGGGTTATGATTATTTTTGTAACCTAATTTTTGTTTAAGTGGCAAAATAGAACACTATATATTGTATATGTTCGCACCATTTTATAAGGTTGTTGAACTCATATATATGAATCATGGAGCACTTGAAGAAATTGCCTATCTTCAAGACAATCAGTTTACCAAGCAGAACAAAGTACAGAGGTTTTCAGATTAAGCAGAATCAGACAAGGCAACCGAGTAGATCAGAGCAGAGAACCATCACAGATAAGGTGATATTTTGATAAGAACTTAAAGATCTATTTCAAACAATTGATTTTTCAAGTAGCAGATAGTTTACCTATTACTTTTTGACAATTTTGATAGAGTTTTGATAAATCTCTTAATAGAGTAGAGTTAACAGTCTTTGTATAAATCTCTTAACTGAGTACACACTTCATATAGTGTTGTTAAATCCTATAACTAGGTAGATCTAGCTGATCTAATATGTTACTCCTAATAGGGTAAGATCACCAGAAGTGATCAAAACTTGTAGCCTTAATAGGAAAACCTTTTCTATCTGCAGTAGTGAAGAATTTGTGGGTGTCATCCCCATCGCAGTTTTTACCTTCTAACAAGGGTTTCTGCATTACCAAAATACTTGTGTTATGTGATTGTCATATTGATTTCATGTTGTTTACTTTCTTAAGTTAACTAGATGATTGATTTATGCAATTAGATTCAAGTTATTTTGATTGGTTATCATAGTATTCAGTTATAGATCAGAAAGGTTTTTGCAACTAAAGTTTTGAAGGCACTGATTCACCCCTCCCCTCTCAGTACCTATCTCTCCTAATTCCAACAATTTTTATGGTCTTATTTTATTAATTTATTATTTCCTTGTGAATCCTACCCTAAGCTAGTAACCTAGTTCACATTTGGGAACCTTTGGGGTTATTATCAACTATTGCTTAAATCAATAATTTAATTAAATCATTTTGAGTAAAATAATCTAATTGGAACTTATGTTAATCAACAAGTTTAATTTTATCCTTTTATTATTCATTATATTTAAAAGCTTTGTTTTTAACCTTAGGTATTCTTAGATGCCTAGTTAGGGGTTCAAATTTATCTAATGCATTTTCTCAATCAAGGGACGTTTGAAAGCCAACACTTGACATGATACCTCTTGAGTGTTAACTTATGTTGTGTTTAGCATTACGTGCATGTTAGTGTGTCTTAGAATGTTATCCTAATTTGACTTTTGTGCTTTTAAAAAAAAATTGTTGGTGTGTTTTTGCCCTAATTTTGGGCATGACATTAAGTATGTACCATAGTATCAACAATATGAGAAGTTTAAATCCCAAAAATTTATTCTTGGATTACGTCCTGAGATAGGATCTGAAGTTGACATGCATGAGCCTAAGATGATGGACTTTGCTTTTAGGAAAGCTTTGAGGCAAGAACAAAAACCACAACAGGTTTTTTTAGTGAGAGTGAATTAGAGGACTAATGATTCTTAGGGAGTTAAGAGAAAATTTCAAGATAAAAAACCAAAGGACACTAGATGGAAACAAGTACAAAATATGAGGGGTAGAGGAAAAGGTAATGCAGGAAGGAACAACAACAATGGTGCTCAGAATCAAAATAATAGAAATAACAACAATGATAAAAGGAGGAACATGCTAGATGATAAACAGGGTGTTAGGAATGGATGTTGAATGTTTGGTAGTCATTCTATAGTAGTTGTTGTTGCATTCATGACTATGATTGTCATTGATGTCAACACAGTGATTTACCAGAGACTTATAGAGAAGCAGACATAGTTTGAGTTAGCGCACATGGAATATTGTAGTTGGAGCTATGTGATGTTGAGGATATACTCTTTGATATGTTATATGTCTATGGTTAAGAGTGTAGATAGTAATTCATTTATTCATGGAAGTTATGAGCATTTTTGTGGAAGCAGTATTCAAGCAGTGTTCCTGAGTAGCGATTTGTGGAAATTAGATTGTATCTCCTAATTGGGATGGAATATGGTTTTGCATAGTTAAAGGGAAGTTGAAGATACATTTTTAGTGACATGGATGATAGTGAAAACATCAAGGTTGCACGAGTGGAGAATTATTGTAGTTGGAAGCTGACAGTTTTGTGTAATTTTGATGTAGCGTGTGGAAACTTTTATTTTGTAATTGTATACCAACTCATTTATAATTATTTAAGTGTGGTATAAAGGAAGGAATTTTTTTCCTTGTTGTAGAATGTGTGGATGGATATGAAGTGAAGAAAAGAGCTAAATGTGAAAGAAAATTTGTGAAGGAAGACATGCGAAGTACAAAGATCTGAAATTGAGATCTGGTGTAACAGTGAGTACGGTTTGGCACAGTCAGGGAAGAGGTAACATATTATTTTGTTGAGTAGTACAAAGATTATTTGGATGTAGTGTGTTCAGTGATCTTACCCTGAAGCTATTTGGGTAGTGGGTCCTTCTGTCTTCCATAACTCTTAGCAGGGTTAGAATCTTTTAACAGGGGTTCAAAATCTCCTAACAGGGATTCATATGTACTAAATGTATTTCATAAGACTCCTAACAGAGTCCATCCTTTCACAAGGAATATTCATATTAGTGCATCTTTTGTGGGCATCATTCCCACCAGGGTTTACTCTTTGATCAAGAGGTTCCCTAGTCAACATATCTTGTGTCATTGTTGATGGAATATGGATGAAGTGACTGAGAGGGGGGGGGGTGAATCAGTCAACCATAAAAACACTTCACAATTAATTCTTTGCAGATCCCTTAGGATATCTTAACACTGTTATCTGTTTTAGCACTCGGTAAATAGATTGCAGTAACTTTTAAGATGCAGAAAGTATTATCAATATTATCTTTAGATATTCATCAGCACATGTATATGATTGAGAAAGCAATTAAGAACACAAGAGACACAAGATTTAATGTGGAAACCCAATATGGGAAAAACCACCAATGTATCTAGATACTGATTTTCACTTTTCTGAAGTGATGCCCTGTTAGAAGCCAACCCGGTAAAAGGTTACAAAACACACTGTTAGGTGTGACCTTGTTAGAGGATTTAAAACACCCTGCAAGGAGTGGCCTGGTAAGAGGTCTTGAAAACAATTCAATGGAATTGTCACCTTGTTAGAGGATTTACATTATGGTTGTTAAACCAACTCGGTTAAGAGATTTAGAATTCACTGTTACAATGATAAGAAGGTAACAATGAAAAAGTGACCTGTATAATAATGCAACTGTCTTGCTGATTACAGATCTCTGTTCTGCATAATTCTGATCCTTTCTGATCAAATAAATCTCTGCTGCTCCTCAAGGATATCTGAACATCCTTCACAAATTCGCATATACCTTTCCTTCTTTTCTTCTGTTAATCTTCTACTGTGTTGTTATTACTTTTCACATTTGACCTTTTATTTATATGATTTTGGATTAGTCAAATCGACATTATTTAGTATAACAGTCGGCTGAATTAAGTAAACTCTATTTGCAAAAATCCTTCAAGGGCCGACAGTGCTCGGTGACCATATCTTTCTATAATCTTTCGGTGACCGAGGGAACTCGGTAAACACCGACAATTCTTTACCTTTGATAACCGACTGAACTCGGTAAACACTATCTTTTCTCGATGATCGACTGAACTCGGTAAACACTATCTTTTCTCGATGACCGACTGAACTCGGTAAATACTATCTTTTGTCGATGACCGACTGAACTCGGTAAATACTATCTTTTCTCGATGACCGACTGAACTCGGTAAACACTATCTTTTCTTCAGCAACCGAGTGAACTCGGTAAATACTATTTTTCTTCGATAACCGAGTGGACTCGGTAAGCATTAATATTCCTGTCTGGCAGACCGACTGAGCTCGGTAGAAGCTGATTGCTGCGGACTATGACATAGTGTGACATCAAAGACAATACATAATTGAGTAGCAATTTCCTTCAGACAATTGTTTCCAACAATCTCCCTCTTTGGCATTGATGGCAACACAATATGTCATATCATAAGAAATTTGAAAGAGTTAGCTCGGTTTAGATTCAAATCTCCCTCTATCAGCAAACTTCCTATGTCTTGAAAATTCTTCCTTCTGACTATTTGAAAATTTCTTGAAGTAATAGTAAAGACATAGCAAACACTCCCTCTTTGACAACACATGCCAAAGATAATTCACATATTACCGGTGAAAGTTAATGTACCTCAAGTACTGATTCATATGCAATGATTCCTTTAATATGCTGCATCAAGTTGATTTTCAATCATGTTCTGGTTGATGCATCACTAAAATTGTATTTAGTGAGCCTCGGATAGGGGAATGACCCCTAACTTACCTCTTAGATACATAAATGCATCCTTAGGTAATGGTTTGGTAAAAATGTTTGCAATCTGTTCTTTTGTATGAATATATTCTAATCTGATTTCCTTGTCCTGCACCAATTCTCTGACAAAGTGATATTTAATAGCAATGTGCTTGGTTTTGGAATGCATCACTGGATTCTTAGAAATGTTTATTGCACTGGTATTGTCACAAAATATAACAACTGGTTCTTTGATTTCAACCTTCATACCTTCTAATAGCTGTTTAAACCAAACAATATTTGAACAGTTTACTGCAGCAGCAACATATTCTGCTTCAGCTATGGATTGAAATGTGCAATTCTGCTTTTTACTAGTCCAGGATACCAGTCTTTTTCCAAGAAAAAATGCTCCACCACTTGTGCTTTTTCTGTCATCAATGTTTCCTGCCCAATCAGCATCAGTAAACACTTTTAAGTCTAGATTGCCTCCAAATTTATACCACAAACCATATTCTTCAGTTCCTTTTAAGTATCTTAAGATTCTTTTGATTGCCATCATGTGATTTTCCTTAGGTTTTGCTGAGAATCTAGCTACTATACCGACTGCTAAGGCAATATCAGGTCTTGTATGTACTACATACTGCAATTTTCCAATCATAGATCGGTATAGGGTCTGATCAACTTCTTTTGAATCATCATTTTTGGTAAGTTTCAGTCCAGTACACATGGGTGTACCAACTAGTTTTGAATCTTCCATACCAAACTTCTTAAGTATCTCCTTAATGTATTTGGATTGAGTAATGTATATACCATTCTTGCTTTGCTGAATTTGAAGACCAACAAAGAATTTTATTAAACCAAACATAGACATTTCAAATTCTCTATTCATTTGCTTGAAAATTCTTTGCACTGATCCTCATTCCCTGTAAATATAGTATCATCCACAAATATTTCTGCCAATACAATTTTGTCATCCGGTCCTTCTTTAATATACAGATTACTATTATCATTAGCTCTTTTGAAATTAATCTGAATCAAATAGTTATGAAGTCTTTCATACCATGCTCTAGGAGCTTGTTTTAAGCCATACAATGCTTTGTGTAACCTACAGACCATGTCCCTTTTATCTGGATCAACAAAACCTTCAGGTTGTTCAATGTAAACTTCTTCATCAAGAATTCCATTGAGAAATGCAGATTTTATATCCATCTGATATACCTTAAATCCTTTGTGTGCTGCATAAGCAAGTAGAGTTGTTACACCTTCTAATCTTGCAACAGGAGCAAAGGTTTCTCCATAATCTATACCTTCTTCTTGAGAATAACCTTTACATACCAGTCTAGCTTTGTTTCTAGATACTTGACCATCTTCATTCAGCTTATTCCTAAATACCCATTTTGTTCCAATTACATTCTTATCTTTAGGTCTGGGTACAAGAGTCCAAGTTTTGTTCTTTTGTATTTGTTCTAATTCTTCATTCATTGCTTCAATCCAACTTTCATTCTCCAATGCATCTTTGATATTTCTAGGTTCAAAATTAGTAAGCAGACATGTACCTTTTAGCTTGCTTCTTGTCATAGTACCATCTGATTTGTTTCCAATGATTTGATCTGGTGTATGATGTCTTCTTACATATTTGGCTAGTATAGGTTCCTTGCCTTTTGAATGATTCATGCTGTTGTCTTCTAGGATCTCTTCTTCAGGTTGCTCGGGCTCGGTAGATATTTGCTCGGTAACTTCAGGCTGAGACTCGGTCTGAATTTCTTCCTGTGACTCGGTTTGAACTTCTTCCTGTGACTTGGTTTGTGACTCGGTAACTGTGCTCGGCTCGGTAGATATAGCTTCCTTATTGATAGTTGTATCTGTCAATGTTTCAGGTTCAATGTAAACGAATCTTCTGTAGTTCTCAGGTTCCCTTTTGCTTTCTTCCTCAGTCTTTTCTGCAAACTCATCAAATTTTACATGTATACTTTCTATGACTTTGTAAGTAGATAAGTTCAGACATTTGTATGCCTTGCTTTTGCTAGAATATCCTAAGAATATTCCTTCATCACTTTTCACATCAAATTTATTTCTTCTGGATTCTTTTAAGATATAACACTTGCTACCAAATATTTTCATGTAACTTACATTAGGTTTATAGCCATACCATAATTCATAAGGAGTTTTGAATGTGTCTTTCTTCAGTTGTACTCGGTTCCAGGTATGAACTGCAGTGCTGATAGCTTCCTTCCAGTACTTTATAGCAATGTTCTTTTCTATCATTAGAGTCCTTACACAATCCATAATAGATCTGTTTCTTCTTTCTGCTATTCCATTTTGCTCAGGAGTTCTAGGAGCTGATACTTGTCTTTTGATTGCTCTTTCAATGTAGAAGTTGTTAAAATCATGGGAGATGAATTCACCACCTCTGTCTGATCTTAAGCATTTCAATCTTTTCCCTGTTTCTTTTTCTACTCTTGCTAAGTACCATTTGAACTTTTCAAATGCTTCTGATTTTTCTCTTAAATACATAACAGTCATCATTCTAGAATAATCATCAACGAAAAGAATAAAGAATTTATCTCCAGTATAGCTTTGTATTCCAATAGGTCCACATAAATCAGTATGCACAATTTCCAAAATTTCTTTAGACTGATAGTTCTTACTCTTGAAACTAGTTTTACTCATTTTGCCAATCTGACAATTCTTACATAGACCAGTGTCAGGTTTCTTCAAAGTAGGAATGCCTCTAACCTTCTTGAATTTGCTTATTTTTATCATGTTATCAAAATTCACATGACATAACCTTTTGTGCCATAGCCAACTTTCTTCTATTTGGGCAATAAGGCATGAATATTCATTGAGATCAAGATAAAATAAGTTACCTTTTGTTTGTTTCCCTGATCCAATGAGTTTTCCTTTTCCATCCAGCAGTCTTGCTTGACCATTCATGAATTCAACCTTGAAACCAGTGTTGATTAGCTGTGCTACACTTAAAAGATTATGTTTTAGTCCTTCAACCCAGTAAGCATTATCACATATGAGTTCTTTGGTTAATGAGATTCTTCCTTTTCCTTTTATACAACAAGGTTCATTGTTTCCAAATCTTACATTACCATTGTCACAGTCTTCTAGATATTCAAATTTTGTCTTGTCACCAGTCATGTGGTGTGAACATCTGCTGTCTATTATCCATATATCATCTTTGCTTATATGAGAAATAAGTGCCATCTTATCTTCATCATCATCAGATTCATCTTTTATAGCAATAAAGACAATTTCTTCTTCACTATCATCAGAATCTTTAGCCATAAAACATGATTTCTTACCTTTATCCTTGTATGATTTGAAATTATTTTTGCCATAGTACTTGTGATTTCTCTTTTCTTCTTTGACTTGCTTGTTTGGGCACCTAGCTGCAATATGTCCAATTTCTTCACATGAAAAATAGATTAAAGGAGTTTTACCTTTATATTTACCTTTCCCTCTAGAGTACTTCTTTGCAAGTAATGCTTCTACAATTTCAAGATCACTATCAGAACTTTCTTCTGATTCTTCTTCACTTTCTGACTGAACTTCTTTAATTTTCTTGTTCTTCTTTAGTGAAACCTTGGCCTCAAATACTGATTCAATATTTTTGGAACTAGGAACATAGTTGTAGACACCGAAAAATCCTTTAGAAAATAAATTATTTTTGTTTTCTAAAAATCCTTGATGACATCATCATTTATTAATTAATTAATTATTTAATTAATTAATTTATTTTTATGGCATTAAATCCCTCTCTCTTAATTAAAAATCTTTAATTAAGGAATCTAGCCTAAAAATGTCATTTGGACATTATCCCTAATTTATTAATTATTTAATTAATAAATTGACCAAAAACCTCAAAAATAAATTAATTTATTTTTAATTTATTTTTTATCCCAAACTTGGCCAATTTCCTTAAGACCACTAACCTCTTCCAAAATCTTCTAATCCCTTCTTAATTTCGATTAAAAGGCTAATCCCATCTTTTCTAACCCTAATCCCAAGGTTAAATATTTAATTAAGGTTAAATATTTAATTTCCATATTTATTGAAAATATTTTAATAAATATTCCTAAGACTTAAGCTTTTGGAATGAATAACATTTTATTCCATGAAACTAAGGAGAAATCTAGACTCTTCTAGAATCTTCTCAAATCCACCCTCTTCACCCATCCTAATCCTTTTCTTTGTCCTAATCTAATCCTAATCCTACCCTTAAACCTTTGTGCAATCCTAACCAAGCTTAAGACTTTCCTAAACCAAAGCAAAGTCTTTCCTTCCAAATATCTCAACCACAAAGCATTTATTGCTTCCCCAAAGTCTTCAAAGCCTCTTAAAGCCCATTCATTACTCTTACAAGCATTTATTTGGAGAGTTATGAGCTTGGAGCCCCCTTTGTTGACTCCTCTTTGCCCTTCCCTTCATCCACTCACCTTGTGACATGTGTCACCTCCTGATTGGCTGAGAACTAGCACAATCCATGTGCTTCCCTTTGAGTGAATCTTGGCCTCTCTTAAGGATTTCAATCCTGGCCATTCATTCCTCCTACCCCAAGCCTTAGAAATCCTATAAATACCCTCACTTCCTAAGGCAAATCATCCTTCAACTTTCAAACTCAATAGCAAAGTTATAATGTCATTTTCATTCTAGCATAAGCATAAACTCATCTTTTTTAGATCATTTTCAAGTTTAAATCACATCTAAATTAGCTTAAATGGATTAACATAGATTCATTTCTTGTTTTAATCTTAGTTCTTTCATTTAGCTTTGCATATTTGTGTGTTCTTGAGGCCTTTGAGGCAAAATAGGTTCCTCATACCTATTTTGTGTCATTTTGGGTCTTCTTGATCCTCAAATCATCCATTTTGCATGCTCCAAGTGCTTGAGTTTGCACACCCACATCCCTCTATATCTAAGCATATCAAACGGTGCATAGGCGCATCCGTTTTAAGCTTAAACTGAGGTGGCTTTGATTTTAGTTTGCTAACCTTTAAATTTGATTTGATAATATGCTATGACGTTTGTTTGTCTTTGGCCTTCAAAACAGGTTTAGGTGCACTCACAAATCCTAGTCTACATTCTGGCACGCCCGGTGGGACTCAAACCACAATCATTTTGATGAAACTATACTTTATATGCTTTTTTTTTGCAGGAAATAAAGAAATGTCGCCTTCATGAAAAGAAATGACGCCTACAGCAATTAAATGTCGCCTTCAAACAAAGAAATGTCACCTTCAACAAAAGAAATGTCGCCTGCAAGGAATTCAGTCACGCCTTCATGGAATTAAATCACGCCTTTGAAGAAAGAAATGACGCCTGTGAACTCTGTTTTCACACCTGCATAACTGAGAATTTCCTGTTGTCGACAACTTCTGTTACGTTCCAGAATTCTCTTCTGTCGCCTTCTTGTAATTAAATCATGCCTGTAACAAAAGAAATCACGCCTCTAGTTTTTTATCTGTCGCCTTTTGAGGTACAGAATGTCGCCTGTAGGAATTAAATGTCGCCTCTGCACTTTCCAGCGTCGCCTATAAGCTGGACAGTGTCGCTTTTGGTTTTTTTCTTGAGTTGCTTAGGACTGGTTTTTTTCATTTTTTTTATTACAGCAAAGGTCAAATTCAATCTTGAATGACATTAAGGAAATGAACTTATGTCCTAAGTGTCATTGTCAATTTGAAAATCAAACTCAATCTTGAATGCACTAAAAGGAACAAACAACTCTATTCCCTACCTCATTTCAAATTCCAAAGCAAGCAAACAAATTCAATCTTGAGTGATCTAAGGGATAAAACAAAGCTTTTTCAAAGTTCTTAAATCAACTCGCTAATCAAATCTTGAATGCACAAAAGGAAAGAACTTGCAAACGTTCAATTCATTTACATTTTGAGGAAAAGAACAAATCAAAATCTAATCACGAGTGTCTTCATTTCAAAGTTCAAACATCACTTAATCAAATTTGGGAAAATGAACAAAATCTGCTTGATGTGCATGTAGGAGTTTTTCAATTCTTGCATAATCCTTGTTAGAGTAAGCAACGTGGAACATTTGAACTTGGAAAAGTTCACCTGTTCTTCTTTTAGCGAGGCCTGTCCAAGGAGAAGCACTTCCTCCTCGGAGAACGACCTCAAACCGGTATCCCCCCCGGCCGGTATACAAATAAGCGAATACCAAAAGAATCGCTTACATCTCCTAATCGCCGGGCGTTCGTGCCAAACACGTGACTGGGGATGGTAAACATTCCTCTCCCCCAGCATAATTGGCAAGGCTCTTAAGTGAGTCACGGATGATCAGAAAAACTGGGTATGGAGACACCACGGAACAAATAAGCAACTTGATAAACTAGAAGCTACCCTATCTACATCTGAAAGTATCAAAATCCTTGTGCAAGGACCGATTCCAAGGGGTTTACCGGGTCGTCTGAAGATTACTCACCATTTGTATTCCCTTCTGGGGGATACCAAGCTGTGGGCAAGCGATTTTGATACTCACCTTCCTTAGGTAGATCTGTTTGAAATGCTTGACAGTCAAAGACCCGTGAAAACATTTGTCAAACATACACTTTCAAAGCATTTATCAAAGTCTTTTATCTTGTTTGTATCTCACAAAGTTGTTTTGTCCTTTGTGAAGATTGCTTTTATCAAATCCTTTGCCAATGGAAAAACATCAAGCAGATCTATAACTTGGTTCGAAGGACAATCAGAGCAGCCATCCCAAAACTTGGTCATCTCCCATCCCTTTGTCTGTCTTCTTCTAGAAAACCGTCTGCTTCCGTCAGTCATCCCAATCTGAGTCTTAGTCTTCCAAACCATCTTCATCCTTCCTCCTTATCCAACTCATTCGCAAGGTCAGCATGTCTCAAATCTATAATGAGTTTGGTTATGATATCTCTCCTCTCCGTCCAATCGATCCTAATGATGATGAAGGTCTTGTAGACCATGATGCCTATTTCAGCCAGTTTTCTCCAAGCAACCCCCAGTGTTCCATCATTCCTCCAACATATCCCATCATACCTTCATGCTTATCTCCTAGCACTCCCTTTCATGTCCTCGGCAAGGCTAGCACTCCTTTTCATGTCCTTGGCAAAGCAACCCCAGTATCTTATCCATCCCCAACTTATCCTTGTCTTCAACCTACACCTCTTCCATATGCTCCTTTCAGGCCTCCACTTTCTGCTATGGTCATTTCTCCATCGCCATCATCCCTTAGAAACGCTTCATGCTACTTTCCTTATCTAAGGCCTCCATCTACCCATCCTCCAAAAAATTCTAAAATCCAAGATTCTAGTCCTCCCATCCTTTTCCCCAATCCTCCATCCTATCTCAAACCACCATCTTCTGCTCCAAACCCCAATCCTCCATCCTATCTCAAACCACCATCTTCTGCTCCAAACCCCAATCCTCCATCCTGTCTCAAACCACCATCTTCTGCTCCAAACCCCAATCCTCCATCTTGTCCCAAACCACCATCCTCTCTTCCAAACCACATTACCAAAAATCTTTCCCCACCAACAGAGTTCATCCCTCAACCCACTCCAAAACCTGTACCTCAAGCCATTAGCCCTGCCTCTTCAGCACCATCATCCCCTCAAGCAAAATCTAAAGCTCCCTTTTCAAAATCATCTTTTTCATGGGTGTTCCCTTCTTTCTCTCCCCCTTCGCAAACATCTACCCAAGCACAAACCCCACTTTCATGCGAAGACCATCCAAGTTCCCCATCTCCTCCACCTTCCAAACCTTCTTCACCACAAAAGTCTCCAAGGAAACCAAAAACAGAACCCAAGGAAGAGCCAATAGCAAAACCCACGCCTGAAATTGAAAAGCCAAGCAATCCTTCATGTGAAGCCATCATTGATGAGGCCCATCCAACGCTCCCATCTATTATCTATCTTCCATACATCCCAACTGTTGATCCTCTTCCATCTCCTATCATCGTTGAATTCCTTTCGTCTAAAGTATCTATCTAATCCCCAGAATCATCTCCTCCTAGCATTATCCAAAACATACCTAATGAGCTTCCTGAGTTCATCCCTCTTCCTGCCATCACAGTTACAGAATCTCCCATCCTTCTATCCGCTCCCTCTGAAGAGTCCATCCATATATCCCCTAATCCTCTATCTGAACAAATCCCATCGTGTCAAGATCTGGACCAAAAGCATGTTGAAATATCTATAGAAGAACATCAAGATCCAACCCCTTTACTTCCCCCATCGCATGTTCTATTGCCTCCATCACCTTCAATCCAAAATCCTACAATCCCAATTCCTCCAATTCAAGATCCTATCATCCCAGTTTCTCCAACTAAAGATCCAATACCATCCCCCAATCCTAGTCAAAATCCCAACATTCTATCCTCTCCTCTTGAGGATCCTCCTAACCAAACTGTCCAGCTACCGTCACTCTATCCTCTTGGGTCACTAACATTTGTCAAAGGTAAACCACTTGAAAAAGAAGACATCAGCTTCTTATCTTCCATCAGGGAACCAGAAAATGGCTGTTTGTCATTCACCCCAAGTCAAAAATATCCTTGTCTGGATAAAATGCTGAAAAGATGGAACTATCAAGGAAAAGGCCTTGGCACTCACGAACAGGGAAATATACAGCCCATTCAAGGCAAGAAACATCCGAAAGGCTGTGGAATTGGTTGCACACCAGATGAGGGCACTTCTTCCACATCAGTAAAGGGTACTTCATCCAGAAATGTTGGTACAGCTAAAGAAAAATTTAAACATCCATTCAAAACCAATAAAACATCTTTCAAAGCCCACAACGCAATTCCTCCCCCTCCATCGTTACAACCGAGGACAACCTATCATATTCCTCCTTCATCCTCCCCATCCATTTTGGGTCCCTATGTCCCAAAGTCTTTCAGCGCATCTCCGTTACCCAGCAAATCCATTTTGGGACCTTATATCCCAAAATATCATCCTCCATCTTATCCTACTCAGCCTTTCATCCAACATCCAAGCATCCCTAGTCAAGATCAACAATGGCACATGTCCACATATCCTATCTACCAATCTCCTTCCATCTCTCCATCCAAATTTCCTCCATCCCAGACAACTCCTCATATTCCTCCCAATTCTCCTCGCAACTTGGATGCCATATCGTGCATGAATAAATGGAAAAATCCACAAATATCCCAGGATTGTTATGTCCAGTCTAATCGACATGCACAATCAAAGCAAAATCCGATCAAGCAAGCCAAAGCAAACCACTGGCCACAAAGGCCCATCAAAGAAAATGCCAAATCTAATGCATCCCAATGGCTGCAAAGGCCCAATGATGATTACCATGTCCAGTCTAATCGACATGGTCAATCAATGCAAGCTCCAATCAGGCAATCAAATGCGCCGCAAAGGCCCAGCAAAGAGCCAATCAGGCATGCTAAAGCACCCCAATGGCTCCGAAAACCTAGCAAAGTCCAAGCAAAATCTATCACATGGCCACAAAGGCCTAGCAAAGCAAAAGCACAATTTGATGCACACCAATGGCCGCAAAGGCATATCAAAGCTAAAACAAAAATGATGTGGATCCCAAAGCAAAAGGATGTAATCCATCTAACAAAAACATCCACAATGGCATCCAACGTTGCCCATCTCCCAGCTCCTCAATCTTCCCCTCCATCTCCTCCATCCTCTAGCATAAATCCTCCATCACATCTATCTCTATCTTCCACATCCAATCATCCATCTTCCTCGCAACATGTGCCAATGTTGATCCTGACAACATCCCCCTATCTTGATCACTTTCCATCCTTCCATCCAAACACTTTCTACCACCATCTTTCCCATCTCCCTCATCTAATCCATGACTTTGCATAATCCCCCCCGTCCTGCTACAGTTGTACCAACATCCAGGCACACAATCAGAAGAAATCAGTGAGGAAAGTCAGCAAAGATCAGTCAGCACATCTAAAACAGCAAAGGGAAATCAATGACAAATCAGAGAAATCAGCAAAGTCAACAAGCAATCAGGCTTTAGCATCAACATATGCCTATCAGCTTAAAACAGAAGCATATTTTGGAGAGGAGGTAAGCTTTAGTCGCAAAAGTGAAAAAAACAAAAGCAAATCATGAGTCTTTATGTGAAAACCCTTCTGGGGCACATTCTGATTCCAAAACAGTAAAAATAAAGGGCGTATCTTCTAGTGAAAACTTGGCAATTCAAGCGCTAGAAGATGGAGCTTTGCCTCTTCCTCCTATCTGGGATAACAACACATGATAATTCCCTATCAACATTGCAGAAACCAAGCTAAATCAACTTGGGTATAGAAGGATGTTTGTGGCTCATCTACATGAAGGTTAACCTGACAGAAAGTGAATCATGACCTTAAGTGCCTTGCTCTGAGGAGTCAATTATCAACTGTGCATGGTCATATGCACATGCCTAGGTGTGATCTTAAGCTTGTCATCCATCATCTAGCAATGGATCCCCATGACAAGCCGGAAACATCAGAAAATCAGCAATCCACATCAGAAAATCAGTGAAGAATCTCTCAGAAGATCAACATCAAATCGCATGATAGCACCAAAATCAGCACAAAACTCAGCGCCACATCAGAGAGTTAGCAACAACATCAAAATATCTGTGCAAAATCAAAAATAGCAGGGCCATCATCAAATCATAAGGGAACATCCAATCAAAGAATCAGCAACACCATCAGAATATCAGTGACAAATCAAAAGGTCACCATCTAATCAAGAGGAAGCGCCAAAATGGCGAAATCAGCTGATCAGCAAGCACGACAGCATTAAATCAGAGCTTCAGCAACAAATCAAAATGTCAGTGCATATCAGCACTGAATCAGCAACACATCCAAACAAAATCAGAAGTATCAATGCATATCAACACAAGCTCAGCAACAAATCAGCAAAATCAGCACAAAGTCAAGGAAAAAACACAAAAATCCATAAAAATTGGATAAATCAAAGGAGCAAATTATCAACAAAGCAAAAATCAAGAGAATTCAAGCACCTTGGACAAGTACCATGGTGAAAACCTGGCAAACAGGCGCCATGTGTAGTGCCCCCCCTAATTCCTTTCTGCAGTTAGGGGCTTCCTTTCTATCACCTCTTATCCAACATGTCCTCCATCCCCTTTTGTCTCTCACTTCCTTCATTTTCCATTGGATCTTGATGACAAAAACAGAGACTATCAGATGTACATGCTTTTGGGCACCTCCTTGGCATCCATTGCACCTTTCAGCTACATATCCTCTATCCAATCCTTTCATCCTAGCTTCCATCCTTCCTCATCCTCTTGTTGGCATATCTTCCGTCCAAGCATACACCATGCCTTTAAAACACATGAACTATCTTAAACAGGGGGCATCCTCTTCCTTGGTGGCGTATTCTTTGGAGGCTATCCAAATCCGAATCTTCCATCTCCCAAAACCCTCAGCAATTTCTCTATCCAAATCCAAACCAACCACCATCCAATCCTTCCAGCACTCCTCTATCTTAATCCATCAGCAGTTCCTCCAGCATCCTCTATCTTGATCCACCAGCAAACCAACTCAGCGTCCCATATCCTTTATCAGAATCCAACATCCACCATCCACAACAGAAAGCAAATTCACCATCTTTTGCACCAAATCCAGAGCTCCAAATCCACAAGCATTATCGTGTTCCAGCCCTTTGAGTTGTTTCCATCCCTTATCCTAAATCAGAAACAATCATCCTCTTTTTGGCACAACGTGTTGTCTTAAAGAAATCAAAACCTTGTCCTTGCATAGCCTTATCATCTCGAGCAAGAGATTGGCTTGTATTGACAAGAATCCAGTTGACCAAAGATCATCAGTCTATCCTAGGTTGACGCAATCCTATCACTGATCCTCCATTGGGAAAACAACAGCTCATTTTGTTGACACTTGGTAATCTTCCACCAGCTTTCCATCTTCCACCAGCTTTTCATCCTCCAAGCAGCTTTTCCATCTTCAAAATCCTCTAACAATTCCACCATCCAATCTCCCCGAATCTTCCTCCATCCAAATCTTCTAGCAGTTCCATCCTCCCCATCCTTAGCATTTTCCTCCATCTTTCCAACACCTAGTATCTTCTCTTGTCATTGGTATCTAGCTATAGGCTAACCTCATTGCAATCCAATGCCATTCATCCCTATCCACACCTTGCTAGCAATCTTCCCAACCTATCCATCTCTTCTAGCTATCCAACACCCAAGATCAAGCCAACCGATCAAATCGCATCCTTCATCTTGTAGCAAGCCTTGATCTCGATTCAATCATCATCATTGGGATATGTCTTTCCCAAATCCGTGTCATTTTAGGACACATCATCCATCGCCAGTCCGTCTTGGCCTTCCAACCCAACTGGGGCACCATCTTGCATATCTTTGAAGTTGTCAGCTTCATCCCCAGGTTCTTTGTATATCCTATCCAGCGTCTTGTACCATAGTGTCAGTCGTGTCTCCACCTAAGCTCATTTGTACATTTGTGTCTTTAGGTCCCATCCTTTGTCTTAGTCCTTGTCCGTCCTGCAGCAGCATTTGATCAAATATCTTGTCCCATCCCCAGCCTCAGAAACTTTTAGTCCCACTCGGGCCTTGTGCTTCAGCAACATCAATTGTCGACTTATCCTTGCTCATCCTGATTATTCCTTGAACTTCAGCTTTTGCCAGCGAACAACTACACTTATTCTCTCACCAACCCATGGGTCCTTGAGGATATATCGTTCCTCCTGTCCGACCTAATCTTCCATCCTGGTCCTTGAGGATATATCGTTCCTCCTGTCCGACCAATCTTCCCACCATCAATCGAACCTAATCTCTCCTTGGCAAAGGATGTCTTTTTGGAGTTATCATTTTGATCTTGGATTTTTGTCCTTTGGGTCTTGTTAATCTTTTTGGCTTCTCATTATCCCACCAGGGTCACCACGATTCATTATATCACGGTGTGCTGCATGTGCGGATAATCTGGGGCAAGGTCTTTTGATCTTTCGCTTCTGCTTGTGAGTCAGTTGTGTGTTTGTGGTTCCTTTAGCATCGGTTCCGCCATGTCGCCTCTGCGCTTCATGTGTGATGTTGGGGCAACCCTGTGTGTTTGTTTAGCATCAGTCCTCGTCAGTCCTCTGCGACATTGTTGACAGGCCTCGTGATCCCAGTATCCTTGGCAGGTCTCTAGCATTGCTATATTAAATCTAGGCTGTGCACTCCCGTTTGCACTTGGAGCTATCTGGTCCCTTGCATTTATCATATAGATTAATCTTGCATCTTTGCATATAGCTGCATCTTGCATCTTGCATTTCCATCTCATCTTGCTTATCATCCACCTTTTGTTCTTAGAAGTGAGGTTATTTATCTCCCCTTTCTTCCTAGGCCCTTCCTTCCTCGTCCCGCTGGGTACACTCTGTCCCAGGGCGTAATCCCTCTTTCTCCTTGTCCCACTGGGCACATCTTCCATGATTTTGTCTCACCGGGGCATGTATTCCTCTTTCTTCTAGTCCACCCGGGCGTCGTACCCTCTTCTGATTCTAGCCTCGGCATCTTGTTTTCTTGTCTTTGACGCCATGCCACTTGCGGCATCACATCAAAGAGGGGCAAAATGTAGACACCGAAAAATCCTTTAGAAAATAAATTATTTTTGTTTTCTAAAAATCCTTGATGACATCATCATTTATTAATTAATTAATTAATTAATTAATTAATTTATTTTTATGGCATTAAATCCCTCTCTCTTAATTAAAAATCTTTAATTAAGGAATCTAGCCTAAAAATGTCATTTGGACATTATCCCTAATTTATTAATTATTTAATTAATAAATTGACCAAAAACCTCAAAAATAAATTAATTTATTTTTAATTTATTTTTTATCCCAAACTTGGCCAATTTCCTTAAGACCACTAACCTCTTCCAAAATCTTCTAATCCCTTTTTAATTTCGATTAAAAGGCTAATCCCATCTTTTCTAACCCTAATCCCAAGGTTAAATATTTAATTAAGGTTAAATATTTAATTTCCATATTTATTGAAAATATTTTAATAAATATTCCTAAGACTTAAGCTTTTGGAATGAATAACCTTTTATTCCATGAAACTAAGGAGAAATCTAGACTCTTCTAGAATCTTCTCAAATCCACCCTCTTCACCCATCCTAATCCTTTTCTTTGTCCTAATCTAATCCTAATCCTACCCTTAAACCTTTGTGCAATCCTAACCAAGCTTAAGACTTTCCTAAACCAAAGCAAAGTCTTTCCTTCCAAATATCTCAACCACAAAGCATTTATTGCTTCCCCAAAGTCTTCAAAGCCTCTTAAAGCCCATTCATTGCTCTTACAAGCATTTATTTGGAGAGTTATGAGCTTGGAGCCCCCTTTGTTGACTCCTCTTTGCCCTTCCCTTCATCCACTCACCTTGTGACATGTGTCACCTCCTGATTGGCTGAGAACTAGCACAATCCATGTGCTTCCCTTTGAGTGAATCTTGGCCTCTCTTAAGGATTTCAATCCTGGCCATTCATTCCTCCTACCCCAAGCCTTAGAAATCCTATAAATACCCTCACTTCCTAAGGCAAATCATCCTTCAACTTTCAAACTCAATAGCAAAGTTATAATGCCATTTTCATTTTAGCATAAGCATAAGTTCATCATTTTAGATCATTTTCAAGCTTAAATCACATCTAAATTAGCTTTAATGGGATTAACATAGATTCATTTCTTGTTTTAATCTTAGTTCTTTCATTTAGCTTTGCATATTTGTGTGTTCTTGAGGCCTTTTGAGGCAAAATAGATTCCTCATACCTATTTTGTGTCATTTTGGGTCTTCTTGATCCTCAAATCATCCATCTTGCATGCTCCAAGTGCTTGAGTTTGCACACCCACATCCCTCTATATCTAAACATATCAAACGGTGCATGGGCGCATCCGTTTTAGGCTTAAACTGAGGTGGCTTTGATTTTAGTTTGTTTGCCATTAAATTTGATTTGATTATATGCTATGACGTTTGTTTGTCTTTGGTCTTCAAAACAGGTTTAGGTGCACTCTCAAATCTTAGTCTACATTCTGGCACGCCCGGTGGGACCTAATCCTAGTCTAGAATGTAGACTAGGATTTGTGAGTGCACCTAAACTTGTTTTGAAGGCCAAAGACAAACAAACGTCATAGCATATTATCAAATCAAATTTAAAGGTTAGCAAACTAAAATCAAAGCCACCTTAGTTTAAGCTTAAAACGGATGCGCCCATGCACCGTTTGATATGCTTAGATATAAAGGGATGTGGGTGTGCAAACTCAAGCACTTGGAGCATGCAAAATGGATGATTTGAGGATCAAGAAGACCCAAAATGACACAAAATAGGTATGAGGAACCTATTTTGCCTCAAAGGCCTCAAGAACACACAAATATGCAAAGCTAAATGAAAGAACTAAGATTAAAACAAGAAATGAATCTATGTTAATCCATTTAAGCTAATTTAGATGTGATTTAAGCTTGAAAATGATCTAAAATGATGAACTTATGCTTATGCTAAAATGAAAATGGCATTATAACTTTGCTATTGAGTTTGAAAGTTGAAGGATGATTTGCCTTAGGAAGTGAGGGTATTTATAGGATTTCTAAGGCTTGGGGTAGGAGGAATGAATGGCCAGGATTGAAATCCTTAAGAGAGGCCAAGATTCACTCAAAGGGAAGCACATGGATTGTGCTAGTTCTCAGCCAATCAAGAGGTGACACATGTCACAAGGTGAGTGGATGAAGGGAAGGGCAAAGAGGAGTCAACAAAGGGGGCTCCAAGCTCATAACTCTCCAAATAAATGCTTGTAAGAGCAATGAATGGGCTTTAAGAGGCTTTGAAGACTTTGGGGAAGAAATAAATGCTTTGTGGTTGAGATATTTGGAAGGAAAGACTTTGCTTTGGTTTAGGAAAGTCTTAAGCTTGGTTAGGATTGCACAAAGGTTTAAGGGTAGAATTAGGATTAGATTAGGACAAAGAAAAGGATTAGGATGGGTGAAGAGGGTGGATTTGAGAAGATTCTAGAAGAGTCTAGATTTTTCCTTAGTTTCATGGAATAAAAGGTTATTCATTCCAAAAGCTTAAGTCTTAGGAATATTTATTAAAATATTTTCAATAAATATGGAAATTAAATATTTAACCTTAATTAAATATTTAACCTTGGGATTAGGGTTAGAAAAGATGGGATTAGCCTTTTAATCGAAATTAAAAAGGAATTAGAAGATTTTGGAAGAGGTTAGTGGTCTTAAGGAAATTGGCCAAGTTTGGGATAAAAAATAAATTAAAAATAAATTAATTTATTTTTGAGGTTTTTGGTCAATTTATTAATTAAATAATTAATAAATTAGGGATAATGTCCAAATGACATTTTTAGGCTAGATTCCTTAATTAAAGATTTTTAATTAAGAGAGAGGGATTTAATGCCATAAAAATAAATAAATTAATTAAATAATTAATTAATTAATAAATGATGATGTCATCAAAGATTTTTAGAAAACAAAAATAATTTATTTTCTAAAGGATTTTTCGGTGTCTACAATAGTTATCATAGTTGTCTAATTCAAAAGCTGTCAATCTTCCAACTAAAGCATCCAAAGTTATATTGTGGTTTGTTTCACATCTTCTTTCTTGAATAGCTGATACTCTTATTGCATAGATAGGGAGTAGTGTTCTGAGTACCTTACTTATAACAGTCTCATCTGAGATTGTTCCTCCAGAAGCTCTAATTGCACTTACACTTGCTTTGATTCTTTCAACATATTTTGCAATGTTTTCATCTTCCTTCATATTCATTTTGTCAAACTGTCCTCTTAGGCTTTCTGCTTTGGCTCTTTTCACATTTGCATCACCACCATATATTTTCTTCAGTGCCACCCACATTTCATATGCAGTGGTGCAGTCTTTAATATCATCAAATTCTTCATAGCTGAGAGCAGATGCAATGTCTATCATCATGGTGTTGTGAGTCTTTTTATCTGCAATGTCTTCAACAGTTAATGCGCCATTAGGAATTGTGTATTCTTCATCAATGTATTTGCATCCTGAATCACCAATGGAAGCCAGATGAAGTTGCATGAGACCTTGCCATGCTGAAAAGTTATCTCTGTTAAGCTTTGGAATTTCCCTCTTGTAAGACATCCTGATCTTTAGCTTAGGTCTTTGAAACCCTTCCTGCAAGCACCAAAAGCTCTGATACCAATTGATGGAATATGGATGAAGTGACTGAGAGGGGGGGGGGTGAATCAGTCAACCATAAAAACACTTCACAATTAATTCTTTGCAGATCCCTTAGGATATCTTAACACTGTTATCTGTTTTAGCACTCGGTAAATAGATTGCAGTAACTTTGAAGATGCAGAAAGTATTATCAATATTATCTTTAGATATTCATCAGCACATGTATATGATTGAGAAAGTAATTAAGAACACAAGAGACACAAGATTTAACGTGGAAACCCAATATGGGAAAAACCACCAATGTATCTAGATACTGATTTTCACTTTTCTGAAGTGATGCCCTGTTAGAAGCCAACCCGGTAAAAGGTTACAAAACACACTGTTAGGTGTGACCTTGTTAGAGGATTTAAAACACCTTGCAAGGAGTGGCCTGGTAAGAGGTCTTGAAAACAATTCAATGGAATTGTCACCTTGTTAGAGGATTTACATTATGGTTGTTCAACCAACTCGGTTAAGAGATTTAGAATTCACTGTTACAATGATAAGAAGGTAACAATGAAAAAGTGACCTGTATAATAATGCAACTGTCTTGCTGATTACAGATCTCTGTTCTGCATAATTCTGATCCTTTTTGATCAAATAAATCTCTGCTGCTCCTCAAGGATATCTGAACATCCTTCACAAATTCGCATATACCTTTCCTTCTTTTCTTCTGTTAATCTTCTGCTGTGTTGTTATTACTTTTCACATTTGACCTTTTATTTATATGATTTTGGATTAGTCAAATTGACATTATTTAGTATAACAGTCGGCTGAATTAAGTAAACTCTATTTGCAAAAATCCTTCAAGGGCCGACAGTGCTCGGTGACCATATCTTTCTATAATCTTTCGGTGACCGAGGGAACTCGGTAAACACCGACAATTCTTTACCTTTGATAACCGACTGAACTCGGTAAACACTATCTTTTCTCGATGACCGACTGAACTCGGTAAATACTATCTTTTGTCGATGACCGACTGAACTCGGTAAATACTATCTTTTCTCGATGACCGACTGAACTCGGTAAACACTATCTTTTCTTCGGCAACTGAGTGAACTCGGTAAATAGTACTTTTCTTCGATAACCGAGTGGACTCGGTAAGCATTAATATTCCTGTCTGGCAGACCGACTGAGCTTGGTACAAGCTGATTGCTGCGGACTATGACATAGTGTGACATCAAAGACAATACATAATTGAGTAGCAATTTCCTTCAGACAATTTTTTCCAACAATTGTGTATGAATATCTTTCTATGGTTGGTAATTGTATTGCTTACATGGTTTAATGCTGTTGAAGATGATAAAAGTTATAATTATTTGATAACTGATTCACCCCCCCTCTCAGTTATCTTCATGGACTTTACTTTCTAAAAATTGGTATCAGAGCAACAAGTCCTTGAAAAGAAGTTTAATAGCTTAAGGATATCCATGGTGAATTTCAGGAAAGAAAGCCCTAAGTTTGATGGAGTAAATTTTGACAGCTGGAAAGAAAAGATGAAGACACACCTACTATGTTTAGGACCAGGTTATTGGTTGATTACAAAGAATGATAAGACTATCATTGAAGAGGACAATCTTGAAACATGTAATGTTGATGAGAGAGATTTATTCATGTGTAACATACTTTCAAGAGAAGCACTTTTGATAGCCCTTCTGGAGAATGAGTACAATCAGATAAAATGTTTTAAAAAAATCTCATGAAATTTGGCAAGCTTTACACTCTACTTTTGAAGGTGATGAACATGAAAAAAGAGTTAGCTTACATAATTGGATATGTGCATTTGAAGATATAAGAATGTTGGAAGATGAATCTGTTAGAAGCTATATTGGTAGAATGTCAAAAATTGTTACATGCATAAAATCTTGTGGAGGAACAAAGACAGAGAATGAAGTGATATGGAAAATTCTGAGGACATTAACTCTTGTATTTAAGCAGACAACATAGATGATTGAACAAGCTATACCTTGTACTACAAAATTTACAAGAGAGACTCTTCTTGGAAGATTGGAAGCAGAAAAAATGAACCTGAGGTTATTAGGGACTTACCTATAATGGAGACAACATTCAGTGCTCTTAGTGTTCACCCTACTTTGTCAAGAAGTATTAGTGTGAGAGGAGATTATGCTGGCAGCAATAGATCTAGAAATGAAGAAGACAAGAAGATTGAAGAAGGTATTGCCTTGCTTGTGAAGAGAGAACTAGATGGTAAGAAAATTTTTAAATGTTGGACTTGTCAAGAATATGGTCATTTTGCATCTAAATATCCTAAGAGAGTTAAAAAGTACATAAACAATTTCAAGTCTAGAAGATCTAAGGAATGTTATTATGCTAATGATGAAGATCATGAAGCTAGTATAGAGAGAACTTTAAGTGAAAGTGATAATGAGAATAATGATGACATAGGATTTGTAGAAATTAAAGAAGAAAATTTTGAAATTGATGTTAAGGAAGAAAAAGCCTTAGTTTCTCAAGTTGAAAAGAAAGCTGATTGGATTATAGATAGTAGTTGTTCACATCATATGAATAGCATGAAATTGTTCATAAAGTTTAACGAATATGATGGAGGAGTTGTTAGAGTTGGAAACAATGCACCTTTCTTGATTAAAGGTATAGGATCTATTACTCTTGATGGAACGAGTAATACTGATGATGTTTATTTTGTGGATGGATTGAAACATAATCTTTTGAGTGTTGGACAATTAGTTGATAAGGGATATCAAGTTTGGTTTACTGAGAAAACTTGTGTGATTAAGGATAAAGATGGAAATCTAATTGGAACTGGATGTAGAACCAGAGGTAATGTATTTCCGTTGAATCCTACTAAGATGACATGTTTTATTATTAAGATTGATGATAGTTGGTTATGGCATAGAAGGTTTTGTCATATAAACTTTGACAATATTGTGAAAGTAAGTACTACACTTGCAGTAAGAAATTTGCCTAAAATTACGAAGCCTTCTAGCATGATTTATAAAGAATGTGTGATGGCTAAATAGAAGAGAAGTTCTTTTCCCAGTAAGAAGTTTACATATACAGAAAAGATGGAGATTGTTCATACAAACTTGAGCGGTCCTACCAGGACTTGAGGATTCTATGGAGAAAGGTATTTTATGATTCTTGTTGATGATTTTACAAGAATGATGTGGATTGCATTTCTTAAAGAAAAGTCTGAAGCATTTGATAAGTTTAAGATCATTAAGAATAAAGTTGAGAATAAATCTGGAATGAAGATTAAATGTTTGAGATTTGATAGAGGTGGATAATTTACTTCTAGAGAGTTTAACACCTTTTGTGAAGAAAATGGCATTAAGAGATAGTTTTAAGCCCCTAGAACACCTAAACAAAATGGTATTGTAGAAAGAAGGAATAGATCAGTAACTAAAGTAGCAAGAACTATGTTATTTGAGAATGATTTGATGAAGATATTCTAGAGAGAAGCAATGAACATAGTAGTGTATACAATGAAGAAAGTACAAATCAGAGCAGACACAGACAAGACACGTTATGAATTATGGTTTGGACATGCACCCTTAGTTAAGTATTTTAGAATTTTTGGAAGCAAATTTTATATAAAGAGAGATGATGATATTGGAAAGTTTGATCCTAGAAGTGATGAAGGTATATTTCTTGGATATTCTTTGAAAAGAAAAGCCTATAAATGTTACAATAAAAGAACTAACACTATTGTTGAAAGCACAAATGTTAAAGTTGATGAAAAGTTCAAAATTTAGGAAAGAATGCTAGATGAAGAAGCTCATCCTAAACCTAACACTGGATCTATTGAATTATTTTATGAGATTGACAATGATTTGTTGAATGAAAGCCATAGTGAAGTCATTGAAGAACCTACACCTGAAGTGAGATCTGAGAGAGTGACACCTAACAAGAGTTTATTAAGAAATCATCCTATTGGGAAAATTATTGGAAGCATCAAAAGAGGAGTTCTAACTCAAAATAAGGTACAAGAATAGTTATCTTTGATTTCTTAAATTGAACCTAAAACTACTAGTGAAGCTTGTGAAGATGAAAGTTGGACTAATGCTATGAAAGAAGAACTAGATCATATTGAAAAGAACAAGACATGGGAATTGGTCCCTAGACCTAAAGACAAGAATGTTATTGGAAATAAATGGGTATTCAGAAACAAGATGAATGAACAAGGAGAAGTCGTAAGAAACAAAGCAAGATTGGTATGTAAGGGATACTCACAGCAAGAAGGAATTGACTATGAAGAAACCTTTGCACCTATTGCAAGAATTGAAGCAGTGAGAATGTTTTTGGCTTATGCAGCTTACAAGAAATTCAAAGTATATCAGATGGATGTGAAGTCAACATTTCTGAATGGAGAATTGGAAGAAGTCTACATTGAGTAGCCTGAAGGTTTTCCTTTGACTCAAGAAGGAGACATGGTATGTAAATTGAAGAAAGCTTTATATGGACTAAAACAACCACCTAGAACTTGGTATACAAGATTGGACAAGTATTTGTTAAAGTTGGGATTTAGAAAAGGAATAGCTGATAACAATATGTACACAAAAGAAATTGAAAATGGTTTGTTGGTTATAGTTATTTTTGTTGATGACATTATTTTTGGAGGAGAAGATGAAGCTAGTGACAAATTTGCTGATGAAATGAAGACTGAATTTGAAATGAGTATGATTGGTGAAATGAAATAATTTTTGGGATTGCAGATAACACAAAACAATGATGGTATCTTTGTAAGTCAGACAAAGTACCTAAATGACTTGCTGAAAAGGTTTGGAATGGAGAATTGTAAACCAGTCAGAACACCTATGGTAACTAGACATAAATTATCTAGCATAGATAAAACACCGACAGTTGAACAGAAGAAATACAGATGTATGATTGGAGGATTGTAGTATTTGACACATATAAGACCTGATATGGCACATTCAGTTGGAATTGTAGCAAGATTTCAAGCTGAACCTAGAGAATCACATTATGTAGCAGTAAAGAGGATACTGAGACATTTAAGAGGCACAATGGACTATGGATTGTGGTATGAAAAATTTGATGATTTTACCCTATTTGCATATACAGATGCTGATTGGGGAGGTAGTGTTGATGATAAGAAAAGCACCCGTGGTGGAGCATTTTTCCTTAGAGGAAGATTGGTTTCTTGGTTGCGCAAGAAGCATAATTGTATCTCATAGAGCACATCATAAGCAAAATATGTAGTAGCATCAAACAATTGTAACTAGATAAGTTGGATGAAGCAAATGCTGAAGGATATTAGAATAAAGTTTGTTGAACCTGTTGTCATACATTGTGACAACTCTAGCATAGTTAGAATGTCTAAGAATCCTGTATTACATTCTAAGACAAAACATATAGAGATTAAGTATCATGTTGTAAGAGAGAAAGTTGTTGAGAAAGAAGTCAGACTTGAGTACATAAGTACAAAGGAGCAGATAGTAGATATATTTACAAAGCCTTTGCCTAAGGATACATTTGAGTATCTAAGAGGTATGCTTGGGATTATGCCCTAGCCTACTTTTGAGAATTGATGTAGTTGGTTGCATCCGTCCAGTGGTATATGACCCTTATCTTTCTTCTGGACTAGATGTTGGTACTTCCTCTATGGGGGAGTATGTGTATCTAACCTGAGTCATGAGGACTCTAGTGAATGCATTTTTTGAATAGTGTCTTTTGACATTGGAGTTGTTGTTGACATGGTGATGAAATTTATATCATTGATGTCAATGAGGGAGAAGTGTACATGAAAAAACTATTTGTACTATCTGAATAGGAAAATGAAGCAAGATTTGACTGATTAAGAGGATTTGAAGCAACAGTGTTGTAGTATTGGATTTTTGGAACATTGGATGTTTTTTAATCTATGTTGCCATCAATGCCAATGGGGGAGATTGTTAGGAATGAATTTTAAATGTTTGGTAGTCATTCTATAGTAGTTGTTGTTGCATTCATGACTATGATTGTCATTGATGTCAACACAGTGATTTACTAGAGACTTGCAGAGAAGCAGACAAAGTTTGAATTATCGCATGTGAAATATTGCAGTTGGAGCTATGCAATGTTGAGGATATAATATTTGATATGTTATATGTCTATGGTTAAGAGCACAGATAGTAATTCATTTATTCATGGAAGTTATGAGCATTTTGGTGGAAGCAGTATTCAAGTAGTGTTCTTGAGTAGCGGTTTGTGGAAATCGGATGATATCTCCTAATCAGGATGGAATCTAGTTTTGTGCAGTTAAAGGGAAGTTGAAGACACATTGTTACTAACATGGATGATAATGAAAACTTTGAGGTTGCACGAGTGGAGAATTATTGTAGTTGGAAGCTAACAGTTTTGTCTAATTTTGATGTAGCGTGTGGAAAATTTTATTTTGTAATTGTATGCCGACTCATTTGTGATTATTTGAGTGTGATATAAAGGAAGAAATGTTTTTCCTTGTTGTAGAATTTGTGGATGGATATGAATTGAATAAAAGAGCTAAATGTGAAAGTGAATTTGTGAAGGAAGACATGCGAAGTACAAAGATCTGAAATTGAGATCTGGTGTAACAGTGAGTGCGGTTTGGCATAGTTAGAGAAGATGTAACATATTATTCTATTGAGTAATACAAAGATTATTTGGATAGTGTGTTTAGTGATCTTACCCTAAAGCTATTTGGGTAGTGGGTCCTTCTATCTTCCATAACTCTTAATAGGGTTAGAATCTTTTAATAGGGATTCAAAATATCCTAACATGGATTCATATGTACTGAATGTATTTCATAAGACTCCTAATAGAGTCCATCCTTTCACAAGGAAAAATATATTAGTGCATCTTTTGTGGGCATCATTCCCACCAGGGTTTACTCTTTGATCAAGAGGTTCCCTAGTCAACATATCTTGTGTCATTGTGTTATTGTGTATAAATATCTTTCTATGGTTGGTAATTATATTGCTTAGATGGTTTAATGCTGTTGAAGATGATAAAAGTTATAATTATCTAATAACTGATTCACCCCCCACTCTCAGTTATCTTGGTGGACTTTACTTTCTAACACAAGGACCAAGAGATGGTTGCTTCACTTGTGGGGGTGACCACTATGCCAATGTTTATCCTCAACAATCATCCCATAAAGATGGGAAAGGACCTCAGACTCAACATCAGATCCATGCAACTGTGGATCATAAACAAGTTTATTTCAAGATAAACCTATTCAGTTGGCCATTAAGATCTTTGGTCATGCTATTTCTATTTTGATTGATACTGGAGTAACATAATATTTTATAGATCCTAGATTTGTTTCTATATTATGAGTTAAAGAAGGATATATGTTAGAACTTTGGAAGCTAGAATATGGAAATAGGGAAGGGTGAAAGGTTGAGCAATGTTTAGCTTGTAGCGAGATTGAACTTTCTAATTTTCAAATAGAAGTAAACTTGTATGTTACCTTTAGGTTCCTATGATGTCATTTGGGCATCATTTGGTTAACAAAACATAAGGCTATAGTGAACTGCAAGGACAAATTAGTTGAATGCCTAGATGATATAGGTAATCATGCTATACTTTTTGGTGTGAAAAGATCTTTTGAGCTTTGACAGATTTTTGGCATGCAATTGAAAAAGGAAAAGAGGAAGGGGTGCATGATGTATGTGGCTTATGTAAAGGATCTTGACACTTCTCCTAGTATAGAATATTTCCCTATTCTATAGGATTTTAAGGATTTTTTCCTGAAAGAATTACTTGAGTTACCTCCGAAGAGAGAATTTTATTTCTCAATTGATATGATGCATGGAATAGAGCCTCAATCTAAAGCTCCATATTGTATGACCACCACTGAAATGTATGAATTTAATATGAAGTTGTAAGAACTCATGGATAAAGGGTTCATTATCCCTAGTGTATCACCATAGGGAGCTCCAACGATCTTCATGAGTAAGAAGGATGGTACCTTACAATTGTGTGTAGACTAGTTAGAATACTCAATAAGGTAACCATTAAGAACATATATCCTCTTCCATGAATAAATGAACTATTTGATCAAATGAAGGGAGAAATTGTGTTCTCTAAGATTTATTTGAGATATGGATATCATCAAATCCAAATCAAAGAGGACATATCCAAAACATCTTTCAAGATAAGGTATAGACATTATGAATTTGTTGTCTTACCTTTTGGGTTGACTAATGCACCTGCAACATTTAGGAACATGATGAATAGTGTGTTTAGGGTTTATCTAGATAAATTTGTAGAGATATTCATTGATTACATTTTTATTTATTCCAAGAACATGGAGGAACATGAGGAACATTTGTGAATAGTTTTACAATGTCTGGGAGATAATAAGTTGTATGGAAAACTATCAAAGCGTTCTTTCTACAAGAAAAAATTCACTATTTGGGTCATACCATTTCTACAAATGGAATTGTAGTATATCCTGTAAAAATTAAATCCATTCTTGAGTGGCCAACTCCTTAGAATGTGAGTGAAGTTAGACGCTTCATGGGGCTTGTAGGTTATTATAGAAAATTTGTGGAGGGATTCTCCAAGATAACAAAACCTATTAAATCCCTTCAAAGGAAAGGGAAAAGATATGAGTGGACTGATGTATGTGAGAGAGCATTCTAGTTGTGGAAACAAAATCTCACATCCACTCCTATCTTGATCATACCTAATCCTAATGGACACTTTATAGTTATCACTAATGCTCCAGGCAAAGGTCTTGGTGGTGTTCTTATGCAAGATGATAAGGTAGTGGCTTATGAGTCATGGAAACTGAAACAATATGAGGTTAACTATTCACCTCATGATTTAGAATTCACTCCAATTGTGCATGCATTAGTGATGTGGAGACATTACCTTTTGGGTAAGTCATTTGAGTTGAAGATGGATCACAAAAGACTTACGTATATCTTCACGCAATGTAATCATAATGCTAGACATATACATTGGTTAGAGTTTCTAAGTGAGTATGACTTCGACATTGAGTATAGTAAAGGAAAAGATAATAGAGTTATTGATTCTCTAAGCAAAGGAAGGAACATATCTGTAATTTCTACTTCCAGAACTTGATGGAGAGAGCATGTGTTATAGAATCTTTTAGGTGATGACCATTATGAGATGGTCAAGTCAGATTTGGTTATAGATCCATTATATTATTACTTTTACGGATACACTTTTGATAATGATGATATCATGAGATACCAAGACATGATGTATATTCTTGACCAAGAAGGGTTGAGGAAGTTGGTTTTAAAGGAGATGCATTGCACTCCATTTTGAGGACATCCAGGGGTAAAAAAGATCATTGCCGATTTGAGGCCATTATGTTTTTGGCTAGGGCTAAAGAAAGATATGACAACTTTTGTAGTCCAATGTTTAGAATGTTAGTGAGCTAAGGTTGAACATGTCCATCAAGTAGGACTTTTGTACCCACATGATATACCAGAGTATAAATAGAAAGTCATTAGTATGGATTACATCCAAGTTTTACCCATGACACGACACAAACATGGTGTAATCTTGGTTGTAATTGATAAACTAACAAAGGTGGCTCACTTTATTCTAGGGAGCTTGAGAGATACATCTTTGGATTTGGCCAAGAAGTTTTTTCAGGAAATTTTTAGACTATATGTTGTGCTCGAGACCATCATACCCGATAGAGAAACTAGGATGACATCACGGTTTTGGATAACCTTGAATGCTTCTTTGGGTACTCGGTTGAACTTTAGTACTGCTTATCATCCATAGATAGATGGTCAAACTGAGAGAGTAAATCAAGTCATTAAGGATCTACTCCATATGTATTACATTGATCAACAATACAAGTGGGAAGAGTATCTTCCATTGGTAGATTTTTCCTACAATAACTCTTACCATTCTTCATTGGGTATGGCAATGTTTGAGGCACTTTATGGATTTAGTGTCATACTCCTATTAGTTAGGATCGAGTAGAGGACAAGATCTTTATTGGTCCTAATATGTTGAAAGAGATGGAAGAATAGATGACTCTAATTCAAGATCAAATGAAAGAATTCATTGATAGAAAAAATATTTATGCAAATAGGAACCACACTTTCAAACAATTTCAAGAAGGTGAGAAAGATTTTTTGTGAGAGAGACCATATAAAAGCTTAATTTCTTTTGGCAAGTATTTGAAGCTTGTACTGAGATATGTGGGTCCCATTGATGTTTTGGAGGTTATCAACCCCATTGCCTACAAACTTGCTTTATGGCCCACTCTTACTCGAATCCATAATATTTTTCATATTTCTTAGTTGAATCCCTACCATCCAGATGCATCTCCTATTCTAGATTCACATGAATTGAAGGTTCATGATCCAGGAGTGGTGCTGGTACAAATTACCTACCTCATTGATAAACGTACCATCAAGGTGCACGACATTGATGTAGTTCACTATAAGGTCTAGTGAGACCAATTCTCTGTCGACAATGCTACTTGGGAGGATGCAGAAGACATGCATAGATCATTTCCACGGTTATTTTATTAGACTTTATTTCTCTCATGCTTATGTTTTAATCTTTGTATGGACTTATTTGTATTCTTTCATAAGACATCGGGTCAATGTATCCTCTTGGAGGGGAGGGATGTCACAACTCAATCTAGTTCTCCTAGGTTTTAGGACTTTTTAGTAACTATATTTGATTTGTGTTGACTTGGTTGAAATTATATCGACCCAAGTTGTATGGAATAAATATTTGACATAGATATTTTTTTTTCTTTTAAATAAAAGTGAACTGGCCACTATATATATATATATATATATATATATATATATATATACACACACACACTCTGATTCAAAGACTCATTCGGGAAAGAATCAGGAAAGAAAACCTGGAATCATTATCAATACATATATTTGATTAGAGGAGATCCTTGAATTACAAATTTCCAACCAAAAAGATAATGACATGTACATTCATAGTTTCTATCAAGAAAGACCCAAAATATTTCCAAAAAACCAAAATGAGGAGCTCCACAATGGACTGTCATTCCACCATATCTACAAATTTAGGTAGCAAAGAGTTATTCTTCCATATCTACAACAATTGATTGACTGAAGTTCCATGAAAAGGGACCCAAGCTTCATCCCAACCATCTAGAGGGCTAGATGAAGGCAAAGAATCCCACCCTTTGTTATCAATTTCTAGAGTTCAGGTAGCTGGTAATGTGAAGCTGCTGGCATACATAGCAAAGCCACTGACTAATTACCTACCAACATGGGCAGGTTAAGGTTCAGAATAGGGGACACTGAATGTGAAGTATCTGAACAAATAATAGTAGCTAGTGAAGGACAAGGAGGAATGTTGGGGGTGTACAACAAATCAAGCAGAGCATTGACAGTTCTTCTGATGGGGGCCTCAAGCTCCCAACCTAGTTATTATTTTGTTTCTTTAATTATTTTATAAAATGAATTGATGTTATGTTATGAAAATTGATATTAAATTATAAAAATTGAAATGCATTATGAAATGTTGTTTATGTTGGAGATTTTCTAGCAAGCCAGAGTGTTGGCTATATGTTTGTCATTGATGACAACATATGGTACAAGCAACATGCATGGAAGCTTGATGGAGAGAGCTATGAGTATATGTTTCCTAGATATGTTATCAGCATGATATCATAGACACAGAGGTTGATTCAAAGTAAAGACAATAACACAATAGTCACCATCAGTGAGTGTTCCTGATAGGTCCTAGGAAGAGTTCTATATGAGATTTATAGTATGGTTGTAATGGAGCTTTGCACATTTAGATTTATGTTGTAGAAATATGTATGATACTATGTTCATGGATGCAAAGTTAGATATATAGTATAGGTTGAGTTATGAAGTCTCCAGTTGATAGTCACAGTTTCTTGAATTGATCTGGTAGAGCCGACATTGATTTGATTGTTGTAGTAGTTGCACCTATCAGTTTGATATGTGTTCTTGGATTAGTGTTTGGAGAAGAGTTAAGAATGATTGGTTAAGAGAGCATGACATAATTTAGCATGAGAAGAAAGTATCAGTTAATTCGGTGGAGCCGATAGTGTGAATAGATGCATCTACTCATATTGAGTTGGCCAGTCCTAATTTGTGTTGTGTGCTTAGTAGAGTTGACTGCGATGTTACTGGAGAGTTGTATTGTTTCTCTAATATGATTTCAAGATGGTTCTAAAAACCCAACTTGATTATATCATTTAGAGGAAAGATATTTATAGGCAGTCATTTGTGATTGCTAAGTATGGTAGAGAGTTGAAAGATAAGAGTAGAGTAGAAGGTGCAAAGTGTTGAGCCATCAGTAGAAGGTCTATGTGAAAAAGTAGAGAGTATATGTTATTAATTAGAACAAATCAAGACAAAAGGTCTATGTGCAGTTCACCAAGATCTAGATATAGTGTGTATCTATTAAACAGAAGGTTGCAACCTTCACCCCTTTGAGCAGTGTGCTCTCGAATAGTGTGTCCTCACCCCTAACAGGGTTAATTATAAAAGACTCCTAATAGGGTCTGACCCTTGAACAGGTCATTGTACTCAATGCATTGTAAAGATCAACTCCTAACAATGTTATAAGATCTTCTAATAGGGATCATAATACTCTAGTACAATTTATAGTGGGTGCTAATTCCCATGGGGGTTTTTACCTATTTGGGTGACCCATAGCCAAAATTGTGGTGTTGTGTTAAGTGTTCTTATATTGTGTTTATTCTTAATGTTCTTTTGTACTTAATTGGATAAATAATTGAATCTTGTAGATAATTGATTCACCCCCCCCTCTTAGTTATCTCTTGGGACTATTCCTAACAATTGGTATCAGAGCCAAGTGCCTTGGAGAGAAAGTTTAACAACTTGAGGTTGATTAGATGGACTTATTTAGAAAAGAAAGTCCTAAGTTTGATGGAGAGAACTATCTAGATTGGAAGAACAAAATGATGATATATTTGCAGTGCATTGCCTTTGAGATTTTTGAAGTAGCTACCAAAGAAGTTCAGATTCCCTCTCTAGAAGATCTTACAAAATATGATGCAACCTTGAAGCAAAAGGAGATGTTCACTTCAAATTCTATTTCCAAAGAAGCCCTTATGATCGCCCTATTTGACAGTGAGTTTTCAGAGATCAAGAAAATGGACAAAGCCTATAAGATATGGAAATATCTAGAAGACATGTTTGAAGGATGTATTCAAGCCAAGAATGCGCACATAAAGACATGGAAGAAAAGATAAAATGCATAGGAGATGCTACCTAATGATAATATCAAAGCCTGCAATCAAAGGATTAATGAAGCAGCTGCAGGAATTAGAAGCAATGGTGGAGAAATTTTGAAAGAAGACATAATGGATAAATTGATGACTACCTTGACACCAGATTATGACAACAAGATATGCATCCTAGATGAAACTATGCAGTCCACAAAAGAATTTAAAAGAGAGACCTTAATCAACAAGCTTTCATCCTTTGAGATATCAAGATTGAAGATAGAGCCTAAAAGTGAAACAACATTCAAATCTTCAGTCCATGGTAAGAAATCTTTGAATACCTCTGGTAATTTTGATGATGATGATGAAGAGAAATAACTAGATTATTTCATTTATTTGATTGCTAAGAAAGAAAGGAAAGGAAAAGGGAAATATGAAGGTCAGTTACCATTCAAATTCTTTTCATGTAACAAGATTGGTCACTTTGCATCTAAGTGTCCAAGAGTCAAGAAGTTCAAAACTAACTACAAACCTAAGTATACAAAAGAATGTTACTATGCTAGTGATGGAGTATTAGATGAAGAGTTAGCAGAGGATGAAATTGGATTCATTTCTCTTGAAGACATGGAGAAATTTTTGATGAAATGGACCTTGAAGATAAAAATAAAACATAAGAGTTAGCACTAATTTCACAAGATGACATTAGGACAGATTGGAACATTGACAACGGTTGCTCACATCACATGATAGGAGACAAGGATAGATTTGTACATCTGGATAGATACAAAGGTAGAATGGTTAGATTTAGAGATAAAACTCCTAAACCTATCATAGGTAGAGGAGCTGTCACCTTGGATGGAAAGAACAACATTGATGGTGTTCTTTATGTTGATGGATTGTAGCATAATCTACTAAGTGTTGGATAGTTTCTTAAAAAAGGATATCAGTTGGAATTCAAAGACAAAAAGTACATCATTAATAACAAAGAAGGAGAGATGATTGCATCAGGTTCAAAGAATAAAGGTAATGTTTTTCAGCTTAATCCTGAAGCAAGTTGTTTTGTTGCTAAAGTAGATGACAATTTGTTATGGCACAAGAGACTATGTCACATCAATTTTGACAACATAGGTAAGATAATCAATATAAAGGCAGTAAGAGACCTTCCTAGCATTGCAAAACTAGTTGATACAATAATCAAGGAATATGTGATGGGTAAGCATGTGAGGAATTCATTCAGAAGAAAGCATAATTTGACAGAGAACAAATTGGATATAGTGCATAAATACCTATGTGGACCAACTCAAACAAGATCATACTATGGTGAAAGGTACTTTATTTTTTTTGTTGATGATTATTCTAGAATGATGTGGGTTGCATTCTTAAAGGATAAATTAGAAGTATTTGAGAAGTTCAAATTATTCAAAGATAAGGTTGAAAATAATTTTGGATTGAAGATTAAATGTCTGAGATCAGATAGAGGAGGAGAATTCACCTCTGACAGATTTTATGAGTATTGCAAAGAACATGGGATAAAAAGATAGTTAAGTGCACCTAGAACCCCTCAACAGAATGGAATAGCATAAAGGAGGAATATGATTATAATTGACACAACATGCACCATCATGATTGAAGGAAAGGTGGCACACACCTACTGGAGAGATGCGGTCAATACCGCAGTCTACACAATCAATAGAATTCAATTGAGGCTAGGCGCATACAAGAAACCTTATGAGCTATGGTTTGGAAATGTACCTACAGTCAAATACTTCAAAATATTTGGAAGAAAGTGCTACATCAAGAGAGATGAAGCCATTGGCAAGTTTGATTCAAGAAGTGATGAAGGTATTTTTATAGGTTACTCTACTAAAATAAAAGCTTATAGATGTTTCAATTTAAGATTGAAGAAGATTATTGAAAGTGCTCATGTTAAGATTGATGAGAAGTTTATGGTTCAAGAAAGATATCATGATTTTTCACCTATGATTGAAGAACCTATACCTACCATTAGAGAAATAGTTGTTGATGAAATGTTTGACAACATTGATGTTTTATTCAATGATCCTGAAACTAGTGAAGAAGAATCACAGAAGTCAAATAAGAGAGTCACACCTAATGTTCCCAAATTCACATCTAGATATCATTCAAAGGAAGATATCATTGGAGATCGAAATAGTAAAGTCATGACAAGATCAAAATCAAAGAGTTCCACAACAAATGAAGAGGTATGTTTACTATCATAGATTGAACCCTTAAGTGTTGAAGATGCATGTAATGATTCAGATTGGCATGAAGCAATGAAAGAAGAGCTAGATCAGATAATTAATATGATACATGGGAATTGGTCCGTAGACCTAGTGATAGGAATGTAATTGGAACCAAGTGGATATTCAAAAATAAGGAAAGACTAGTGTGTAAAGGATATGTGATCCAGGAGCATCCTGGGTGTAAGAGCAATCTCGCATCACCCAAAAATATTTCTATTTTTGTATTCAATAAGGGCTATCTTGTGCAGAGTTGCTATTTATGGAAACTTGCTATTTTTAGTAAGTTGGTCTTATGATCTCGGAATGTTTAATTTTACATATGGAGGTTCATCTCAGTCATATCAGCCTGCCAGCAAAGTTTCATGGCTAGATCAGGTCTAGTTTTGAAGATATTGAAGATTTTCGGTATTGGCAATAGGGTACAGAAACTTTGAACTCAGTTTTGAAGGCTTTAGAGGCCCCGAATGAGGTTGAAAAATTGGGTGACAGGCACTTTGCACCAGTCAAGCCTGTAGAGTACTTCGTGGCATTTTTGAAATGGGGTTATAATAGTCAATCGGGTCAATTGGTGATGACTTATGGTCTCTGGAAGTCAGGCCACCTAAAATGGTGGAAAATAATTTTCCTTCAAAATTTCTGTTCGGGTTTCAAAAGTTATTTTGAGCCGACTTTGATGTAATAAATTGAAAAATAAAATAATTCTAAGTTGGGTCGGCCCTTAGGGCTAAATTTTTGGAACCTTCTCGGGCGGTGGAAATTGCCTATATAAAGAAGGCCCGTAGTATTGTCTAGGGCAATTCTAGGTAGTAGATCTGGGTATTGATTCAAAGATTTTTCCTATAGAATATTGTAAGGGAATGCTCATGTGGCTTTGCATATTGTAATTGTGAAAGTTTGTAATTCCATATTTGTGGAGATAATAAGAAGCCAATTTTCTGTTCTTGCATATTATTGTTGTTGTTTCTCTATTTCTATTATGTGCTTGTGGTATTAAAGGGAGCACCCTTCATCAAGTGGTATCAGAGTAGGAGTTCTTGAGTGTGTAAATAGATCACCGATTATGAGGCAGTTTGCACTAGGACTGTGGTTAGGGTTTCAACGCGCATCGCGAAAATACCTCCACGAAGAGAACGTGGTGGAAGAGCTGGTGCTGTGACACCTGAGGTTAGAGAGCTGCAGAGACAAGTGCAAGCATTGCAAGAAGAGATTCACAGAGGAATGAATCTTAATATCAGAGATGAAAGAGAGGATGAAGCCGAAGAAGAATATCAAGAAGGAGAAGCTGAAATTGTGAACCAGGAGGAAGAAAGACTTTTTCGGATGATTTCCAAGATTGGGAAAAGACCTAAGATTGAGGTTCCTACATTTTCTGGAAATCTTAACCCAGAGGAATTGATCGACTGGATCAATGAATGTGAGGAATATTTTGAGTATGAAGATGTTGAGGATCCTGATAGGGTCAAATTTGCAAAGGCCAGACTGAAAGGTCATGCAAAGAATTGGTGGCAAGAGATTCAATTGGAGTGAAATAGAAGAGGGAAAGATAAAATCACAAGATGGGATCAGATGGTGGATAAATTGAAGTGACAGTTCATTCCTGTTAATTATGAGCTTGACGTACTAAAGAAAATGCAAAGTTTGAAGCAAGTAGGAAGATCTGTTCAGGAGTATACAGAGGAGTTATATCGACTCCTCATCAGAACAAGCCATGCAGAAGCTGATAAGGAGAAAGTTGCCTGATACCTTAATGGGTTAAGGCCAAGCATTCAGGAGGAGTTGAATCTAGTTCGAATAAACAGTATTGAGGAGGCATACCGGTTTTCCCTAAAAGTAGAGGAAAAGATGAACAAGAAGTTTGAGAGCAGACAAAATGGAAGAGGTCATGGTGGAAGATCTGGTGGACGGTCATATGGTGGCCGAAATGAAGATCCAAAAAAGAAGGATGAGGCTAGTAGCAGTTAGAATCAGAGAGGAAATAATTCCAATCATTTCCAAGATCAGAGTAATAGAGATCAGAGAGGAAGAGGAAGAGGATAAGGATCTAGAAGAGGAGGCTTCCGTGGAACATGTTTTCACTATGGAGAAGAATGTCATAGGGCATTTGAATGTCCTCAGCGCAAAGGTAGAACAAACAGGAGAAATGAAGGCCAGGCCAGAGTTGCACATGTAGATGAAGATTCTAGATCATCAAATTCTGAAGATGCTGAAAGAGGAGAAACGCTAATTAGCAGAAGAGTCTTGCTGAGTGGTGAGAATGAACCTAAACAAAGGAGGAGCCTATTTTGCACTAGATGCAAGTGTGAGGGTAAATGTTGTGATGTGATTATCGATAGTGGAAGCACTAACAATTTGGTGTCAGAAGAGATGGTGAAAAAGTTGAAGCTCAAGAGACAAAAACACCCACATCCATATCGGATTGCTTGGATGCAGGATCACCACAAGGTCATGGTCAGTGAACAGTGCCTGGTAAAGTTCAAGATTGGTGGGTACCAAGATGAGGTACTATGTGATATCATCTCTATGGATGCATGTCATATGTTATTGGGTAGACCGTAGCAATTTGATAGATGTGCTGTACACGATGGTCATGCGAATACCTATTCCCTGACAAAGGATGGAGTGCGACATAAGCTAAAGCCATTGAAGGAGACTGAAGAAAAGGTATGTGGTAATGCAAGAATAACATTTGTTAATGAAAAAAATTCCTAGATGGTATGAGGCATGAGCATGTGTGTTTTTCTTTAATTCCAAAAGTTGGTAAAGAAGAAGTAGAGGATGTACCTATAAAGGTTGTAGATTTGTTGAATGAGTTTTAGGATATTGTATCTGATAATGTACCTGATGGATTACCATCGGTAAGGAAGATCAATCATCAGATGGATTTGATTCCAGGAGCCAGTTTTCCAAACAAGGTAGCACACAGAATGACACCAACAGAAAGTGAAGAGTTGAACAAACAAGTACACGAGTTATTGCAGAAGGGGTTGATTCGAGAGAGTCTGAGTCCCTGTGCTGTACCAGTGGTATTAGCACCAAAGAAGAATGGAGAGTGGAGGATGTGTATAGATTCTAGAGCAATAAACAAGATCACAATCAAGTATAGGTTTCCATTACCACGAATGGATGATATTATAGATTGTTTGAGTGGAGATGTGTATTTCTCAAAGATAGATCTGAAGAGTGGATATCGCCAAATTTGGATCAGAGAAGGAGATGAATGGAAGACTACCTTCAAGACAAAGGAAGGACTGTATGAGTGGTTAGTCATGCCTTTTGGGCTAACCAATGCACCGAGCACTTTCATGCGGCTCATGAACAAGGTTTTGAAATTTTTTTTGGGTAAGTTTGTCATTGTTTACCTAGATGATATTTTGATTTTTAGCAAGACATTGGAGGAACATATGATGCATATTCGTATGGTGTTTGAGAAGTTGAGAGATGAGAGATTGTTGATTAATTTGAAGAAGTGCAGTTTTGTGAAGAAAGATTTAGTGTATTTGGGATTTGTAGTTTCAGCAGAAGGTCTAAAAATAGACCCAGAGAAGGTATAGGCTATCCTTGAGTGGCCTACTCCAAGGAGTGCTACTGAGGCAAGATATTTTCATGGTTTGGCTTGCTTTTATAGAAAGTTTATCAGAAATTTTAGCAGTATTTTTGGACCCTTGAATGAAACAATGAGAGGGGATAAAAAAGAGTTTAAGTGGACTAATGGGGCAGAAAAGAGTTATCAATTGTTGAAACAAAAAGTTACAGAACAACCTATTTTAGCACTTCCAAATTTTAATAAGGTGTTTCAAGTAGATTGTGATGCTAGTGGTACTGCAATAGGAGCTGTTATGAGCCAAGAAGGTAAACCGGTTGCTTATTTCAGTGAGAAGTTAAATGATGCCAAGAGGAAGTATTCTATTTATGATTAGGAATTTTATGCTATAGTTCAAGCATTGAAGAAGTGGAGACACTATCTGCTTCCTAAGGATTTTTTTTTGTATACTGATCATCAAGCTTTGCAATATTTGAATAGTCAAGGAAAGTTGAATCAGAGGCATTTGAAATGGGTTGAGTTTTTGTAGAGTTATACATTTATTTTGAAACACAGGAGTGGAAAGTCTAATAGGGTTGTGGATGCTCTTAGCAGAAGGCAACTATTGTTGACAGAGATGCAGATTGAAGTGGTTGGGTTCAAGGAACTCAAGAATTTGTATCCAGAGGATCCTAATTTTGGTGAAGTTTGGAAAGCTTGTACAGAACCTATTACTCTAGACAGGACGAAATGGCTAGATTTTATCATCCAAGATGATATGCTATTCAGAGGGAGTCAGTTGTGCATTCCAAAAAGTTCTATGAGGGAGAATCTCATCAAAGAGAAGCATAGCAGAGGATTGGCTGGACATTTTGGTCATGATAAAACTCTTGCTTTGGTTGGTGAGAATTATTATTGGCCACAGTTGCAGCAAGATGTGAAGAAGTTTGTACAGAGTTGTAGAGTATGTCAGATGGCAAAAGGAGTGAAGCAAAATATAGGGTTGTATCAGCCATTACCTATACCAGAGAAGCCTTGGGAGGATATCAGTATGGACTTTGTTCTTGGTTTACGGAGGACATAGCGGGGACACGATTCAATTTTTGTAGTAGTTGACAGATTGTCAAAGATGACACATTTCATTCCTTGTAAGAAGACTAATGATGCTGTTCATGTAGTAGAATTGTTTTTCAGAGAAGTAGTGAGACTACATGGTTTGCCAAAGACCATAGTTTCAAATAGAGACACTAAGTTTGTTGGATATTTCTGGCGTACATTGTGGAAGAAGTTGAAGACAGATTTGAAGTTTAGTTCATCACATCATCCATAGACTAATGGACAGACATAGGTGGTGAATAGAAGTTTGGGAAATTTACTGAGATGTTTGGTTGGAGATAAGCCAACAGGATGGGATTTGATTTTACCACTGGAAGAATTTGCATATAATAATTTTGTCAACAGGAGCACTGGTAAATCACCATTCCAGATTGTATATGGAAGTAGTCCAAGAAATGCATCTGAGTTGAGAAAGATAGATAAAGGAGAAATAAGTAGTGCTGAAGCTGAGGATTTTGCAGAACACTTGAAGAACATCCATGAGGAGGTGAGGAAGCATATTACCAAGATGAATGCACAGTATAAGACTAAGGCAGATGAGAAAATGAGGCATAAAGAATTTTAGGTTGGGGATGAAGTCATGGTTCATTTGTGGAAGGAGTGATTTCTGGTTGGTACATATAACAAGTTGAAAATGAAGAAGTTTGGACCATGTACGATACTGAAGAAGCATGATTCAAGAAATGCATATGAGGTAGAATTTTCTACTGAGCTGAATATTTCACCAGTGTTTAACATTTCAGATTTGACAGAGTATCATGAAGGAGGTGTTGAAGATGAGGTTGCAGTAGCACAGTGGAGTATTCTAGCAACTAGTTCAGATATCATGGAGATTGAAGACATACTAGACAGTCGCATTGGCAGAAGCACAAGGAACAAGACATATGAAGAGTATTTGGTCAAATGGAAAGGACGACCTGTAGAAGATTCATCATGGCTAACAAAGGAGGAGGTTAACTATCTTGGTTTTCCTCTGCACACCTGAGTCATGACAGGGTCACTTCTCAAATTACCCCGGGTGTCTGATGCAGGAGCATCCTGGGTGTAAGAGCAATCTTGCATCACCCAAAAATATTTCTATTTTTATATTCAATAAGGGCTATCTTGTGCAGAGTTGCTATTTATGGAAACTTGCTATTTTTAGTAAGTTGGTCTTATGATCTTGAAATGTCTGATTTTACATATGGAGGTTCATCTCAGTCAAATCAGCCTGCCAGCAAAGTTTCATGGCTAGATCAGGTCTAGTTTTGAATATATTGAAGATTTTTGGTATTGGCTGCAGGGTACAGAAACTTTGAACTCAGTTTTGAAGGCTTTAGAGGCCCCGGATGAGGTCAAAAAATTGGGTGACGAGTGCATTACATTGGTCAAACCTATAGAGCTCTTTGTGGCATTTCTGAAATGGGGTTATAATAGTCAGTTGAGTCAACTGGTGATGACTTATGGTCTCCGAAAGTCAGGCCACCTGAAATGGCAGAAAATAATTTTCCTTCAAAATTTCTATTCGGGTTTCAAAAGTTATTTTGAGCTGACTTTGATGTAATAAATTGTAAAATAAAATAATTCTAAGTTGGGTCGGCCCTTAGGGCTAAATTTCTGGAACCTTCTCGGGTGGTGGAAATTGCCTATATAAAGAAGGCCCGTAGTGTTGTCTAGGGCAGTTCTGGGTAGTAGATCTGGGTATTGATTCAAGGATTTTTCCTACAGAATATTGTAAGGGAATGCCCATGTGGATTTGCATATTGTAATTCTGAAAGTTTGTAATTCCACATTTGTGGAGATAATAAGAAGCCAATTTTCTGTTCTTGCATATTATTGTTGTTGTTTCTCTATTTCTATTATGTGCTTGTGGTATTAAGGGGAGCACCCTTCATCAATATGCATAAAGAGAAGGAATTGATTATTTAGATACATTTGCCCCTGTAAGAAAATTGGAAGCCATAAAGTTGTTTCTAGCCTATGCTACCTTCAAAGACTTTAAGGTATACCAAATGGATGTTAAGTCAGCATTCCTAAATGGAGAGATGAAGGAAGAAGTATATATAGAGCATCTTGAAGGATTCACCTTATCAGACATACCCGATATGGTGTGCAGATTGAAGAAAGCCCTTTATGGACTTAAGCAAGCCCCTAGAGCATGATATGAAAGACTTGAAAGATATTTGATAAATATTGGATTCAAGAAAGGATCAACAAATTGTAATTTATTCATAAGAGAAACATCTGATGGACTATTTTTAGTTTCTATATTTGTTGATGACATTATCTTTGGTGGCAATGAAAAGCTTAGTGCAGAATTTGCTAAGGAGATGCAGAGTAAATTTAAAATGAGCATGATTGGACCTATCAAGTACTTTTTGGGATTGAATGTGTAGCAAACTAAGAAAGGTATATTCATAAATCAATCTAAGTATGTGAAAGAGATCTTGGAGAAATTCAAGATGGATGATTGCAAACCAGTAAGTACCCCTATGATAACAGGATGAAAGCTTTCAAAAGAAGATGATTCACCAGTAGTAGACATAACCTTGTATAAGTCTATGATTGGTAAACTTATATATCTTACTCAAGAAAGACCAAAAATATCCAATCTAGTTGGTATTATTGGAATATTTTCAATAGAACCTAAGCACAGTCATCTCATGGCAGTAAAGAGGATATTTAGATATTTGAGAGGAACTATAGACTATGGTTTATGGTATCCTAATTCAGAGAATGTAGAGCTTCATGTATATACAAATGCAGATTGGGAAGGATGCATGGATGATAGAAAGAGTACCTCAAGATGAGCAATATTTCTTGGTGATAGACTTGTCACTTGGACAAGCAAGAAGCAAAATTGTATCTCTTAGTCAATAACAAAATTAGAGTATGTGGCGGCAACATTGAATTTTTCTACAATTGTGTGGATCAAGAAGATGATAAAGGATTTTGGTATTCATATTGATTATCCTATTATTGTTCATTGTGATAAAACTAGCACTATTAATATGTCAAAGAACCCTGTGATACATGCAAAGACAAAACACATTGAGATAAAATATCACTTCCTAATAGAGAAAGTAGTAGAGAAAGAAGTAAAGTTGGACTATGTGAGCACAAAAGATCAGGTAGTAGACATATTCACAAAGCCTTTACTTATGGATAAATTTGAGTATCTCAGGGAGAAGATGTGAGTAATCCCCTTCCCTAAATCTGATTAGAGATTGCAAGAGTGCATCAGTCCTTAGTGACTGATGAAAGGTTGACTACTCTACTTAAGGAGTAGTACCGGTGCTTAATTGTTTGGCACCCTTTTCCATTGATGTCAAAGGGGGAGTAAGTATATAGTCATGAAAAACAAAATAGTAAGTAATATAGTAGTAGATGAAGGATTCATCCTTAAGGAAGCTTTGATGAGGAAATGGAGAATGTTATAAAATAATTGCAGCAAGGAGGAGTGAGTACTTAGCAAGAAGAAACAAAATAGTAAGAGATGGAGGATTCATCCTTGGGGGAGTTTTGTTGAGGAAATGAAGAATATTATAAAAATATAGTACATTTGGATTGGTGTTATTTTTCATTCCATATGTTTCCATCAATGCCAAAGGGGGAGATTGTTGGAGATTTTCCAGCAAGCCAAAGTGCTGACTATATGTTTGTCATTGATGACAACATATGGTAAGCAACATGCATGGAAGCTTGATGGAGAGAGCTATGAGTATATGTTTCCTAAATATGTTATCAACATGATATCATAAACACATAGGTTAATTTGAAGTAAAGACAGTAATACAACAGTCAACATCAGTGAGTGTTCTTGACAGGTCCTAAGAAGAGTTCTATATGGGATTTACAGTATGGTTGTAATGGAACCTTGTGCATTTAGATTTATGTTTTAGGCATATGTATGATACTATGTTCATGTATGTAGAGTTAGATATGTAATATAGGTTGAGTTATGAAGTCTCCAGTTGACAGTCGCAATTTCCTGAGTTTATCTGGTAGAGCCGACATTAATTTTATTATTGTAGTAGTTGCACCTATCAATTTGATATGCATGCTTGGATTAGTGTTTGGAGAATAGTTAAGAATGATTGGTTAAGAGCACATGATGTAATTAAACATGAGAAGAAAGTATCAGTTAATTCAGTGGAGCTAACAGTGTGAAGCGACGCGTCTACTCATATTGAGTTGGGTGGTCCTAATTTGTGTTGCGTGCTTAGTATAGCCGACTGAGATGTTATTGGAGAGTTGTATTGTTTCTCTAATATGATTTCAAGATGGTTCTAATAGGTTGAATTGATTATATCATTTAGAGGAAAGATATTTATAGGAAATCATTTCTGATTGCTAAGTATGGTAGAGAGTTGAAAGATAAGAGCAGAGCATAAGGTGTTGAGCCATCAGGAGAAGGTCTATGTGAAAAAGTAGAGAGTATATGCTATTCATTGGAATTGATCAAGATAGAAGGTCTATGCGTAGTTCACCAAGATCTAGATATAGTCTGTATCTATTAAACAAAAGGTTGCAGCCTTCACCCCTTTGAGCAGTGTGCTCCCAGACAGTCTGTCCTCACCCCTAACAGGGTTAATTGTAAAAGACTCCTAACAAGGTTCGACCCTTGACCAGGTCACTGTACTTAATGCATTATAAAGATCAACTCCTAATAGGGTTTTAAGATCTTCTAATAGGGATCATAATACTCTAGTGCAATTTATAGCGGGTGCTAATTCCCACCAAGTTTTTAACCTATTTGGGTTTCCCTGTAACCAAAATTGTGGTGTTGTGTTAAGTGTTCTTATATTATGTTTATGCTTAATGTTCTTCTATACTTAATTGGATAAAGAATTAAATCTTGTAGATAACTGATTCACACCCCCCCCTCAGTTATCTCTTGGGACTATTCCTAATAGTTTAATGATGACTATTGATAAATTTGGAAATGATAAATATGTTAGAGTAATCATACTTTATGCTTATTAATTAAATCACTTTGGTTTAATTAATTAAGTCATTTATTACTCTATTTACTTAAGCTATCTTTTAGGTGCATTATAATTAATATATTTATTAATTATAATGTGCAACCTAGCTTTATTTTTTGCTTTATAGCTTTAGGGTTTTATTGTTCACCTATATGGTTGAACCCTTTGTACATTCTTTTGAGATAATCTGGGAATACGATTGCTCTTTGCATGTCCATAAGATGTCTCTGGCTTTTTGGCCTCCATAGCCTTTTCTTGCTTTCTGTTCTTTGCTTCTTCCATGTGACAGGGTTATGCATGCAGGTGTTCTTGGGAGATTAGTTTTTCACCTAATCTAACATGGTATCAGAGCCATCTTGCTGCTCGCTGTTCGTGTTTTGTTGAAGTGTTTCAGAAGCAGGAGGTTTTTAAGGGTTTCAGAAGTTTTTTTTGTGGATCTGGGGGGGAGCCGAAATTTGGCTCACCTTGGGCAAAAACGGACACCACCATTGTGTCCGGAAGGCCCAAGAACCCCTAAATCCATATAAAATTTGTCCATTTTGGACACTTTTGCAATTTGAGGCAAAATGTTTTGGGTACCAGGCCGTACGACCTGGCACGCAGATCGAGACGGCGATTGTCATAAAAATAAAAAAAAAATTTGGTTTTTGGCGCAGCCACCGAGCGGCCACCTAGGCGCCACCCGGCGGCCACCGCCGCCACCACGGCCTCCGTAGTCCCGCACCCGCAGCCGTGCCGCCACCGCAGACCGCGCCTCCCGCGGCCCCTCCTCCGCCCTCCCGTGGCCCCCGCCGCCATCCACCGCTCTGCGCAGCCGCCGCCGCCGCCGGCAACGCTGTCGTCCCCGCCGCCCGTGGGCCCTCCACTGCGCTCCGCCCAAGCTCAGCCCCCCCTTCCGCTAGGCTGAGGTTCTATAGGGGACCAGCCCCTGGCCCCCAGCACGTCGCACCAGCCCCTGGTCCCCCACATGACCAGGGGTTTCCTGATTCAGCCCCCAGGCCCTCTGCTGACATCAGCATGATGTCAGCGGACATGCTTTTTAATTTTTTTTTAAAAAAAATTTGCATGTTTTTTTAGGGCTCTGTTTTTAGGGGTAATTGGGCCTTTTTTGCCATATCTTCTTCATCTGGAGGCGTATTTGGGAGTTTTTTATATCATCGGAAAAATCTTTCCGAGACAAACGCAATTATGGAGGTTTCTTTTCAAGTTTTTTGCCTCATTTTTTGTACCATGCCTTCGAAGGCAGGCCTACTTTTTTGCCTTCCTGGAGCACTTGATGCTTTTTTTGGCATAACTTGCTCATACGGAGGAATTAGTGGGCGAATGAGACATCATCGGAAAGATGATTCCGAGATGGTCATTTTATATGGATGCTTTTTTCCAGATTCTTCTTCCATTTTTCGCACCAGGCTGTTGAATTCAGAGGTTTTCTTTTTTAGGTGCCTGCCAGAGCACCTGTCACTGTTTTTGCCGTAACTTGAGCATACGATGGCATTTTTTGCCAAACGAGATATCAACGGAAAGCTGGTTCCGAGACCGTTCTTTTTTTTTCAGTTTGGTTGTTTGATTTTTCCATTTGCAGGGGTTTTATGCCAGTCAAAGTCACGGGTACTTTTTGCATTCCGGACACTATATCTCTCACATTCGGGCTCAGTTTTCAGCAAACTTGGTATTTTCGGAAAGCTTGTTCAGTGTACTTTTCAGTTTCAGAGGTCTTATTTTTAGATTCTATACCAGGTTCTTCCTCCATTGAGTTTTTCTTTTCTGCACTCAGATGGACTACTTGGCTTTTACAGGTCCACGAATCTCCATTCTTGGGATGACTTCTGCTTCTGTTCTCACTGTTCTTCTTTCCTTCTTCTTTTGAGTATTGTATTTATCTCCACTGTTGCATTCTTTTCTGTAAACGCACTGAGATAAAGTGCCTACTTTTGCATATCTGGGATCTTGTACTCCTTGTGTTTGTTTGTACTCACACTCAGTTATAAAGTGCCATGGGGGGTTATGATGTTTTGCCTTTTGTGCTCATCCACCTTTGTCAAGTGAGTGTACCTTCCACGACATTAGCCCATGCTGTGTGTCCAGAAGATCTATTCTTCTTCTTTGACACCGCCCTTTATCCTGTGCGTATACTTCTGTTGCACTGTTGGTGTTCCTGATTCTTTTTCTTGCAGATGTTTCTGGCATTGCATTTCAGTGTTCCTGTCACCCCTCTCTCTATTCAGCATTATGGGGGGGTTCACCTGTTGGCTCTATTGCTTCCTTGGTTTGGTTGAGTGATCTACGTATTTAGTTTTTGTTCCTATGTACTAGGCGGATGCAGTGGCTAGGCACCTATGCATTTCGGTGAGATGGTTCATCTACTATATAGACACTCATTCATTCCTATTTTGGAGGTCACCTCTTTGATTGATCAGCTCTTCAGACTTTGTCTTCTCTACCTGGTCATGCACTATTTCAGTGGGGGTTCCGGCAGTATTCTTCTGACAGTGTTTGCAGCTTCATGCTTCAGAGATGCTTCATGCTCTTTCTTGTTCCTTTCTTTGGGACATTCCCTAGATTGGAGGCTTTGTTTCCTTCATCTAGTTTATTTCTTGTACTGGGTACCTGATCAGGCCTTGTTGCCGGGACCCATTTTTTGCTTTCATAGCTGTGCTAGGTTAGCTTCCCTCTTGAGCTACGCTTAAGGGGGGGTGTTAGAGTAATCATACTTTATGCTTATTAATTAAATCACTTTGGTTTAACTAATTAAGTCATTTATTACTCTATTTACTTAAGCTATCTTTTAGGTGCATTATAATTAATATATTTATTAATTATAATATGCAACCTAGCTTTATTTTTTGCTTTATAGCTTTAGGGTTTTATTGTTCACCTATATGGTTGAACCCTTTGTACATTCTTTTGAGATAATCTGGGAATACGATTGCTCTTTGCATGTCCATAAGATGTCTCTGGCTTTTTGGCCTCCATAGCCTTTTCTTGCTTTCTGTTCTTTGCTTCTTCCATGTGACAGGGTTATGCATGCAGGTGTTCTTGGGAGATTAGTTTTTCACCTAATCTAACAAAATATGCCATAAAAATGAGTTATGCATTTTAATTCAATTTTGGATTGAATGGACTAACCTACTGATGACCATTTGAGATTAAGCATGAATGACAAGAGACAAAGATGGAAATGTGATTGAGGTAGAGGAATCTATCTTCTTGGTAAGGATGTGATGGGAAAAAGATGGTTGCAAGTACACACCACATAGTTATTTTTTATTTTATTGAGTTTATCTCTTTAACTCATGGAATCTAATATTAGAGTAAATTTGAGTGTTTGTGTGTGTTAAGTTAAATTTTTTTTAACTTAACTTGAGAGTAATGAAAATTATTTAATTTTATTTTATGCTCGAAATGATAATTTGAAATTAACCAAGTGAAAATTATTATATGTATGATATATTTAATCTTTTTGTTAATGTGATGAAATAATATTTAACCATTGAAGAAAACTACTAACTTGCAATAGAAGATATTTTTTTAAGCAGTTAACTTCTTTAAGTTAAGTGAGCCTTTCTTTGAGAAGGCAATGATAGGAATGAAAATTCATTCTTGCATGATCGACTGACTTAGAGGAAGTTGTGATAGAGAGAAGGTGTGGAAGTTTGAAAGAATGAGGGAAATAAATCCATATAATTGTTAACTCCACTTTTTAAGTTTGGAAGAGCCACCCACATGTGAATTAGACTAGGACTAGCTGTTATATCTATGTTGATCCCTTGTGCTTAGATAACAAAAGAAATTCATTTTATAAGCGTCTCTTGGAAGAGAATTTGCGTAGACACGTGGGGAATTAGGAACAGTCCATAAAACTCCTTCTCACATATGTTGATCAGGAGAATTAAAGACAAAGAACATGCCACAGGTCAGAATATTTTTGTGAAAGGAGGATGGTGACCATATTTAGTGGTATGATTTATGTATTGTTGGAGGAGTCTCTTTAGATAAGAATCAGTTTACGCAACAAAAGGAGGATGGCTTGTTCATTGCAAGGAGAAATGGCAGTTGGGAAAAATGGAGGAGATAAATTTGCAATCAGAAAGGAAGATACATGAAGGATAAGTCGATTGAAGGAAAAAAAATTATGAAAAAAAGAGAACAAAAAAAGAAAAGAAGTCAATGAACATGAAAGGAGGGGATGTATAGAAATAAGGTTACACCCAAAAGAGAGAGGAATATAAGTGTGTGACTGAGGAGATGGATTAGTAGACACACAAGATAGAGGACCAAATAACATACAAAACAAAGAAACCAAGAAAAGTTTTGGAATCAGAAGTGATAAAAGAGGTTAAAAATAATAGGTGATAGGAGATCTGGAGAGATGAAAAAAGAAACAGAAATACATAAATTTAAACTTTTGAAGGAATATTGAGTGGTATTCTTCTGTAGTATTCAATTCCTTATTTTATAAAAGCTTATGACAGAGATTGATTTTGTTTTGCAAGCTGTGACTTAGTTTAAAAGAGAATTTAAACTCCGTGTTTGATAATCATCTCTTAAAAATAAATAAATAAATATTTTATAAACAATACCTTATGAACTTTCTTAGTTAAACAAAAAGATATCTCATGTATAAAATTGTTTTATATTTATATATCTATATAAACACTTTAGTTGTGAAGAACTTTGAAATAAATATTTCATTTTCAAACTAGTTGTCATTGTAGAATCTCAGTTAGTGACCAAATGAACATATACAAACAAATCTATTTGACTACCCTTATATATCAAACTTATGGTTGAAATTTGGAAAACATGTTTTTTGTTTTGTTCATTCAAACTATGGCATTATACATATGTACTTCCTGTAACATTAGCATGATCACATAATAATGAAATATAGATTTTATTTTATTACCATATTTTTGAGATTTTGAATATATTATTTTAGTAAGAAGTAAATGCTAGATTGTTAGAAAAACCATATTCTTTATCATAAAAAATGACTATGCGAAATTACCATTAGAGAAAGGGTAAATTCTATGGAGTTTATTTTGGAAACATAAATATGTATTATTTAAGTCCTACATTTTTATATAGAGAAATATATCATGGAAAAGGGTGTTGAATATGGATAAATAGAGAAGGGTAAATATATTTTTCTTTTACATGCTTCTATAAATTTGGTTAATAAATGGTTAGGCCTAAGCTATGGAAACACATGATTGATTTTGTGTTGTTTATTTCTTTTCTCTCTTCCATATCTATGTTAGTTCTACTTTTATGTATGAGAAAAGTAGTTATTTCATAGCTTTCAAAAGATTCCTTTCTGATCCATCAACAGAGACCAAGCCATCTATTTCCATACATTGGCTTCCATGCATTGGTGGAGAGAGAAGATAATTCTTCCCTTCCAACTATGGCAGTGCCAAGTTGATAGGTTACTTGAGCAAGGTCGGTGAGCTCTTCATTTCAGGATGAGCCCCAAGGGAGATAACCACTCTGTGGTTGGGTAGAAAAAGTGTCTGGATCACATTTGCATCTTAGTATCTACATATGGATAGATTTTTGATGGCTTAGGAGATTGGAACATGCAGATGGATGATGGATAGTCCGATGACATTATATTGATATCTTGTATCAGATCAACCTTTTGGTCATGTACCTTTTGTATACATATACTTTTGATGTATGATGTGCGACAGTATGGTTGTCATCTTTTATGTATTTATTACCTCATATTTTATTTGGATGATTCATGTACTCTTGACAGTATGGTCAATTTCCAATTATGGTAATTTTGTGAGGCCTCACCCCGATCCATCATAGCATCTGTGATCATTCACATTTTGATACACTTTTTGATTATCCTAACTAAGACTCGAGATACTATGTTTTTAGGATGATTATTATATTATGTGGATTATATTGAGATGTGGATTAGAACCTAGATTATGTTGTGATTTTGATTATGCATATTTAGTTATGTGAGTTGATGAGAAGGTTGGATCATATTTAGTCTTAATTATTTCACAGATGATATGTCATGTTGATTATGAAATTATTATGTTTAAGCATTATTGAATGAAAAATTGCAATTAGAATTGAATTCTACATATTGATTTATGTTGTTAAATAAAAAATTGAATACGTATATTTCATGTAATTTTATCACCTTGAACTACTGATGCTTGATGTTTAGTGTGCAGGTAAGAGAACCATGGAATTATTTGAAGAATCAGTAACGAACTATTGTGCAAGCTGTAAGGCCAAGGTTGAATCTAATGAAGAGGTTCAAACCTCATTATTAAGTGACTTAATTCGTAACCATATAATTGTATGTATGTATTAGGTGTCTCCTTATGTAATTAGTGACATGTCAATGTTGTATTATGTCATTTTATAGTGTCACTTGACACTTGTTATGTGTTTATGTAATGACATGTCTACTAAGGTTGGCAATGTGAACCTAAGCCTAACTAACTATTAGGAACCTAATTAATTTCCTCATTGGGGATACTTGCAAAGTTCCATCAAATTGACCTTTTGGATTTAAATATTTTTAGCCACTTCTAGAGGCCAACAGGAGGTTCTAAGGGTCAAATTTAACAAAATATAAGTGCCTAAGTGTTAGGGGTATGGGTTAGGAAGGTTTTTAGCATGTCCATAACCCCCTAGTGACCTTGGTGACCCATTTTATGACCCAATTACCATAAGCTACGAAATTGGATGAAGTCTTGACCTCTACCCAACTCCACACTCCTTTTCAATCATGCATTTAAGATAGGGGACAAGGAAAAGCCATAGGACTTGTGAGTCAATTCTGAAATTAATGATAGTAGGTGGGTAGAAGTTGGAGGTATTTTTAGAGGCCCTTGGTAGAGTTAGTGGGTTTTCACCCACTCTCTATCTTTAGAGACATTAGGGTTTTGGAAAAAGGAAGGAAAAAGGGATTGGGCTCTTCTCAACATTCATTTTCCATAACACATTTGGAAGGTTGGTCTCCATTTCCATGAAAGACCTTTATTTTTTTTGTTGTTGCAAGTAGATTGTATGTTCTTCATTCTCTTGCATATGTTCATGTAATTGTGTTGTTCTTTGTGTTTGGGAATGTGATTTTGGGTTTGAATTCTTATTATGGTTTTTATTTTGTTTTGATATGGGAGTTTTGTGAAGGGTGTGATGGCATTACTCACCCTTGGATAGGGAAGAAGTGGCCATGTATGGGTGAAGGGGTTAGTTGGACTCCATGGTAGTGTAGAGTCTCTTCTCATGGAGAGAAGAGGGAAGAAATGATTGTTGTATGGGCCCTTGCATGCCAATGTTTCTTGATCTTACTTTTAGGGAGAAAACGAGAAGATTTGTTGGAAGAATGTATGTGATTTTAGCTTTGAAGAGGCATGTTATTTGATTTTATTATTTGGAATTCTCCTACATGGAAGATCCACCTTCACCTTTTTTATGGGTTCATGTTGAATCCATTTATGCAAGCCTTGGGAGGGTGTTTCTTATTGTTGCAATCATGTCTTGTGGATGTGTGATTGTCACCCATTGGTTATTGATTCTCCTAGCTCGGGGGTGGTCTCTTGGAGACCTAGGATGGGAGGTGAGCTTCCCATGGTTCTATTATTTCATTGCAAGTATTGAGGTCAAGACTCATGTGAATGAAGCTTTGAAGAAGTCCACTCTTGGTGTGATTGTGTGGAAACACCTTATGGTGTGGTATTGTTGATCTTTGTAGTGAGATCATCCTCTTGTTGCATATTGTATTGTATTGAAAACCATCCCCAAGAAACATGTGGGATGATTTCTTCATTATGAGTTGAAATATTGTATGCCATCCATTGATTGAATAAGTCTCTTTATCTTGTGAATGTGTAGTTGTATTTTGAAGGAATACCAAAATGTAAATGATGAACTATTGCTCTCATGTTTATTGCATTATATTCTTGTATTAGGAGAGTTATTCTTTCCTTGTGAATGATATGCAAGGTTGATAGGATAGGAAATGTAATAGTTCCAATAGCACCTAAAATCTAGTTGATGGATGAATTTAGTAATCTCTATAATGTTGATTGTAATTTCTTTACAAGATCAATATATTCATTTCTCTCCTTGAAATAAACTCCATTTCAATAGAATAACTCCCTATTCTTGGAATACCAATAGTGCAAATCCTTAAATGAAGGATGATATCAATGAAATATTAGATAAGTAAGATACCAATATTAAGATCACATATAACTATTATTCAAATCATATTCTTCTTAGTGCAATGCACTAATTAAAATTATCAAATGCATTCATATAGTCCTCCTATAACAAGAAAATGGATCAATGTGAAAGAGTCATGGCCAAATTATAAAAATGACACATCCCAAATTTTTAAGAGCAAAATGCTCTCTGGATTTTGTATGAGAAGGAAATTATTCTCTTACCATAGAGAATATTCCCTTCCCATCCCATTAGGCTTCCTAATTAGAATTAACATAAACTAACTCCTAGCATAACCTAACCTTTAGTCACTAATTCCTAGGCAATCAAGGTGATTAGTAAAGAAAAATAATCTGTTAATCAATAAAGGAACTTCAACTCATAACTTCCACTTTGTTGCAAGTGGGACCCACCCTAGTATTGCATCCCTTATCACTAATATTATTTAATTTCAAATTTGTCATAAAATCTTCCTCCCTTTAAAACTGGCGCAGGGTCTTAGGAAAAGGAGTTAATTTAGATGAAGGCTTACTTGCAAGTGGGGCCACCTTGTCATGTCAACATGCTTGACTTACCCTCTCTCCCACACTCAAACCTGTGCCACTTTTCACCCCATTCTTTATAACATGACATGTTATTAAATTTAGCTCTGTCATCCCCTCATGTTAGATATAAAAAGGTCTGACAACTTGGCATCAAATCTGCCCCCTTAGTCAAGCTACCACTTCCCCTTGTGTACTTGAGACTAACATGGAAGATCAAGTACATACCTTTTGTCTAGAAAGTTCCCCCTTCCCTTGCGTGGATCTATGCACCCTTTTACCTTGCTGTCAACATTAAATTTCAAACTTGTTTCATACACTTTCCATACCTTGCGTGGGTTTTCTTAGGAGCTAGTGTAATGTTTGGTGGTGGGCCCAAAGCCTTGCCATGTGCTACACCACTTTCCCCTCTTGGTTATGCGCACCACCCTAGCCTTGATCATTTGGTTAGTAGGTGTATAGGATAGGATAGATAGTAGGTTAGCTTTTAGGAATTTGTATTAGCCTTTTGCTATTTAATTTTAATTGTTAATTATAAGTGGTATTAGGTGCTTGATTTATTGTTTATGAACTTAATTTTAACTAATAGATTCTATGATAATGTAATTAGATTTAATTATTGTTAGATCAGTTTGTTATGTTAATAGTTAGTTGGAATGTTTTTTTAGATTACACAAAAAGGGGGTTATAGTTTTACTTATTATTGATAATAAATCCTCTTTTCAATTGGAATGTTATTAGGGGATTTGTTATAGATAGGTTAGTGTATTAAGTTAGTGGTTTAATGATTTGATAGATTAGGGTTTAATTTGGGTTTTTTCATGAGTTCTTAGATGATAATTATATTTATTAGTCATTAATTTTAATTGGGTGATTAATGAAAGTGATTATTATTTGGTGGCTTTATTGTTCAACTTAAATGGTAATGAATCAAATTGTTTAATCAATAGTTTTATTGGGAACATGTTCAAATTCTCCTAGTAATATAACTACTTGCTTAATATTTAGTCAAATTAATTATTGGATAATTAGCTAATAGGATCCTCACAATTAATTAGTATAAAAGTCTAGTATGTTAGACTTATCCTTAATGGATCAACTAAACGTCATAGTTCATTTTATTCAATGTATAAATGTTTAACACTAGAATGTTATTACTAAATTTAGTTGGTTTAAATTAAGTTGTCGACTTGCCCTTGGTTAGTAGGACCATAGATCATCGAATCAACGATCCTTAAATAATCTCATTCCCCTTGAAGGAGTTTAGAAGATGGTAGTATAACCATAGTCCTTGGTTCAACTAGATAACATTGTATCCAAAATAACACCAATAAGCTCATTGTCATATGTTAATTGGAATCCTATCATTAATGTAATTATCCCTCAAACCTTCACTGTAGGACTAATCATCCTACAGTTGAATTGAAACCTATTCGAGAACCATAACCTTAACAGGCATTATTGAGGGTATAGTCTCAGTGGGATGAATTGTATATCTAATACCCTAGGTATCTCCGAACCCTTTAAAAAAAAATTGTTGCGTTATTGGTTGGTTTATTTTTGGGCATGACAAATTTGAAGTTGTTTGACAATATTTTTAGAATTATTGTAAGTTATAGCTTTGATAATGGAATATATAATGTGGAAAAGTCTTTACATTTTTGTAGACTTTGATTAAGCATTTGAATTTTCAAGTTTTCTATTATTTTGCTTATGTGTCTCATGTGAGATAGATTTGGGTCTTTACAAGTTTCCCAAGAATATAGGCCTGAGATGATTGATATTGAGCTCAATGTCAATAATCCTCTAAAACATTGAGGCAATATGTGCTCTCATGCTCGCTAGACCCTCTGATATCAAAGAAGACACATAAACTTGTTGGTGGCCCTCAAAATATTTAGCAACAATGCCATCACTTTGACTTTTGGATCTATAGAAAACATAACCACCATTCCCATATTGTAATAAAAATATCAATTTTAATGGATAACTCATATATAATTGACTAAGAATGAAATGAAATATAATAATTACTTGTTGACAAGGGAAATTTATTTTTCTCTTGACTCATGTCTGCTAGCTATGATTTTATGTCTGTTAGTGCTCAAATTTGCAGATGATTTATGATCTGACAAAACCATAACTCCAATTATCCCAATAGATGCATCTAACAAAATGCAAGCACTAAGGTATTAAGGTTGTAAAACCTTCTTCACTTTGAGTATCAACTCAGGCGGGTTTACCTTCTTATAAGCTTCTTCAAAGCATCAGAATGGACATTTATGCACTTTTCATAAATGTGTCAACTCAAGGACAAGCAACAAAACTAAATTGAAATCATTTATCAATATTTTTCTGGTGGCAACAGATGCAAATGTATCTTAAACCAGTGCCTTATCTATTTGGGCATTAGAGTCAAACCCTACCTCCACACAATTCTATCAAGACAAATATACTAAAACCCAAATGAAATGCCTAGCATCCCATTATTTTAATTCCTACATCTGCTATCAAATTCATATATGGACAATTAATTCACAGAGACCTCCCTTAAGATTTTACTCTTTCCTTGAAAAAAATTAAGTTTAACCCCTACATTCACTTTGTGAACAATGCATTGAAAAGCCTTACAATTTAATGCATAAGAAAACTAAAGTGTCCATACACAAAGACAACAAATAGTAACAATAGAGTTCTAATATCTTTGTATTGACATTCAAAATCTATCAGTACAGTATCACCATGACTACAGAGAAATAAGGTTCTATATCTCAGAACTTTTACAAAATGTATTAACCCCCTCTGAAAAGAGTAAAAAATTGCTATATATACCCACAACTATCTTGGAATCCTTAAAAGGATGCAACAAGCTTTGGATGGCTGTGAAAACAACTTGCACAAAAGACAAACAATACAAATCAAAAGATTGTGACTATAACAATAGAAAGTAGTTCTCAACTACTTAACAATTTTACAAGTGGCACCTTTGTCTAAAGATATTTTAGAGCAGTTACATAATTTGTTACATGAATGATGACCTCCATATGGCTAACCTACATCATCCTCTATTTGAAACATGCTCTCCCTCAAATTTTGGAACAGGTGCCATATGTACACTATTCTTCTTCCTCTTCTGTCATCTGGGCAGCTAGCTTCTTCTTTTTCTTCTTTGTCAATTTATCTCATGCTGCCACATCATCATCAGATGGCCAATTGTAAGCCTACAATTCCTGTAGTGATTTGATCTTCTGATCCCACATGGAATCAGTTACACTTTTAGCCTCTACTACAAACCGTATGCAATCACTTTCGATTTTAAATAAGTTGTCAATTATACTATTGCATCTTTCTAAATCCAAAGCACTGTCACTATTAAGGAAAGCATCCCGCTTAATTATCATTTGACCCATTGATACTTTCCACTCATCTATACTGACAATACCCCCACCATTATCATATATTGGAGGCAAGTACTTACTACTACTCCCATCAAACATAGCCATCTTGGCTGCTATCTGGTTAGACTTACCTTTAAAGAACTTTGATACAGCGCTTACTAAACCAATCTTTTCAAAAACCTTAGTTACTACCTTAGGAATATCAGACCTATATTCCTGCAAATCATCAAGCTTATCAAACAGTGAGATCCTCCCTGAACATGCACTAAAGAGTTGCTCCAAAGTAGTCAAAAACTCATTCACTTTTCCACTAGCCTAATGTAATAGACTAACTAATTGATGGACTGATTCCATCCTATCCTTTATTTTGTCCTGCCTATATTGTACAATCCTTGCTACAGTATCCAAGGATGCATCTAGTCTTATTTTTTCTAAGTCCTCAGTAGGCTTATCAAGAACCTCTGTATCTATCTAAACATGGACCTCAATCTACAAAGGAGGGGGAAGAACTACCTTTGAAGCTTCTTCAAGCCTAACCTTCAATTCAACCAACTCATCTTCCAATTGCTTGATCTTCATCATTTTCAAATCCCTATCTTTGGCCATTACATTTGCATTCTCAAATAGTTTTGCATACCTTTCAAACAACTGAGCTATCTTTGCTTCATTCAAGTTAGCAAAATGGGTCACTTCCTTGGAAATCTCAAGATCAGTTGTATTATGTACAGTCCATATGATTTTATTCCCTTCCATCTGATCCTCTATACTTAGTAGAGATGCATTTTGAGTCTTAGGGGCCATAGACCACATTGCAATAGCCTGGGATTTAGGGTCATAGCCACTTCCTCTAATAATTTCACCAATATGAACCTCATAGGATAGAATTCCTTGTGGTTGCTTTCTTATCTGATCAATTATAAAATTAGAGGTCAAATCCCATCTTGGAGTTAGAAGCATTCCACTTGATCTAACCATTTCTCTGGCTTCATCTATAGTTATAGCCTCAAGGCTAGGATCGTAAGAGGCTAATGCTCTCATGGTTTCTTCACTTGGATATAATCCCTTAGGCATAGCCTTATCCACATCTTGTTCCTTTTTCCAGATAAGAAAACTCTTAAATTCATCACTCTTGATGAATGATGCAGGAGCATCTTGGGTCTTTGGCAATCTTGCATCAACCAAAAACATTTTTTGATTTCTGTACCTGTTTGCTGTAGTTTTTTTAATAATATTTTCATTTGATAGTTTCATGGTGTGTGAAGCTTACATCATGTTGGGGACCTATTTGGGAACCTTATCCTATGAGCACATCAAGTTTGGATGGACTGTTTCAAAGTTACAGCTATTTTCCTTGCCGTTAGAACAGTGTTTTCCTATAGTTTTGGTGCTGATTGTTCATGTTGGTTCTCTTGATCCATAAGGAATATTATTTTTATCAATTAAGGGATTCAAGGGGACCTAAATTAATATCATTCCCCAAGATTGAAGCTTCCAATTAATTATGAGTCAAAAGTTATGGCCTTTTTGGCATAGGACCTATTTTCTGCCAGCTTTCACGTCTGAACTGTTACTATAGTTTTGGTGCTGATTGTTCATGTTGGTGACCTTGATCTATAAGGAATTTTATTTTTCTCACTTAAGGACTTAAAGTGGACCTAAATTAATATCATTTCCCAAGAGCATAAACTCCAATTCATTATGAGTAAAAAGTTATGCCTACTTTGCGTCAGGACCTATTTCCTGCCAATTTTTGGGTGAAACATGTGGTGTTTCTTCTTGCGATGTTCCATGTTCTAATATGGGACCTTGTGCACTTAAAGGAATGTTCTTGGGTCAATTTAGGACCTAAATCCAAAGGTTCATCAATTTATATTCATTCTAGCATTAGTTTTGGTTTAAATCTTGAGATTGGACCTATATTGTAATTAAATGCCTAATTGGCTGACCTGTGGCTTAGCTGGCTATATAAGGGGTCTAGATTGATGTAGTAGAGGATCATGGGAAAGATATAGGAAGGATTATCAAGATACATCATTGGAGAAAAATATAGGATGCAAGCTGTAATTCTGAATTCATAATTCTCATTGTATAAGGCCGAAACTCGGAAGGCCTCACAGCCGGGCATGTTGAAAGAAATAATATAATTCTCTGTTGTTGCTGCCAATTGATTGTCTCATATCCATCATGTTTCCATTGATTTCATGTGATATGATATTTCTTCCATTGTGTAACTTTGAGCAAGGGCTTGTTGTGGATTCAAGTGGACTCAATTTTGCTTGATTCTGCTTGTATCTACCCTGCCCCTGTGTCAAGTGGTATCAGAGCGAGTTCTTTCTTGTGGATTGGATCATGGAGAACCTTATTGGATATTTTTTTAGGGTGGTAGATATGAGATATGACCTATAACTTGTAGAAGGTTATGATCTTGCTGGAACCTGATTGTCAAGATGGTTCATGGTAGAGGAAATGATAATTCTATCATGGATATGTTGAGGCAAATTGCAACTAGGCTTGAAGCTGTAGAGACAGTCCAGAGAAGAGGAGCACATCTTAAAGATGTTAGTGATGAAGAAGAAGAAGTAGCACCTAATGCTGAACCTAAAGTTGAACAAGATGAGGAAAGACTTTTGAGAGTTTTGTCTAAGGCTAACTCCAGACCTGCAGTTGAAGTTGCTTGCTATGATGGAAGACTTGAGACCGATACACTTTTGGATTGGATCTCTGAGATGGATAAATACTTTGAGTATGAAGGTACTCTTGATAATAAGAAGGTTAAGATAGCAGTCACAAAGTTAAAAGGGCATGCATCTCTTTGGTGGGATCATTTGCAAACTGAGAGATAGAAGAGAGGAAAAGAAAAGATCAAAACATGGATGAAGATGCTTGGAAAGATGAAGAAGAAGTTTCTTCTAGATGACTACCAAGTTAGTCTGATGAGAAAGATGCAAAATCTGAGATAAAAGGACATGAGTGTGAAAGAATATACTGAGGAATGTTACAAATTGGATATCAGATCTAGACATGTGGATGATGAAGTTGAGAAGGTGGCTAGATATTTGAATGGCCTAAGGACATCTATTCAAGATGAGATTAGTTATGTGAAGATTGATAGTGTGGAAGAAGCATACCAATTTTCTTTGAAGGTTGAAGAAAGATTGACAAAAAGACACGATCAAAGACAAAGAGGAAGAGGTGGCAGATTTCAGAGAAGTAGAGGTAGATCTAATGGAGAAAGTAGCAGATCTGAAAATTTAGTGCAAGATAAAGGATGGAAAGATGAGCCTACTAAAAGAGGTAATTACTCTAGAGGTAGCTATACTGGTTACTCTAGGAATAACAATAATGGTAGAAGGGAAGAGAAATCTTGGTTTAAAGGTACTTGTTACAAATGTGGTGAAGAAGGACATAAAGCTTTTGAATGTACTAACTCTGGAAAGAAGACTGGAGGTAATGGTAGAAATAATTTGGCTTGTGAAGAAGTTGAGGAAATGTCTAATGAACCTGAACATGGTGAGAACTTGATGCTAAGAAGGATCTTGTGGAATGAAGAAGCTGATGAGGAACCTATTTTGAGGAAAAGTTTGTTCAGAACCAAATGTAAGATCGCTGATAAATGTTGCAAGGTAATCATTGATAGTGGAAGTTCTGATAATTTGGCATTTGAAGAGCTGGTTAGAAAATTGTAGTTGCAAAGATTGAAACATCCTAAGCCTTACCATATTTCTTGGATCTAGAAGGAGCATAAACTACTTGTACGTGAACAATGCCTTGTTAAATTCAAAATTGGGAATTATCATGATGAAGTCTTGTGTGATATTATTCCTATGGATTGTTGTCATATTCTTTTGGGTAGACCTTGGTAGTATGATAGGAAAGCTTTGCATGATGGTAGATTGAATCAATATACTATTTGGATGGATGGAAAGAAACAAGTGTTGTTGCCTTTGATAGAGAAGTTTGATGAAAGTCACTGTACCACAGTCATAGTATGTTTGGTTGATGGTAAAAAGTTTGCAAGAGAAATGAAAGAACAGAATGTTTGCTTTGCTTTTATTCCAAGAAAGACTGAGAAACAAGATGAGTTAGAACATGCACCTGAAGTTAAGCCTTTACTGAATGAATTTTATGACATCATTTCTGATAATGTACCTGATGGTTTACCACCTATGAGAAGTATAAGTCATTGTATGGATTTGATACCTGGAGCTAGTTTGCCTAATAAAGCACCACATAGGTTGACACCTAATGAAAAGACTGAATTGAATAGACAAGTGCAAGAATTTCTTGAAAGAGGTTTGATTAGGGAAAGTCTGAGTCCTTGTGTAGTACCTACTGTATTAGCACCTAAAAAGAATGGAGAATGGAGAATGTGCATTGATTCTAGAGCTATAAACAAGATAATAGTAAAGTACAAATTTCCTTTGCCTAGGATGGATGACATAATGGATAGTTTAAGTGGAGCAAAGTATTTCACAAAGATTTTTTTGAAAAGTGGATATCATCAGATAAGGATCAGAGAAGGGGATGAATGGAAAACTACTTTTAGGACTACTGAAGGTTTGTATGAATGGTTGGTTATGCCTTTTGGTTTGACTAATGCACCTAGTACTTTTATGAGGATGATGAATGAAGTTCTGAAAAGATTCTTGGGTAAGTTTGTGATTGTATATCTTGATGACATTTTGATATTCAGTAAGAGTAAGGAGGAACATCTTGAACATATCAGACAAGTATTGCAGAGATTGAAGGAAGAAAAGTTGCTGATTAATTTGAAGAAATGTTCATTTATGAAAGAAGATATTGTGTATGTTGGTTTTGTAATTTCAGTAGATGGATTAAAGATGGATCCTAAGAAAGTGAGAGCTATACTTGATTGGCCTACACTAGAGAATGTTGGAGAGGTAAGATCATTTCATGGATTGGCAAGTTTTTATAGGAAGTTCATCAGAAATTTCAGTTCTATTTGTAATGCAATGACTGAAACTATGAGAGGAGATAAAAAGGATTTCAAATGGACACATGGAGCACAAAGGAGTTTTGAAACATTGAAACAAAGAATTGCATAGTTGCCTACACTTGCTTTGCCTGATTTTAATAAAGTTTTTCAAGTTGAATGTGATGCTAGTGGTAGTGCAATTGGAGCTGTTTTGAGTCAAGAAGGAAAACCTATAGCTTTCTTTAGTGAAAATTTGAATGATGCTAAGAGAAAATGTTCAGTTTATGACCAGGAATTCTATGCTATTGTTCAAGCTTTGAAGAAGTGGAGACATTATTTGATGCCTAAAGATTTTTTGTTGTATACTGACCATAAAGCTTTACAGTATTTGGGAAGTCAGAATAAGTTAAATCAGAGACATATGAAGTGGGTTGAGTTCTTGCAGAATTTTTCCTTTTCATTAAAGCATAAGAGTGGACAGTCAAATAAGGTTGCTGATGCCTTGAGTAGAAGAAGAAATTTGCTGACAGAAATGAGAGTTGAAGTACTTGGTTTTGATGATTTGAAGTATTTGAATGAGGCTGACATTGATTTTTCAGAGCCTTGGAAAGCTTGTAAAGAACACATAGTGAGTGATAAGTGGTCTGATTATTTCATTCAAGAAGACATGTTGTTTAAAGGAGTTCAGTTATGCATACCTAGAGGATCTATGAGAGAGAACATAATGAAGGAGAAACATAGTGGTGGACTTGCTGGACATTTTTGGATTGATAAGACAGTGAATTTGATTTCAGAAAGATACTTTTGGCCACAGATTTATAGAGACATACAGAGAATGGTTAGAGGTTGCAAAATTTTCCAAACAGCAAAAGGAACTAGTCAGAATTCAGGATTGTATACACCTTTGCCTGTACCTGATAGACCTTGGGAAGATGTGAGTATGGACTTTGTTCTTGGATTGCCTAGAACTCAAAGAGGTAATGATTCTATTTTGGTAGTGGTTGATAGATTTTCTAAGATGGCTCATTTCATACCTTGTAAGAAGACATCTGATGCATTGCATGTAGCTGAATTATTCTTAAAGGAAGTGGTAAGATTGCATGGTTTGCCTAAATCTATTGTTTCAAATAGAGATACTAAGTTTACTGGTTATTTTTGGAGGACACTTTGGAAGAAGATGAATACTAATTTGAAGTTTAGTTCTACATTTCACCCTCAGACAGATGGACAGATTGAAGTTGTGAACAGAAGTTTGGGAAACTTGTTGAGATGTTTAGTTGGAGAGAAACCTGCTAATTGGGATTTGATTTTGGCACAAGTAGAGTTTGCATATAATAATTTAGTGAATAGAAGCACTAAGAAGACACCATTTGAGATTGTTAATGGATTTCATCCTAAGAGAACCACAGACTTGAGAGATTTACCTACTGAGACCAGAAGAAGTGTTGAAGCTGATCATTTTGCAGAATACATGAGAACTTTACATGATGAAGTTAAAAAGAATTTGGAGGACAGTAATCTAAAATATAAACAAAGAGTAGACAAGAGAAGGAGACATAAATCTTTTGAAGTTGGAGATGAGGTTATGATTCATTTGAAGAAGAATAGATTTCCAATTGGTACCTACAACAAGCTGAAAATGAAGAAGTTTGGACCTTGTAAGATTCTGAAGAAGTTTGACAGTGGAAATGCTTATGAAGTAGAATTGCTAGAGGACATGGATATATCACCTATATTCAACATTGCTAATATATTTGAGTACTTTGAATAAAATGATGAGATAGAAGATGATCCAGACTATCCTAAGAAGAATAGCCACAACATTGAAAAGATCTTGAATAGCAGAGTTGGCAAGAGTACAAGAGGAAAAGACTACATGGAATATCTAGTTCAGTGGAAAGACAAGCCAGTTGAGGACAGTTCATGGATTACAAAAGCTGAGTTGGATCTTTATGATTCGGGTTAGAGTATGAGTAGTGCTTGATGTGGACATCAGTTCTTTATTTACCCTAGGTGTTTGATGCAGGAGCATCTTGGGTCTTTGGCAATCTTGCATCAACCAAAAACATTTTCTGATTTCTGTACTTGTTTGCTGTAGTTTTATTTAAAATATTTGCATTTTATAGTTTCATGGTGTGTGAATCTTAAATCATGTTGGGGACCTATTTGGGAACCTTCTCCTATGAGCACATCAAGTTTGGATGGACTATTTCAAAGTTACAACTATTTTCCTTGCCGTCGGAACAGTGTTTTCCTATAGTTTTGGTGCTGATTGTTCATGTTGGTTATCTTGATCCATAAGGAATATTATTTTTTTCACTTAAGGGCTTCAAGGGGACCTAAATTAATATCATTCCCCAAGATTTCAGCTTCCAATTCATTATGAGTCAAAAGTTATGGCCTTTTTGGCACAGGACCTATTTTCTGCCAGCTTTCACATCTGAGCTGTTACTACAGTTTTGGTGCTGATTGTTCATGTTGGATACCTTGATCTATAAGGAATTTTATTTTTCAAACTTAAGGATTTAAAGTGGACCTAAAGTAATATCATTTTCCAAGAGCATAAACTCCAATTCATTATGAGTAAAAAGTTATGCCTATTTTTCCTAAGGACCTATTTCCTACAAATTTTTGGGTGAAATGTGTGGTGTTTCTTCTTGCGATGTTCTGTGTGCTCATATGGGACCTTGAGAACTTAAAGGAATGTTATTGGGTCAATTTAGGACCTAAATCCAAAGGCACATCAATTTATATTCATTCTAGCATTAGTTTTGGTTTAAATCTTGAGACTGGACCTATATTGTAATTAAATGCCTGGCTAGCCGACCTGTGGCTTAGCTGGCTATATAAGGGGTCTAGATTGATATAGTAGAGTATCATGGGAGAGATATAGGAAGGATTATAAAGATACATAATTGGATAAAAAGATAGGATGCAAGCTGTAATTTTGAATTCATAATTCTCATTGTATAAGGCCGAAACCCAGAAGGCCTCACAGCCGGGCATGTTGAAAGAAATAATATAATTCTCTGTTGTTGCTTCCAATTGATTGTCTCATATCCATTGTGTTTCCATTGATTTCATGTGATATTATATTTCTTCCATTGTGTAACTTTAAGCAAGGGCTTGTTGTGGATTCAAGTGGACTCAATTCTGATTGATTCTGCTTGTATCTACCCTGCCCCTATGTCAATGAATTGGTCATCACTTAAGAACTCCTCCTTATATACCTCTCTAATATCTTGTCCTAACCACAAGTACTATTCTTCATATCCTTCATTAGTGGCCACCATCTTTCTGGCCCTTATTGTTTTTCTCAATTAGTGATGGTAAGCCCTATCACCAGGTACAAGAGCAGATGCTCTATCAATCCCCTCTCTCTATTTGTTCTGCTTAGAAGGCTCTCCCTCTTTAAACCTTTGCTTCTTCAATGGTGGCTCTGGAAGGTCCTCTACCTCTAATTGGTCTTTAATAAGATCAATAACTGGTAAGTCTCTAACTTGTGGTGGGTTATCTCCTTCTTGGGATCCATGAAAGAATTCCTCATAATCAGAAGATGAGTAATCCTTCCTTTTCTTTGTTTTCTTCTCAGAAAGAAGCTTTTCCAATTGATTTGATAGAGTGTCATGCACTCTATCATCTTATTAATTCTTTCTAAGTAGGGAAGGTTAGAGAAGAAACTGTCAAATGGAATTTGGGCTACTTTCAACTGAGTTTGCAAATCCTTTAGGTCAAAAAACTTGTTTGATCTTGTAGTGACCTCATCCTTCTACACAATATTCCTAATCACATCCTCTTCATCAAGGCCCTCATGTTCTCTATTGACACCAATACTAGGTATCAGTGTCAATCTTGCAATCTTAATGAAGTCCTCAGGGTCCAAATGTCTGCAAATACCAGATACCATCTTGAATTGATTTAGCCAAGTGGTAATTTGTGGGAAAGCCCTCTTACCAATCAAGAAATCATTGATTTTGAACTACCTAGGTGTGAAAGTACCTTTCCTATGAGGGGCCAAAAGTTCTCTGTCTATCCACATCAACTACCAAACAAATTCTAAAGAAGCAACTCTTGGTGGCACAAATTCTGGTAACAAATGTGGGGGTTGTTAGTCCATTTTCCAATCATAGAAAAATCCTATGAAAATGGCCTCTTCCTTGCAAATGCTTTTGTAAAAGTGTCCTACCCTGTGCTCTTCATTTTTTCACCAAGCTCTGGTCCAAATTGCACGTGCTGAATTGCAAAATCAAGAAAGTTATTCAAGTTCTAAGGGTTGCAGGAAACAAATTTTAAAATATGCCACAATGTCGAAAACCCATAGTGTTTTTGAAAATTCATGATGTTTTCAGTCTGTGTGAAAACCCTCATTGTCTTCAACCTTATGCCTTCTAGCTTTTGTGCACTTATCTTTTGGCATCAAAAACCTTGTGTGTTTTCAATTTTTTCCATCGAAAACTTTGTGTGTTTTCAACCTCACAGTTTCCTGTTTGCTGGCGTTCCCTAACTGCGCAAGTTTTATGGATGGTGGGTCCAGGTCTACAAGCTCTTCTTGATTGGTTGTCACATGGTCGCATGTCAGAATTTTTTGACATGAGATCATGTGACTGCTTGCCACCTGTCTGTGTGGGTCCCAGTTCTTCTCAGTTGCCAGGTGTGGTTAAAGTTCAGACATAATCGGTGGTTATCATATGTTCGCATGGTAAAGATGCACGGTGTTTATCCTTCACACTTTTGTGATGGCCATCAAATTTTCTTGCATGGGCGTGCAGTGGGACCTGTCTGCTCAGTGACAATGATGTGTCAATTTTCTATTGGTTGCCTGTGATGAGTTGGATTTCATGTCAGCGGGGCCTGGTGTCAAAGATTTAAGATCTATGGTCGGTGTGTGATCACATGGAATATTCTCACCCCATGTGATCATGTGCCCACTATCTGATTAGATACCAATGGGTTTGTTCGTAGTGGGGCCATTTGGGCTGAGGTGTCATCACTTGATCCGATGAGCTAGGCAAAATTTTGGACTTGTCAGTGGGCCTGGTATTTCTTAGGTGGAATGAAAATGCAGAAGAGATCTATGGTTTCCACATGATCATGAGGAATATTCCTCCCCTTTGTGATCATGTGACCACCATCTAATGTTCCCAAAAGGTAAGGCTTTTCTCGGCGGTGGGTCCAATGTTAGGTGTTGCGGAGATGGAAGCTTTTCATTGGTCGATGGGTTTGTGACAGGGCATGTGGCAAGGTAAAGGGGGTGAGGTGGCAGTCTTGTTGCCTTGTTGCATGATCACAAGGGCCATCTTTCAGCCATGTGATCATCTGACAAGGGTGTCACGTTGGCAGGTAGCGGTGGCGGTTATGCTAGCGGTTAAAGTTCGCAAGTTGTCACATGTTCGCATAGCCTATCTCCGTGCTATGCGGTCATGCGACAACTATTGTACATCACTGTTGCAGAGTTAACCTAAGGTGTCTAGATGGGTTAAAAACATAAAGCCCATGAAGTATGAAGATCTAACGGTGGGGATATAAAGTTGATCCTAGTTTAAATGTGACCACCGATTCACTGTTGGCACCGTAAGATTGACCGTTGCTTTTAAAATTCAAACTTCTGAGAAGGTTTCCAGCAATAGGAAGTACCAAAATTGAATGCTTGTGTGGCTAAATTTGGTGGGAATGATCTCGCTAACTGTGCAGTGTGGTCCAGAGAAGCCATGTGGCTAATTTGTAGAGGTTCTTTTATACCTGGTGGAGTATGTTTTTGAGCTCGAGAAGCTTTTTGTAGGTGGTGATTTGACTAATTTTCATGGCAATTCCTAGTTTTCTGTCCTGATCTCAATGATGCTCATGATTGTAGATCTACCTGAGATTTGTTTTCTCCAAGTTGCCTGTGTTTCCTGCCCCTGCATTGAATTTTGATGAAATTTTGATTGGTGTGGTGGGTGAAACCCTGGCCCTAGCTGTCCGTAGCTTGTTGCAGCCTATTTTGGGTTTCCAAGGCAACTAGTGGTATAAATTGTAGAAATTTTAACTTTGTAAGGGTTCCAGCTTCAAAGTTCTGAAGTGTTCCTAGTCCTGGATCCAAGATTGTAACACTTTTGCATTCGATATTCTGTTGATGATAGAGAAAAAGTTGTAGGTCTAAGCTGTAATTTGTAAGCTTGACTCCTTTGGATTGATTGTTTACACTTAAGGATTCTTCATACTTAATACAAGTACATGACTCTTATCTCTCCTTTGTGTCAACTTAGATAGATTTTGAACTTTCTAGTCCTCTACATATTGTTTATGTATATGTATCCATTCTTGAGTTCTAATCCAGGATTAGATAAAATGATGCTTTAGATGAGACATAGATCTATCTTATTGTCTATGTAAGGATATCTCATAAGTAGTAAAGGGGATTTTAGGTGTGTTTATGGCTTGTAATCTCAGCTATTGTCTAGTGTGTGTAGCATTCATGTTCTAGGAGATCTTGCCCAATGGATGAGGCACTAGCCTAAATGATTATCTCTTTATCAACAAATACTGATTGTTGTTGTTATGATCCCAAAAGCATAAGTTAAGAACCATCCTTTTAAGTTTTGAGTATTTGGTTGTATGTGGTTCTACCCATAGTAATGGAGATTCAATGAGTGTGTGGTTAACACTTAGTACTTTCTTACTATCCTATTATCTGTTATTCAAACCTAGTTCTTGGTGTATGAAGTATATTTTATACTAGGTTAGGTGCACCCACCTTGGTTTTGCAGAGCCGGAAGCAGAAGAGGTTATATTAAGTCCCTATAGTTGGTCTAGTTGCCTTGTAGAGCTCCCACACTTGGAACTAACCATTCCTAATATCAGTCTCAAGGTACATTGGCAGCCTATTAGAGCACAAGCGTCATTTTGGACACCAACAAGATGATGACTCTGCTGGGGAAATGAAATAAGTTTACTAATAAGAGTATCCCAGAGTCTTGTTGTATTTAGTTTGGGGAAGAGTCTTATACATTTTCCAATCTGAGAATTGCTTTTCAGATTTGCAAATGTGTTACCTGGATTTGCTGATTGGGTTATATGTGACTTTGTTGTGGAAGAGCCCAGAGTCTATTGGAGTTTCAAGATAGATCAGTAAAGTTTGTGTCCTCTGAAGAGAGGTGGTGACTCTATGCTAGAAAGAACCTGAGTTGTGTAGTTTTGTTGGGACTTCATTTAGTTGAGAAGAAGGCAGCAGCATTCAGCAGGGTAATCCAGGTATTCTCCATCAAAATTTTATGTATATGCATGGTCCTAATCAAATGATTGTGTCATTAAAGGGATAGGACAAGTGTGAAGTATCTCAAAATAGCTAAGTGAGAGGTGGGAGTCATTTACAAGTGTTTTGATCCCTTGTTTTTTATTTTCAAAGAATCAAGTGTAAAGGCACAAGGTTGTATATCAGTGATGGATGTGCTTAGGGGTCCTATTGGTAGTGGTTATGCACCATTTTTTTATGATGGCATACCTAGTTTCCCCAAAAAAGTCCCTGATGAAATCAGAGAGTATCTACCAAAGTTCAATAGGAATCGGTTTCCATCAACAAGAAAACATGTGTAGGCTTTTTCTGATTTAATGTGCAATTTTGATGTCTGCCATGAGGATTTGTGGATGAGGCTGTTTGTGCAGACTCTTGAGGGAGATGAAAGGGAGTGGTTTTCATTTTTGCCTACAACCTCTATTTCTTCACAGAGTGAGTTGAGTTATTGCTTCATTGATTATTTTGATAGCGGGGTAGATGTAAAATCAATGTTGGACAATTTGACAGGAATTCAGATTGAAGAAGATGAGTTGATTAAAAGATTTAACAACAGATTCACTAGGACATTAATGGATATCCCTGAGGATTTTAGACCTCATGATCAAATTTGTCCAGTCATTTACTTGAGTGCATTTGACCAAAAAATGGGTTTCTTACTGAGGGATAAACAACCACAAAGTCTACATTAGGCTTTTGAGGTTGCATTGGATATTGAGTGCAATCTGAAGTATGGAGTTATAATAAGACATGCCTCTGCTAGTTTGTATATTCAAAGTAGGGGGAATGATTAGGGGGAGGGTGAGAAACATCAGTGCTCTCATCCCTCTAATTGTTGTATTAATCATAGTGTTGTATATGAAGGTGAAATAAGTTCTACTACCAAAGGTACAGTAAATAAGGAGGCACTTTTCCCTTTACATGATTTTCCCAAGAATAGTGATGATGATTGTGAAAATTCTTTGCCACCAAATGATGTTGATACAGATGCTGAGAAAGGTGTTCACTTTGGGAGCATGGATGAGGTTGAGAATGAATTTATTTATGATGATATGTCACAGGGTTTCTCTCATATTGCAGAGGATTTTTCTTTGCAGTCTTCTATGCTAGTGGGTGGTAATGATGCTGATTGTAAAGTCTTGGATGTTGAAGATTTGTGGGGAAATCCATTGAGTGATACTTCTGATGATGATGAGATTAACTACAGCACTGATTATTCATATGTTGACAGTAGTAGTGGTGAGTCATGTTCTGATTCAGATTCTGATGTTTCTTCATCTATTGGAGATGTGTATGATGATGGATATAATGACATACATAGTGAGGTTACTAATGTGTTATTTGATGAGGACATTAGTGGAGACCAGATGGAGCTTTGTCTGAATTACTATGAGAAATAATTCCATGTAGTCTCTAACCCATTATTTGAGGAGTGTGATCAGAGGATGGAATTTGTTGAGGATTACTCACCTTCTGCACTTAAAGTTTCACATACAGTTGATCTGGAGTCTCCCTCACAAATGAGGCTAGTTGAAAGAAAGGTAATGCAGGATGAATGTTGCTCTGTTGATGAAGATGCATTACATTGGGACAATGTTTTTCTTCTACCACCAAGTAGTGAAAATAATGGTGATAATTTAATTCATGATGTTGATCATGTGAATCATCCTTATGAGGATAAAGGTGTGATTTATCAAGAGAAATCAGACTTGATAAACCCAAGTAACCTGATAAATGAGTATGTTTTAGTGGCCTTGGCTGAGGTAAGTGAAAGTGAGTATAGTTTCTTTTCTTTTGATATGAAAGAATGCATTAAAGATGAGCTGGATGATTGCAGCCAGGAAGAAAAGGTATCGGTTTCTTGTCCCCTTTCATATGTTTCAATCCATGATGATTTTGATGATGCATGTTTTCCAAATAGTGAGTTTGTGGGGGAACATGTGGAGGAAGGCATAGGTGATGATAAATTTGGAGTTGGTATGTGGCTTATACTTGATAGTGTTTTTTATCATCACATATGTAATAGAGGTTTCAGACTCTTGTTTGATTTTGTGAATAAAAACCAAGTTTTTGATAGAGGAAAAGGATGGCACTCCTTTGGCATCTAGATGTTGCTTGTATATTTTCTGTATATCTTGTATAGTGGTGTTAGAGTTTTTGGGTAGGGAGCCAGTCTGTGAAATTTTGGATTAAAAGTGGGGTGAGGGCTGAATTGTTTTGTCTGAGTATGGTCTGCTTTTCCCAAAGATCTGAATTCTTGCCATGCCTGCAATAGGCATGCATCCCCAACTAGAGCCACTGTTAGTCCATTTTCCAGTCATAGAAAAATCCTATGAAAATGGCCTCTTCCTTGCAAATGTTTTTGTAAAAGTGTCCTGCCCTGTGTTCTTCATGTTGTCACCAAGCTCTAGTCCAAATTGCACGTGCTGAATTGCAAAATCCAGAAAGTTATTCAAGTTCTAAGGTCTGCAAGAAATAAATTTTAAAATCTGCCACATTGTCGAAAACCCATAGTATTTTTGAAAATCCATGATGTTTTTAGTCTATGTGAAAACCCTCATTGTTTTCAACCTTATGCCTTCCAGCTTTTGTGTGCTTATCTTTTGGCATCAAAAACCTTATGTGTTTTCAATTTTTTCCATCGAAAACTTTGTGTGTTTTCAACCTCACAATTTCCTATTTGGTAGCATTCCCTAACTACGCAAGTGTGATGGATGGTGGGTCTAGGTCTACAGGCTCTTCCTGATTGGTTTTCGTATGGTTGCATGTCATACTTTTCTGACATGCGATCATGTGACCACTTGCCACTTGTCCATGTGGGTCCTAGTTCTTCTCAGTTGCCAGGTGTGGTTAAAGCTCAGACATAATCAGTGGTTGTCGTATGTTCACATGGTAAAGATGCACAATGTTTATCCTTCACACTTTTGCAATGGTTGTAGGATTTTCCTACGTGGGTGTGTAGTGGGACCTATTTGCTTGGTGGCACTGATGTGTCAATTTTCTATTGGTTTCCTGCGATGAGTTGGATTTCATGTCAGCGGGGCTCGGTGTCAGAGATTTAAGATCTACGGTCGGTGTGTGATTGCATGGAATATTCTCACCCCATGTGATCATGCACCCACTGTCCGATTGGATGCCAATGGGTTTGTTCGTAGTGGGGCCATTTGGGCTGAGGTGTCATCACTTGATCCGATGAGCTGGGTGAAATTTTGGACTTGTCATTGGGCCCAATATTTCTTAGGCGGAATGACAATGCAGAAGAGATCTATGGTTGCCGCATGATCATGAGGAATATTCCTCCCCTTTGTGATCATGCGACCACCATCCGATCTTCCCAAAAGGTAAGGCTTTTCTCGGCGGTGGGTCCAGTGTTAGGTGTTGCGGAGATGGAAGCTTTTCATTGGTCGACGGGTTTGTGACAAGGCATGCGGCAAGGTAAAGGGGGTGAGGTGGTAGTCTTGTTGCCTTGTCGCATGATCGCAAGGGCCATCTTTCAGCCATGCGATCATGTGACAAGGGTGTCATGTTGGTAGGTAGCAGCGGTGGTTATGATAGCAGTTAAGGTTCGTAGGTTGTCACATGTTCGCATAACCCATCTCCGTGCTATGTGATCATGTGACAACTATTGTAGGTCACTGTTGTGGAGTTAACCCGAGGTGTCAAGATGGGTTAAAAACATAAAGCCCGTGAAGTATGAAGATCTAATGGTGAGGATATAAATTTGATCCTGGTTTAAATTGTGACTGCTGATTCACTGTTGGCACCGTAAGATTGACCGTTGCTTTTCAAATTTAGACTTTTGAGAAGGTTTCCAGCGATAGGAAGTACCAAAATTGAATGCTTGCGTGGCTAAATTTGGTGGGAATGATCTCGCTGACTATGCAGTGTGGTCTAGAGAAGCCATGTGGTTGATTTTCATAGATTGTTTTGTACTTGGTGGAGTATGTTTTTGAGCTCGAGAAGCTTTTTGCAAGTGGTGATTTGATTATTTTTCATGGAAATTCCTAGTTTTCTATCCTGATCTCAATGATGCTCATGATTACAGATCTGCCTGAGATTTTTTTTCTACAGGTTGCCTATGTTTCCTACCCCTACATTAAATTTTGATGAAATTTTGATTGGTGTGGTGGGTGAAACCCTGGCCCTAGCTGTCCGTAGCTTGTTGCAGCCTATTTTGGGTTTCCAAGGAAGCTAGTGGTATAAATTGTAGAAATTTTGACTTTGTAAGGGTTCTAGCTTCAAAGTTCTGAAGTGTTCCTAGTCCTAGATCCAAGATTGTAACACTTTTGCATTCGGTATTTTGTTGATGATAGAGAAAAAGTTAGAGGTCTAAGCTGTAATTTGCAAGCTTGAATCCTCTGGATTGATTGTTTACACTTAAGGATTCTTCATACTTAATACAAGTACATGACTCTTATCTCTCCTTTGTGTCAACTTAGATAGATTCTAAACTTTCTAGTCCTCTGCATATTATTTTATGTATATGTATCCATTCTTGAGTTCTAATCCAGGATTAGATAAAATGATGCTTTAGATGGGACATAGATCTATCTTATTGTCTATGTAATGATATCTCATAAGTAGTAAAGGGGATTTTAGGTGTGTTTATGGCTTGGAATCTCAGCTATTATCTGGTGTGTGTAGCATTCATGTTCTAGGAGATCTTTCCCAATGGATGAGGCACTGGCCTAAATGATTATCTCTTTATCAACAAATACTGATTGTTGTTGTTATGATCCCAAAAGCATAAGTTAAGAACCATCCTTTTAAGTTTTGAGTATTTGGTTGTATGTGGTTCTACCCATAGTAATGGAGAGTCAATGAGTGTGTGGTTAACACTTAGTACTTTCTTACTATCCTATTATCTATTATTCAAACCTAGTTCTTGGTGAATGAAGTATATTTTATACTAGGTTAGGTGCACCCGCCTTTGTTTTGCAGAGCCAGAAGCAGAAGAGGGCATATTAAGTCCCTATAGTTGGTCCAGTTGCCTTGTAGAGCTCCCACACTTGGAACTAATCATTCCTAATATCAGTCTCAAGGTACATTGGCAGCCTATTGGAGCATAAGCATCATTTTGGACACCAACAGGGGTTGGGGGCAATTGTAAGCTCTTATAATTGTAGAATTTTCCCCTAAGTAGAAATCACCCCAATTATGGTTTCCCTCCCATTTTTCCTCCCATTGCATAGGTCTTAGCAGCCTTAGAACCTTAGGTGGTAACCTTGTAACATTGATGCCCAACCATCTCAGAATAGGAAAAATAATGTTCTCAAAAAGACAAAAGTCACACTCATTTGGAGTACTATTCCATACCCTTACCAATAGTTGCACTGGATTATGCTGATCTTGGAAGGTGAATCCTAGTTTCAGCATATTCAAATCAAAACTATTGATGTTGAAAAATACAATTAAGTGCATCAACATAGAGCAATGCAAGAACTTGATGGGCTTCTTACTTTCCTTGACAGACATTAACCCTTCATGCATCCTATCGATTACATACTAGATGTAATCATAATCTATGTTTACTAGAGAATTCTGGATATCTAAAATCATCATCAAAAGATCAACTGGAAAAAATTCTTCATCCCCATCTATTCCCAATACTCTACACAACTCGTAACAAGTCTACTTCATATAGTAATGGAGGGATTTAAACTAGTAAGGGGCATTCATGCTAGCTAGGAGGGGAGCTATATATTTAACTTACTTTGGGATATGCTTCACCATCTGGTATTTTACTAACCCTATATTATTTGTATACCTCTCTCTCTCTCTTGGCTCAAATTAATTTCAGTAGAGGAAGATGTGAAAAAAATAAAAGCTTTCATGAAAGAACCCCTGCCAAGAGTAACCAAAGGTGACTGGTTTGCATTCCTAATTGTTTTGGAGATAGGATCATACAACCTAGCCAATGCAATAATTAAGTCTACATCTAAAAACACATCAGGGACAATCAATTTCCCTAAACCCAAAGCCCAAACATTACAAACAGGAACTGGCCCACTCCTATTTCGATAAAAATAATTGAAAATAGTATAACCTGAGCAGGATGGTGTGACAGCATCTCTTTAATGACCTAGAATGATGCAGGAGCATCCTGGGTGTAAGAGCAATCTTGCATCACCCAAAAATATTTCTATTTTCAAATTCAATAAGGGCTATCTCGTGTACGGCTGCTATTTATGGAAAGTTGCTATTTTTAGTAAGTTGGTCATACGATCTCAGAATGTTTTGATTTCACATGTGGAGGTTCATCTCAGTCGTATCAGCCTACCGGTAAAGTTTCTTGGCTAGATTAGGTCCAGTTTTGAAGATATTGAAGATTTTTGGTATTGGCAGCAGGGTATAGAAACTTTGAACTCAATTTTGAAGGCTTTAGAGGTCCCAGATGAGGTCAAAAATTTGGGTGATGGGTGCTTGCACAAGTCAAGCCTATAGAGTGCTTTGTGGCATTTCCAGAATGGGGTTATAATAGTCAATCAGGTCAACTAGTGATGACTTATGGTCTTCAGAAGTTGGGTCACCTGAAATGGCAGAAAATAATTTTCCTTCAAAATTTCTGTTTGGGTTTCAAAAGTTATTTTGAGCTGACTTTGATGTAATAAATTGTAAAATAAAATAATTCTAAGTTTGGTCGGCCCTAAGGGCTAAATTTCTAGAACCTTCTCAGGCGGTGGAAATTGCCTATATAAAGAAGGCCCATAGTGTTGTCTAGGGAAGTTCTCGGTAGATTTGGGTAATGATTCAAGGCTTGTCCTACAGAATATTGTAAGGGAATGCCCATGTGGCTTTGCATATTGTAATTCTGAAAGTTTTTAATTCCACATTTGTGGAGATAATAAGAAGCCAATTTTCTGTTCTTGCATATTGTTGTTGTTTCTCTGTTTCTGTTATATGTTTGTGGTATAAAGGGGAGCACCCTTCATTAAGTGGTATTAGAGTAGGAGTTCCTGAGTGTGTAAATAGATCACCGACTATGAGATAGTTTGCACCAGGACCATGGTTAGAGTTTCAGTGCGCATCATGAAAATGCCTCCATGAAGAAAACGTGGTGGAAGAGCTAGTGTTGTGACACCTGAGGTTAGAGAGCTCCAAAGACAAGTGTGAGCATTACAAGAAGAGATTCATAGAGGAATGAATCTTAATGTCAGAGATGAAAGCAAGGATGAAGCTAAAGAAGAATATGAAGAAGGAGAAGCTGAAATTGTGAACCAGGAGGAAGAAAGACTTTTTCGGGCCATTTCCAAGATTGGGAAAAGACCTAAGATTGAGGTTCCTACATTTTCTAGAAATCTTCACCCAGAGGAATTGATCAACTGGATCAATGAATGTGAGGAATATTTTGAGTATGAAGATGTTGAGGATCCTGATAGGGTCAAATTTGCGAAGGCCAGACTGAAAGGTCATGCGAAGATCTGGTGGCAAGAAATTCAATTGGAGTGAAATAGAAGAGGGAAAGATAAAATCACAAGATGGGATTAGATGGTGGATAAATTGAAGTGAAAGTTCATTCCTGTTGATTATGAGCTTGACCTACTAAAGAAAATGCAAAGTTTGAAGCAAGCGAGAAGATCTATTCAGGAGTATAAAGAGGAGTTCTATCGACTCCTCATCAGAATAGGCCATGCAGAAGCTAATAAGGAGAAAGTTGCCCAATACCTTAATGGGTTAAGGCCAAGCATTCAGGAGGAGTTGAATCTAGTTTGAATGAATAGTATTGAGGAGGCATACCAGTTTTCCCTAAAAGTAGAGGAAAAGCTAAACAAGAAGTTTGAGAACAGACAAAATGGAAGAGATCGTGGTGGAAGATCTGGTGGACGGTCATATGGTGGCCGAAATGAAGATCTGAAAAAGAAGGATGAGGCTAGTAGTAGCCAGAATCTAAGAGGAAATAATTCCAATCACTTCCAGGATCAGAGTAATAGAGATCAAAGAGGAAGAGGAAGAGGACAAGGATCTGGAAGAGGAGGCTTCCATGGAACATGTTTTCATTGTGGAGAAGAAGGTCATAGGGCATTTGAATGTCCTCAACGCTAAGGAAGGATAGATAGGAGAAATGAAGGCCAGGCTAGAGTTGCACATGTAGATGAAGATGCCAGATCATCACATTCTAAAGATGCTAAAAGAGGAGAAATGCTAATTAACAAAAGAGTCCTGCTGAGTGGCAAGAATGAACCTGAACAAAGGAGGAGCCTATTTCGCACCAGGTGCAAGTGTGATGGTAAGTATTGTGATCTAATTATTGATAGTGGAAGTGCTAACAATTTGGTGTTAGAAGAGATGGTGACAAAGCTAAAGCTCAAGAGATAGAAGCACCCACATCCATATCGGATTGCCTGGGTAAAGGATAACCACGAGGTCATGGTCAATGAACAATGCCTAGTGAAGTTCAAGATTGGCGGGTACCAAGATGAGGTACTCTGTGATATCATATCTATGGATTTATGTCATATGTTGTTGGGTAGACCATGGCAGTTTGATAGATGTGTTGTACATAATGGTCGTGCAAATACCTATTCCCTGACAAAGGATGGAATGCAACATAAACTAAAGCCATTGAATGACATAGAAGAAAAGGTATGTGGTAGTGCAAGAATAAGTTTTGTTGATGGAAGAAAGTTCCTAGATGGTATGAGGCATGAGCATGTGTGTTTTGCTTTAATTCCAAAAGTTGGTAAGGAGGAAGTAGAAGATGTTCCTGTAGAAGTTGTAGATTTGTTGGATGAGTTTCAAGATATTATATCTGATAATGTGCCTGATGGATTACCACCAGTCAGGAAGATCAGTCATCAGATGGACTTGATCCCAGGAGTGAGTTTTCTGAATAAGGCAGCACACAGAATGACACCTATAGAAAGTAAGGAATTGAACAGACAAGTACATGAGTTGTTACAAAAAGGATTGATCTGTGAGAGTTTGAGTCCTTGTTTTATACCAGTGGTATTAGCACCAAAGAAGAATGGAGAGTGGAGGATGTGTATAGATTCTAGAGCAATAAACAAGATCACAATCAAGTACAGGTTTCCATTGCCATGAATGGATGATATTATAGACTATTTGAGTGGAGCTGTGTATTTCTCAAAGATAGATCTGAAGAGTGGATATCATCAGATTCAGATCAAAGAAGGAGATGAATGGAATAATACCTTCAAGAAAAAAGAAGGATTGTATGAGTGGTTAGTCATGCCTTTTGGGCTAACCAATGCATCGAGCACTTTCATGCGGCTCATGAACGAGGTTCTGAAAGAATTTCTGGGTAAGTTTGTCATTGTTTACCTAGATGATATTTTGATCTTTAGCAAGACATTGGATGAACATATGATGCATATTTGTATGGTGTTTGAGAGGCTGAGAGATGAGAAATTGTTGATTAATTTGAAGAAGTGTAGTTTTGTGAAGAAAGAGTTAGTGTATTTGGAATTTGTAATTTCAGTAGAAAGTCTAAAAATGGACCCAGAGAAGGTATAGGCTATCCTTGAATGGCCTACTCCAAGGAGTGCTACTAAGGTAAGATATTTTCATGGTTTGGCTAGCTTTTACAAAAAGTTTATCAAAAATTTTAGCAGTATTTTGGACCCTTGACTGAAACAATGAGAGGGGATAGAAAAGAGTTTAAGTGGACTAATGGGGTAGAAAAGAGTTTTCAATTGTTGAAGAAAAAGTTACAGAACAACTTGTTTTAGCACTTCCAGATTTTAATAAGGTGTTTTAAGTAGATTGTGATGCTAGTGGTACTACAATAGGAGCTGTTATGAGCCAAGAAGGTAAACCTGTTGCTTATTTTAGTGAGAAGTTAAATGATGCCAAGAGGAAGTATTTTATTTATGATCAAGAATTTTATGCTATAGTTCAGACATTAAAGAAGTGGAGACATTATCTACTTCCTAAGGAGTTTGTTTTGTATATTTATCATCAAGCTTTGCAATATTTGAATAGTTAAGGAAAGTTGAATCAAAGGCATTTGAAATGGGTTGAGTTTTTGCAGAGTTATACATTTGTTTTGAAACATAGGAGTGGAAAGTCTAACAGGGTTGCGGATGCTCTTAACAGAAGGCAACTATTGCTGACAGAAATGCAGATTGAAGTGGTTAGGTTCAAGGAACTCAAGAATTTGTATCCAGAGGATCTTGATTTTGGTGAAGCTTGGAAAGCTTGTACAGAACCTGTTACTCTAGACAGGATGAAATGGCTGGATTTCATCAACCATGATGATATGCTATTCAGAGGGAGTCAGTTGTGCATTCCATGAAGTTCTATGAGGGATAATCTCATCAAAGAGAAGCATAGTGGAGGATTGGCTGGACATTTTGATCGTGATAAAACCCTTGCTTTGGTTGGTGAGAATTAAGAATTATTATTGGCCACAGTTGCAACAGGATGTGAAGAAGTTTGTATAGAGTTGTAGAGTATGTTAGAGGGTGAAAGGAGTGAAGCAGACTATAGGGTTATATCAGCCATTACCTATATCAGAGAAGCCTTGAGAGGATATCAGTATGGATTTTGTTCTTGGTTTACCGAGGACTTAGTGGGGACATGATTCAATTTTTGTGGTGGTTGACAGATTTTCAAAGATGGAACATTTCATTCCCTGCAAGAAGACTAACGATGTTGTTCATGTAGCAGAATTGTTTTTTAGAGAAGTGGTGAGACTACATGGTTTGCCAAAGACCATAGTTTCAAATTGAGATACTAAGTTTGTTGGATATTTCTAGTGGACATTGTGGAAAAAGTTGAAGACAGATTTGAAGTTCAGTTCATCACATCATCCACAGACTGATGGACAGACAGAGGTGGTGAATAGAAGTTTGAGAAATTTGCTGAGCTGTTTGGTTGGAGACAAGCCAATAGGATGGGATTTGATTTTACCACAGACAGAATTTGCATACAATAATTTTGTCAACAGGAGCACTGGTAAATCACCATTCTAGATTATATATGGAAATAGTCCAAGAAATGCATCTAAATTGAGAAAGCTAGATAAAAGAGAAATAAGTAGTGCTGAAGTTGAGGATTTTGCAGAACATTTGAAGAACATCCATGAGGAGGTGAGGAAGCACATTACCAAGATGAACATGTAGTATAAGGCTAAGGCAGATGAGAAAAGGAGGCATAAGGAATTTTAGGTTTGGGATGAAGTCATGGTTCATTTTTGGAAGGAGTGGTTTCTAGTTGGTACATATAACAAGCTAAAAATGAAGAAGTTTGGACCATGTAAGATACTGAAGAAGCATGATTCAGGAAATGCATATGAGGTAGAATTGCCTAGTGAGCTGAATATTTCACCAGTGTTTAACATTTTAGATTTGATAGAGTATCATGAAGGAAGTGTTGAACATGAGATCATAGCAGCACAGTGGAGTATTCTAGCAAGTAGTTTAGATACCAAGGAGATTGAAGACATAATAGATAGTCATGTTGGTAGAAGCACAAGGAACAAGACATATGAAGAATATTTGGTCAAGTGGAAAGGATGACTTGTTGAAGATTCATCATGGTTGACAAAGGGGGAGGTTAACCATCTTAGTTTTCCTCTACACACCTGAGTCATGATAGGGTCACTTCTCAAATTACCCCGGATGTCTGATGCAGGAGCATACTAGGTGTAAGAGCAATCTTGCATCACCCAAAAATATTTCTATTTTCGAATTCAATAAGGGCTATCTTGTGTAGGGCTGCTATTTATGGAAACTTTCTATTTTTAGTAAGTTGGTCATATGATCTCAGAATATTCTTATTTCACATGTGGAGGTTCATCTCAGTCGTATCAGCTTTCCGATAAAGTTTCATGGCTAGATCAGGTCCAGTTTTGAAGATATTGAAGATTTTTGATATTGGTAGCAGGGTATAGAAACTTCAAACTTAGTTTTGAAGGCTTTAGAGGCCCCAAATGAGGTCAAAAATTTGGGTGACGGGCACTTGCATGGGTCAAGCCTGTAGAGCGCTTTGTGGAATTTCCAAAATGGGGTTATAATAGTCAATCAAGTCAATTAGCGATGACTTATGGTCTTCGAAAATTGGGTCACCTGAAATGGTGGAAAATAATTTTCCTTCAAAATTTCTGTTTGGGTTTCAAAAGCCATTTTGAGCTGACTTTGATGTAATAAATTGTAAAATAAAATAATTCTAAGTTTGGTCAGCCCTAAGGGCTAAATTTCTGGAACATTCTCAAGCAGTGGAAATTGCCTATATAAAGAAGGCCCGTAGTGTTTTCTAGGGAAGTTCTGGGTAGATTTGGGTAATGATTCGAGGCTTGTCCTATAGAATATTGTAAGGGAATACCCATGTGGCTTTGCATATTATAATTTTGAAAGTTTGTAATTCCACATTTGTGGAGATAATAAGAAGCTATTTTTTTGTTCTTGCATATTGTTGTTGTTTCTCTGTTTCTATTATATGTTTGTGGTATAAAGGGGAGCACCCTTCATCATATAATATCTTCAAAGACATCATTAGGAGCTCTCTTGTTCTGACTAGAACCAGGAAACAATTTGAGAAATTCATCTGAGTAATTTGGTTTGTTTCTATCTTCACCAGTTTTCATTTTGGCTTCACCACTGGAGGAAGTCACACTCAACTCTGGTTAACTCATTTTTTCTGCACAATTTCTCTCAATTCTGCAAACTTGATTTTCTTGGCACTCAAAGGTTGCTTCAGAAAACACAATTCTCTTCAAATGATTTAAAACATAGATAACAATGAGTTTAGCCTATTTATTGATGCAAATTGAAATGTGTACAATTGCCAAAATCATTGCAAATCTACCTCCAATTACTTCCGCATTCAATTCACATGTCACTAGTTTTCAAATCAGTGCTAGCCGATGTCAGGATGTTGGCAAATAGATTTAAAATTTTGAAAACAAGGCAAAAAGGTAATGATTACGGTTTGGTACTCTATCACCCTGCTTACGTGATAAACTTCTCCTTTAAAACTGATTGGATGGCCAACTACTTTTTCTCTAGATCAACAGTGTACTTTATCCACATGGCAACAACCTTTAACCTTTCTTTATTATTTTCTTTAAATGAGCCCATTTCAGAGAACTAGCGACTGAAGGTTCTCGCAATCACTAAATGAAAAGATAACCCTAGCTCACATTTAGAGAATTAGTGACCAAAGGCTTTGCTGATTCTCGAACTCAATTCCTTAACTCTTCCTCCATTCAATGAACCAGGGAACAAAGAAAACCTAGCCTGGGTAACTAACCATAGTCACCATTTGGAGAATTAGTGACAATGCTATCTCTAAATCTCTTAATGTTTCAGTTGACTACTAATTTATTTTGAGACTTTGCGACCGAAGGCTTCACTTATTCGCTGAATGGGAGCCTTAACCACATGTTAATAGGAGAACTAGTGAACAAGCTTACTCTCTGAGTCGCTGAATTCTTTCCCAACTGCCTGTTTCAAACCGAGACTTCGATTCAACCGTTGATTGTGACCTCAATCGATGACCATCACTAATTCACTGAGACTATAAGACAATCATCTTTTGATTAGGAGACTTAGCGAATAAAGGGTTAGAACTTACTTGATTGCTTGATTCACCCATTCACTGAAAAGCTTTCATCATACCCAATCTTTTAAGAGAATGTGCCACTACCTCATTCGCCAGATCGCCAGTTAATTTAGAACCTTGCCAACATATTACAAGATCATGCAAATAACAGGGAAAACCATATTTGTCCAATCCATTAAGTGAAATAGTTGGAGCCGCCAAACTTAGAGCACATAGAACTTATAACACAGTCTCTGAATTGCCAAATCAATTTATGTAGGATCCAAATACTTTGAAATTAAATCATAACTATCAATCATATGGATAATCAATGGTCACTGCCTAATTCTGAGAAGGAGAGAACACCGCCACACCAGGTTGCTAGAAGTTAATAGGAAACCGCTAGGAAATAAGTGAACAAGATACCACATACTCACTGATTCGTGCAAAGATTGAGGTAACCGCTGAACACCTTGGAGACTTAGCGACTAAAGAAAACATACAACATGGGTTTACTCATTTGCCAGTTCGCTAAATAAATCAAAGACATGAAACAATACTATGTGATTCAACGAACACTTGATGGAAATAATCATGTGCATAATCAAAACACTTAAGTGGCCAAAAAGTAACAACGAAATATAAGAATTAGGGAAACTTAAGGGTTTACATGAAGAAACAAGATTTCTCAAAAGGGAAAAACCTAGGGTAAGGGTTTTAAGGTTTGGTTATAACAAAATTGATGGATTTTTGAAAACCTAAACCCTAGAAATTAAACTTGCAGAAGGATTAAACCATGACTTGAAACTGAAAACCTCACAAAACTTGAAAAAAGTCCAACAATGTCCATGCTTCTTTGGATAACATATTAATATTACCTTTATTTTCAGACAAATAAACTTGCTTCACTAGTCATGTTAGGCACCATAAGTACCAAATTGTCATTTTCCCCTTCCAACTCCATATATGAACTAATATATAATGTTGAAGAAACAATACCATTATCTTAGCCAATGCATGAAAAAATATGTGCTTCTTTCTGTTTCAAATTCTTCATGATGTGTCTCTTTATAGCTGATCAACTAGCTCTTAAAGAAAATAGTTGCAAGTACTACCAACACCCAATCTACTATTTAGTCACCTCATTTTATAAAACATGTAAATAACCGTCAAATTTGTTTAAGAAAACTAAAGTATACTAATACTTTTGTTGTCACTGTAGGAAGCCTCTCAACTTAATAAGTTTTATACTTTAGAAATTAAGAATTTCTTTTGTTATTATCTATGTAACCTTAATTACTAAAATTTTATTTGAGTTTTCCTTATAAAATGTAATAATATATGAAATTTATATATTATTATTTATTTAATTTTGAATTATTTATAAAATTATATTTACATAATAATAATTTTGATCTAATTAAAATTATAAATTAAACCTTTTTTTTGAATTCTTTACATCCACCAATTTGCTACCTTGAGCCCTTGCATTATGTATTTATTGTTGCAATATAATGTTAGAGTTTGAATAAGAATTGTAAATTTGTTCCAATTAGTTCTCAAGAGCCTTTAGTTTTTTATCAAACAGTTAATTATAAATGATTAATTGGCTCTATGATATGATAGAATATAATCATATCCTATGGGAGTCTTGCATTTATCATTTGAAGGGATTATAATCATATTCTTATAAATATTTTAAATATAATTAGGGTCTATATGCATGCAAACATGATCAAATATCATTATGTTTATAATATTTAAATATAAATGAAGTGAATATATAGGAATGTGTATTCTTGTTCTTAGGATTGTTAGATGGGTCATTTATATCACGATTGATCTAGAATTTCAAACATATTGTTATAAAAAAATATTTCACTTATGAAAATAAATTTCCATAATTTTGGTATAAAGTCATCCTATGTGTAATTGAACTCAGAAAGGGGGGTGGGGTGTGAATCAATACCACAAATATTTCACACTTACTCAACTTTCTAATCATAAACCGATAGCTAGTAAATTACTTATACCGACAACTATTTTATCTTTTACTAATAGTTGTTGTAATGTCTAACTAATAATTGATTATACACAAATTAAACATACAACACATAAACATTTAAATACTTAACATAATATTTTGGTGTCACAAAAATCCCTTGGTGAAAGGGAAAAATTGCAGTAGGGATGATACCCACAACTCATTATTGCAATGATAAGGTGCCTAATTAAGAACTCACATAAGTGTCATCCCCTAAATGACTTCACCATGTTAGGAGTGTCTAATAACCTATTACGAGTATCAAAAGTCTTGTTAAAGAATACTCTGTTAAGATATTTTATCCCACTTATATAGTGTTCACCCGATTAAAGGATTTTCAATAAGTTCCTAAATAGAACTTCTAAGTCCAATTAGAGACTATCTAGATAAAGGATTTCATGATCTTTCTATTAAATTGTTAGGAATAAATCAGCAATAAATTTGATCTATAAATGATTTCCCCTAACACTTGTTAGATCTCATTTCGCTCTTCTTCTGCTCTTATATACTTTTTGATCTCTATCGATAACACAAATCTTCACTTCTATCCACATTCTCTAATTTGTATCTTTGTATATCTGTCTGCATCTGTATTCATCTCTCAACATCTCTGACCTTTACCTTGGATCTCCTCTTATAGTTTCTTTCCTTGATTAGGGTTTATCGATCTTCCATAAACCATTTTTCTAATTCGATGTCATCCCCATTTGTAATCTTTTATTTCTTTCACTGGTAACACTTTTTGATAGTCTTTTCTAATAACTCTTCCTTTATGCTGATAATGCTTCCTATTTTTTATAATACTTTCCGATAGTGTCTATGTTGATATTTGTTTCCTTTATGTTATTTCCAAAGAATGAAAATATGATCAAAATCATCATTGATTTTATATTAATTACTTGTAGATGGTTTTGTCAAGTAACAATCTCCCTCTTTAGCTCTTCATTTTGTATCTTTCTCCTTTAGATAGTCATTTCTATTACTTCCTTATTTTGTATCTTTGTCCTTTAGATATTCCTAATCTTCATTTCTCCTCCTTTGACTATACTTCTCTCCTTTGAAATACTTCTCACCTTATACTACTCACTCCCATATAATACTTCTCTCCCTTTGACAACAATCCCAAAGATAAAATTAAAACTGCGTCCTTTGGGTGTCAACTTATTTCTGCCTTTGCTTGAATAGTTCATTGTTTTTTTTAAATATCTATCAACACTATGTTCCATTGCTTCTTTAGATTATCTATAGATGTGATATGTCTTTTGACTCTTATTATTTTGTCAATTATGTCTTCATCATTCTATTCTGGTGTATCCAGTTGATCAATTGTAGCTTGAATAAGTTTTTGCATTAAATCCACATGTATAGCTATTATGCATGATTCCTCAATTACTGTATCTCCTTTCTCAAATGGTTTCTTTAAAATTTATGTTTCTTCTATCAATAACTCCTTCAAATTTTCAAGTTTCTCTAATAGTATCCTTGTTATTTCTGCTAGCTTATCTTTTCTTCTATCAGTCTGTGAATTCTGTTGTATCTTTTCTTTGAGTTTTTCTTTCACTTTGTGATCAGTTTCTATTATATCTACATATGATTTCAACTGGTTCATACATGATTCTTCTTCATCCACTATAATCTCTGATATTAATCTTGAAAATGTTTGAACTATCTTTTTCGTGATCTTTTTCCTTTGTTTCTCCTTCAACTATCTTTAAGATATTATTCTCTCTATGAGTTTCATTCCACCTTGTGTTGATTTTTTTCAAGTAGTTCCTCAAGAATAATCCATCTCAAGTCACTCAAAAATCTTATATACTTATGAAAGTGAAATACTATAGAATCTTATTGTTAGGAATAGTCCCAAGAGATAACTGGGGGGGTGAATCAGTTATCTACAAGTTTCAATTCTTTATCAAATTAAGTATACTTAAACATTAAGCATAAACACAATGAAAGAACACTTGAAAAAAACACCAATATTTTGATTACGGGGAAACCCAAATAGGTAAAAACCCCGATGGGAATTGACACCCAATAATAAACTGCACTAGTGTATAATGATCATTGTTAGAAAGATCTTACAACCTTGTTAGGAGTTGATCTTTACAATGTAATTAGTATAGTGACCTAGTCAAAGGTCAGACCCTATTAGGAGTCTTTTATGATTGACCCTATTAGGGGTGAGGATGCACTATTCAAGAGCTCACTACTCAAAGGGGTGAAGGCTGTAACCTTCTAAATAATAGATACACACTATGTCTGGATCTTGGTGAACTGCGAGGTAGACCTGTTATCTTGATCAGTTCTAGTGAATAGCATATACTCTTTACTTGGTCACATAGACCTTCTACTGATGGCTCAACACTTCGCACTTACTGCTCTACTCTTGTCTTTGAACTCTGAACCATGTCTTAGCAATCACAAATGACTGTTTATAAATATATTTCCTCTAAATGATATAATCAAGTTGGCCTATTAGAACCACCTTGAAATCATATTAGAGAAACAATAACATTCTCCAATAACATTTCTATCAGCTCTACTAAGCATGCAACACAACCTAGGACCTATCCAAATCAATAAGTGTAGACGCACGCTATACACTGTTGGATCTACCAAATTAACTGAAACTTTCTCCTCAAGCTAAATTACATCATGTGATCTTAGCCAAATATTATTAACTCTTTTCTAGTCACTAATCCAAGTGTGCATGCCAAAATGATAGGTGCAACTCCTGTACCAATATAATCTCTATCGGCTCTTTTGGATAAATACAAGAAACTGCAACTAGTGAATGACGACTACATAACTTCTCTTCTACTACTCATCAGACTCTGCATCCATGAATGGAACATCAATAACATGTCTCCATCACATATCCAAGGGTGGAAGGCTCCATGATAACTATACGGACAATCACACACATAACACTGCATGTAATTTTGTCAGGAACACTGCTGACACAAGCTGCTACATAACTGTCTGTACTAAAAATTAACCTCTGAGTTCATGATATCATGCTAATAACATGTCCAAGCTACATATACTCAAAGCTTACTACATAAGTCTTCCACATATGCTACTTCCATATGTTGTCATCAATGACAAACATATAGTCAGCACTGGCTTGCTGGTAAATCTCCAACAATCTCCCCCTTTGGCATTGATGGCAACATATGGAATTAAAAACACCACCAATCCAAATGACCAATTATTTTATAACATTTTCATTTCCTCATAAAAACTCCCCCAAGGATGAATCCTCCATCAACTGCAATATTCTTTAATATTCTCAATTTCCTCAACTAAACTGCTTCCATGACTGAATACTACACCCTCTTGCTTCTATGTATTACTCCTTAATTCTGTATGTACTCCCCCTTTAATGCTATTTTTAATGAATATATACTACTCCCCCTTTGACATCAATGGAAAAAGGGTTATCAAAATTTTAAGCTCTGGTACTACCCCTGAAGTAGAGTAGTCAACCATCCATCAGTCACTAAGGACTGATGCTCTTTCCACTTTTTCTAAGAAGAATCAGGGAAGAGAATTACTCCCAGCTTCTCCTTGAGATACTCAAAAGTATCCTTTGGTAAGGGCTTTGTGAATATGTCTGCTAGCTATTCCTTTTTACTCATATAATCCAATTTGAATTCTTTCATAGCATCATGCCAATTTGAATCATTACATGCATCTTCAACACTTAAAGGTTCTATCTAAGATAGTAAACAAACCGCTTCATTGCTTGCTGAGTTCTGTGCTTTTGATCTTGTTGTGACTTTACTGCTCTAATCTCTACTGATGTCATCCTTAGAGTGATATCTAGATGTATACTTTGGAACTTTAGGTGGTACTGACTCATCTTCCTTCTAAGTTTCTTCTTCACTTGTTTTAGGGTCATTGAACATTACATTAATACTATCAAACATCTCTTCAACAACTATCTCACTAGCAGAAGGAATGGGTTCATCTTCAATCATAGGTGCATAGTCATGATATCTTTCTTGAACCATAAACTTTTCATCAATCTTAACATCAGCACTTTCAATGATCTTCTTCAATCTCAAATTAAAACATCTATAAGCTTTACTTTTAGTAGAGTAAACAAGAAAAATACCTTCATCACTTCTTGCATCAAACTTGCCTATTGCTTCATCCCTTTTGATATAGCATTTGCTTCCAAAGATTCTAAAGTATTTCACTATGGGAAAATTACCAAACCATAGCTCATAAGATGTCTTGTCTGTGCCAGGCCTCAATTGTATTCTATTGATGGTATAGACTATTGTATTGACTAGATCTCTCCAATAGGTGTGTGCTACATTTCCTTCAATCATGATGGTGCGTGCTATATCAAGGATGATCCTATTCCTTCTCTCTGCAATCCCATTCTGCTGAGGGGTTCTAGGTGTACTCAATTTTCTCGTTATGCCATGTTCTTCACAATACTCATAGAATCTGTCAGAGGTGAATTCTCCTCCTCTATCCGATCTTAGACATTTTATCTTTAGTCCAGATTCATTTTCAACCTTAGCTTTGAATATTTTGAACTTCTCAAATGCTTCTGACTTATCTTTTAGGAACACAACACACATCATTGTAGAATAATCATCAACAAACAAAATGAAATACCTTTCACCATAGTATGATCTTGTTTGAGTTGGTCCACATAGGTCTGTATGAATCAGATCCAACTTGTTCTCTACTAAATTATTCTTTCTTTTGAATGAGTTCCTCACATGCTTTCCCATCACACATTCCCTGCAAATAGTATCAACTGGCTTTTCTATGCTAGGTAGATCTCTTACTACCTTTACATTGCTTATCTTTACTATGTTATCAAAGTTGATATGACATAGTTTTTTATGCCATAGCCAACTATCATCTACTTTAGCAAAAAAATAAATTTCTTTTGAATTAAGCTAAAAAACATTACCTTTAGTCTTTGAACCAGATGCAATCATTACACCATCCTTGTTGTTAATGATACATTTTTTATTTTTGAACTCTAATCTATAACCTTTTTCAAGCAACTGTCCAACACTAAGAAGGTTATGTTGCAAACTATCTACATAAATAACATCATCAGTGTTGTTCTTTCCATCCAATGTAATAGCTCCTCTACCAATGATAGGTTTAGGAGTGTTGTCTCCAAGTATAACCATAACACCATTGTATTTGTCTAGATGAACAAATCTTTCTTTATCACCTATCATATAATGCCCCTCCAACCCTATCAAGTCCTAGTTATGCTCACTAGAAATTAGGATGAGTTATTTGTGATGGTTTCTTAAACCAAACCTCTTCCAACTCACTATAACTTCATATTTTAATGTGGGAAATAATAATATTGCATAGGTATGTTCCTATACATCATCTTGTTACAAGTAGTATTTGCCATTGCACCAAAAGATTGACCTGTTAATGCCTGATACAACCACTAGACTTATAGAAGACATAGGAGGTGGTTAAGCCATGTCATAAATCTCGAGGGGAGAATTGACCATTTTTCCAACAATCTCCCACTCAACGTTACCTGAGGGGATTCGAACCTATGACCAAGCTCTGATACCACTTGTTACAAGTAGTAGTTTCCGTTGCACCAAAAGATCAACCTGTTCATGCCCAATACAACCACTAGACTTATAGAAGACACAGGAGGTAGTTAAGCCATGTCATGAATCTTGAGGGGAGCATTGACCATTTTTCCAACACTTCTTGTGTGTCAATGATAGTTTAGGACCTTAATGCTAAAAGGATCTCCTGATAGACTTATATGCTTCTATGTGAAATGCTCATTATTAATATATATGTTTACCTTAGGTTAATTTATTATAATCACTTAACCATTAGATGTGTTACCTTCTCTAATAACATTACTTGGGATTAGACACAATTAATGCATTTAGGGCCATATGATTTATTTTTCTTGATTTGATAATGGGACATTTTGAGTACATGCCTGATGGTTGAATTGGTTTCTGAAAATTAATAAATGACTTACATTTACATGAATATGTTATGATGCAATTTTTGTTATAAAATATGGAAAAGAGATTATTCTATTACTAACCACACTAATCCAATTATTCTTTCTTGATGCCACTATCTGATGTGAGTGTAGGATGAGGGGAGGCAGTCGTAGTTACTCCTACAAGAGGTCCACACGATGTCACACTCTCCCTCCTTGTTTTCCATTATCTATTTATATATATGTACGCATGTCAGTTGGTGTTGCAGGATGTAGGTACCAGGAATCAACTCCTCCTGGCTACATAGGTTTGAGTGTGCCTTCAAAATCCTTGAACTATTTTTGTGTGGAGATATTACCAAGATTACTCTCAAGGTTACTCATGGACTTGGATTTCTATTTAGGCCTAGCTGGGGGATCTGAATGTAGTATGTGATGTGGTTATGAGATTAATGATGTGAGTTAGATTTATCCTTGTAAGTATATGTATATACATTTATTATATATTTGTTATATTGATTGTATGTTATATAGGTATGTATATATGTGGGTGCACACACATATACCCATGCTTATATAAATAATAATATTTGTATGTTTTATTGATTATGTAGATGGTATGTTCTTTATAATTATTAAATAAAGTGAATTAAGAAAATGTATCGAATGAAGTGTATTAAATAAAAAGTGAAAATAATTAATAATTAATAACTTTGTAGTAAAACTAGCTATCTAGGAGAGAGTTGAACTCAAGACCTCCTAGAAGTTCAGCTAGTTGTTTTCCAATTGTGCTATGTGTTTTCCTTGAAAGCTTAATAGTTATCCTTCTTGTTATTGATTTCTTTGGAGGTAATTTTTGATTAAATTTATTAAAAGCTTTATTATTGTTTATAGCAGATGTTGGTTTAATTTTTCAACCAACTATGGAAGCTAGAGAAGTTTCTTCCCGTAAAGAAACTCCTCCAACCATATATTTGGAGATTAAATATTTGTGTTTTTGGGAGCTTTGGGGAGGGGAGGTTTTCAGAGAAATTTTGGAAGTTGTCTGCATATATCATTCCAAAAAGATCATTTTTGAGGTTTTTGGTGAGGTTGAGAGTTCTCTGGTTTTGTGAGTGCTAGTGTGGGGATTGTCTGTGAGTAAGGAGGATTTCTTGCTAGTGGAAATCCATCAAGGAGGCTACCATATCTTGGAGATTTGCAGAGTGTGCTCCAGCTGCTTGAAGAGGATTCTCCGTAGGACCCCAGGTAGGGTCTAAATCTGGGATGAACTCTCTAGTCTTCCTATGTATATTATGAATGGTTATGATATTTTATTGGAATTGAATATGATTTATAAACTATGAGTTAGAAGGAAATTTAAATGCTATGTTTCTGTGTGATCAAACTATGCATCGGGGAATTAAATTTATGAGTGTTGTATAGTTTTTGTTGTAAAATATTTCCTAGAGGTTTAGGAATGATTTTGATTGATTTTGATGGTGTATCTCACTTTTATTGTATGGAATGAGGAAGTTTAGGATGAAATAGGAAGAGTTAGGGAGGTTTAGGAAAGAGATATAGTCATATTTCCCCATTTTTGGCTTCTACAGGCTCCTCTATGATTTGTAGTTTTTAATTTGATTTAATTTAGTTGGAGGGTTAGGTAATGTTGAGGATGTGTTTTGGATGTGTTACTGAGGTCCTTGCATCAGTTTGACCTCAGGGAACCTTTCCCAGGCACTCTCCATGCCTTAAAAAGTCATTTTTTTTTGTCTTTTTAGGAAATTTTAAATTAATTTCATAAAAGTGTCATGCAGTGTCGTATGACATTGTATTCATACTTGTATGACACTTGGTCAAATGTTGTATTGGAATGCATACATTTTCGTATGGGTTAAAAATTAGTTTTAATGTTTTTGAGAAGTTAAAAATTTGATTTTGTGAAAGCATTTTGCAGTGTCGTACGAAATTGTAGTCACATCCATACGACACTTGGTCAAATGTCATATGAGAATGAATACATTGTCGTATGAGATTTTATACAAAGTCATTTGGAGTTTTTAGGGTTTCAGGGGCTCAAAATTTGTAGGATTTATACAAATATAACATTTAAGTATAAGTTCTTATACTTTAAGTTATACTTGTATAAAGAAATTAAATACATTCCAGGATGTTTGAGATAGGGTTTAGCCTCACAGGAGTTAAGATGTAGATTCTAGATTTTGGAGATTTCTGAAAAAATCAGACTTAGCCAAATTTCAGGCACATGAGATTTCCATAGTTGGAATGTTGTTTTAATGCATGTGGAAGTTTGTATCACCTATGTATGTTTGTTACTTGTTTTTTTGAGGTTATATCGTGTACTTATGATGTTTTTTCACTTGGCATATACTTGAGCTTAGTTTATAAGGCTAGAACTCATCTTGGTGGCCTTTGTGCACAGGAGGGTTCCTTAGACCTGTAAATGAGCCTTGGAAAGTTGTACTTATGCATGTGGAAAGTTTTATGTTTTTCTTTGAGATGTCTTATGATAGACATTCTTCCAATGGTTCCTATTATGCATATGGTTATGGTTAGGACTCACTCTGAGGGCCTGAGTGCATAGGGGAGTTTTCTAAACCTATGAATTAGGATATGGAAGTGTTATTTTGTATCTTTTGGCTTGTGATGGGGTAAGGGAATAGGAACCCTATGTGAGTGGCTCACCATAGGTGTTGCAACTCTAAAGTGGTTTCCAAATGATCCTATGGGTGGGTTTGTAAAAAGTGATAACCTTAAAAATTTAACCTGGGAAGGGGGGATTCAAAAGATAATGAAAGAAAACATAGTAATGTCCACACAGATGTGATTGGAGTACCATGACCAGGGATAACTACCCGGGTGGATCCCTATTCATAAAGGGGGGACTGGGGTTACATGGTTGCCAGGGTGGATCCCAATATACAGGTTGTGTGATGACACTCACTTAGGTGGTCTCCTAGAACCTTGACCTCAATGTTATAGTATGATGATATTTTATGTGCTTTATTCTTATTCTTTTGAGTCTTGGATTTATTGGTATTTGAGACTTAGATTTCCTTAAGGTCTTGAGAGTACCTTGGTTCTATCTACTAGCACGAGGGGTGGAACTTTACCAGTTTCACATGGTTGGATGGAAAATCTCTTTCGAGGTATTGTTTGTGGTTCGATTCATGACCTGGATTATGATTTGTTCAATAGTGAAGTTTTTTTTCTTGTATCATGTACCTCTATCTTTTGAAATCAAGATGTAAATATGTATTGTAAGCCCTGGGGAAACTTGATGTAATTATCTTTCTATATGTCTTCGGGTAATGTGCAGTAAATGTAATTATGTTGTAAGAAATAAGTTATGTATATGGGAAGGGTAGAATTATAAATCTTAAAAGGGGATTGAATATGGTTAAATCAATGAGTAATTCCTACCTTATATCTCTTGAGTTTTAAATGAAATTTGAAAGCAATGATTCTATGTAAGCTTTTGCAAAGAACTTATAGTTGTAAACTTCTTAAGGAATACTCATTTTGATATGTGGAATAGTGAAAATATATGCTAAGGGTTTAAGGGTATTTCTAGGTGAAATAATAAGAGAAAGGCAACATGTATGTTATTGAAAGTAGTATTAAGATGTAATTCTTTCCTAATGCTCTTAAATGTATAAGTTCAATGTATATGATATAAGGTTATTTAAACAAGGTTTTAATCTTAATTCTTAACTAGACTTATACAAGGTTATAGATGATAATTTATGGAAGTTAAACTTGTGGAAAAAAAATGATTCATTAAATGGTTTATGTTGGTTAGCAATATATGGTTACGTACTTTACACTCTTTCTATTATTATATTGAAATGAAAATAGAAAGTAAGGACTCTGAATGGAAAAGCTTAATTGATTTTTCATGGTGCAATTGAGTTGAGCATAGATAAGGTTAAAGGAGTAAATAAATAGGAAAGAATAAATGTACTTAGCAAATGAGATAAGTAAATGATGTGTTGGTTTGGTAAAGGAAATAAATTCAATTAATTCACTAAGGCAATTGGTTTTGAAGTAGAATGAAATTAATGTTTCCATGTAAATTGAAGTTGAAACGGAAATAAAATTCATTAGATTAAGTAATACTTGATAATGGTAAATGAATTCATTAAGGGAACCTTAAGGAATGTACTTGTGAATAGTAATGATGACATGCTAGAATGTTAAGAAAAATTTTTGTTAGTTTTAATTTTAGGTCATAGACCTGATTCCTTATGGGTTCCCTAGTAGGGACATTACATGTCATGTGATGTGAACAACCTCTATCTATAATCCAATATGTTCTTATGTCTTCTTGTGAAATCAATGCTAGTTATTGTTCCCTTTTCTTATCTTCATGATCCATCTTATCCATAATAGAAATGAATCCAATTTCATCTTCAACTAAATCATCATCAGAAACTCCATCACAAGCATAGTAACATTATTTTGTATACTTAGGCTTGTAGTTAGTTCTGAATTTCTTAACTCTTGTAGGACACTTGGATGCAAAGTGACCAATCTTATTACATGAGAAACATTTGAAAGGTAACTGACCTTCATACTTTTATTTTCCTTTTCTTTCTTAGCAATCATATCAATAATATCATCTATCTCTTTGTCTTCATCTTCATCATCAAAATTACTAGAAGTGTTTGAAGATTTCTTACCATGGACTGATGCTTTGAAGACTGTCTCACTTTTAGGCTCTATCTTCAATCTTGAAATCTCAAAAGCTAAAAATTTTCTAATCAAGGTCTCTCTCTTGAAATTTTTTGTAAGCTACATGGTCTCATCAAGGATGTTGATCTTGTTTTTATACTTTATTGTAAGAGTAGTCACCAATTTATCCATAATGTCTTCCTCCGAGATCTCTCCACCATTGTTCCCAATTCCAACAACTGCTTCATTAATCCTTTGGTTGTAAGCTCTCATGTTTTCTTTAGGTAGCATCTCTAATGAATTGTATCTTTTCTTCCATGTCTTTCTATACACATTCTTTTCTTGTGTATCTCCTTCAAACATGTCTTCTAGGTGCTTCCATATCTTGTAGGTTGTGTCTACTTTCTTTAACTCTGAAAACTCACTATCAGATAAGGTGCTGATAAGGGCTTCTTTGGCTATTGCATTCTAATGGATTAAATCCTTCTACTTGCTAGTAGTATCATCCTTTGCAAGGTCTTCTAGAGAGGGGATGTTAATATCTTTGATAGCTACTTCAAAAGCAATGCACTACAAATGAGTCACCATTTTGTTCTTCCAAACAGGATAGTTCTCTCCATCAAACTTAGGACTATCTTTTCTAAAGAATTCCATCTGATCAACCTCAAGTTCTTAAAATTTCTCTCTAAGGCACTTGGCTCTGATACCAATTGTTAGGAATAGTCCCAAGAGATAACTGAGAGGGGGGGGGGTGAATGAATTATCTACAAGTTTCAATTCTTTATCCAATTAAGTATACTTAAACATTAAGCATAAACACAATGAAATAACACTTGAACACAACACCAATATTTTGGCTATGGGGAAACCCAAATAGGTAAAAACCCCAATGGGAATTGACACCCACTAATAAACTACACTAGTGTATAATGATCTTTGTTAGAAGATCATACAACCCTCTTAGGAGTTGATCTTTACAATGCAATAAGTACAGTGACTTAGTCAAAGGTTAGACCTTATTAGGAGTCTTTTATGATTGACCCTGTTAGGGGTGAGGACACACTATTTGAGAGCTCACTTCTCAAAGGGGTGAAGGTTGCAACCTTTTGAATAATAGATACACACTATATCTGGATCTTGGTGAACTGCAAGGTAGACCTGTTGTCTTGATTAGTTCTAGTGAATAGCATATACTCTTTACTTGGTCACTGTTATAAAATTTTTACTCATTCTTAGGTTGGAGACCTAATTACTAGATGATGCTACAGTACCCTAGTTATATTATTAGGTGATCTTATTTAAGTTTTTTTTCATTTCATTTTGGAGATTGCATGAAAGAGAAAGGAAATAAACTTCTACATCTAAAGATTACACATGCATGTATCAGTGATATGTATGCTGTACAAAAGGGAAAAGAACTAGAAAGAGAAAAGAATCTATCTGAGCTCACATAGGCCTTGAGCATAGCCATTATCAGAATTGAATGAATGAGTATAGATATACATAAAGAAAATCAATTAAATATTGGGGTACCAGACATTGCCTGATAGTGGTGTCTGGATCCGGTCCTATCTAGAGAGCTCCTAAGATCTAGAACCTGCAAGAAGAGAAGAGGGGATATGGTTAGACCTAATGGATCTAAGCAATGGCTGGTATCATAGTATTCATATAATGCATACATACACTCAGCCATGCACCTATGACAAAGGTTGTGCTCAGGACATGTGTATAAGGCTCCAAAGAACAAAAGAGGCACCATGTTTTCATTGACGTGTTTGTTTCATGTGAAGATATAGGAGGAGATGATCCAAAAAAAAATCCCATGAATGACCTGGGCCCTTGATGTGGATCATGACATAAAAACCTCAATTTTTCTATCATTGATCGTATCAAGGGCCAAGAACACCCACAGTACAAAAGAGGAATATCCAGATGATGCAGCATCAATGAGGATCATGAAAGAAGAATCATGGGGACACAGGAAAATCATGAGGTGCAAATGGTAAAGTGATTAGAAGGAATTATAATATAAGGTACAACATGAGCATGTCATCTCCTAGGAACATCAATAGATCTCATTAAGCACAATGGATCATCATTAAAGAAAAGAAATAGATACTCAAGTCCGCATGTAATTCTATCATCATTCATGGCATGAACATATTCAGATCTACATTATGGGCTGAATACAAGGGGCTTAGTCAATAAATTAGTGATAGTGCCTTATGTGGATGGCATGTCATCATGAGGAAATATAATCATAGTGGCATATCAATAAGTACCAAACAATATTTCATCAAATGGTATCCTCACATTAGATCTATAGTACAATGGAAAGCACTCACAAATGAACCAAATAGCCACAACAAATAAATGAGATGCTTCAACTTAGCAATAGTATATCATATCAAATACAGAGGGCCTTTTCCATACAGAGGATATACAATATGCATAATATCATCATTTCTATGGCATGAAATATATCCAAAGCAGAGCATACAATAGAAATGGCATTGCCACAGGTGTTCATATAGTAGGGATGAGCAAGTGACTAATGAATTAATGGTTTCTCTGATATATTTTTACATGGCACATTTTTATGCAGAGACACAGTCAAGAGGTGTATGGAGATACCACAATCAAGTAATGATAGATAAATAGAATGCAAGACACAATATCATGACACCAATGGTGGAATCCTCTATAGTTAGCTCATGAGCTATGCCTCGATGAGCATTCTCCATAACAGTGAATAAAATATCCAAAATATGCAACAGTCAAGAACATCAGTCAAACCAGAGCACCAATGTAAAGGAGATCATTGCAAAATAGAGGAGTAATAGCAACAGAATACAAATGTACAGGCTATGCAAGGTTGTGGACAACATCAACAAATACAACATTGATGTCTCATAAGGATCTATGTTGAACATATTAATATATGCTAATAAAAGTCACAAACACAGCTCTCCCCAAATCAAATGGAGATTGGGTTCAATGAAATGATCCAATGCCTTATGCACACAGCCTATACATCTACGATAAAGCATATAACTAGTGAACTACATAGGTTTACATACAACATATTCATATACATCATAAACATGTTTGCAAGACCTTGTTCAAGGCACACAATCGACAATAAGATTCAGCTCGTCAAATACATGCCAATAAACAATCAAGAACCCTTGGGTCTAAAACACTGTGCAAAAGATTTGATAAGGATTTTGCGGGCCAATCATCATACAATAGTCGCAATGATGGAAACCTTAATGCAACAAAGAGTAATACTACAACATAGTCACTATTAATAGGGCTGCATCAAGTAGTTTACAGCCATTAATGCCAAGTTTAACATACATGTCAATGTGTGATGGCATCATATATGCCGATAGACCTCAAAAGGAGTAGTAAAATGACATCTTAAACATAGATGCTTTAGCTCAATCATGAGCCTTATAACCATTGGAATGTCAAGCTTAGACATGATGCAGAGCAATGTTTTGTTTGAATGCTAGTAAGTATTGGAAATAGTGACCTCATGGTTGTATAAAGGCTGTAGAAAAAGTCATAATTAAGTGCTCACAAAGCATGTGATCCAAGCATGCAAACTATAGGTTCAGTATGCTAAAAGAATACATAAGAGAAGCAACGGCAAGTGATAACATCATTAAAGCGCATGATGCCCTAGTTACAAATGGGCTATGTAACTACCAGTGCAATGTATCGAGCATTCCATAGTGATCAAGGAATTCAAATGCCAGTGTTTCGAGGGGACAATGCATCAACAAACAAGTGAATGAACCCATTTTACCGATCTATTCTAGTCAAATAATAGTGAACTCAAAATCACAGTGCCCCTTATTTGAAACATAAAAGGGAAATAACAAGCAACACAATGTCATTGCTCGACTATAACAGTGAGCTCAGCCCCAAAGAACATAGATAGGGAACCTGATATAAACAATGCCCTAATAAATTGGTCATCAAGATTTTCCAAAGCAATAGCTCAAATGACTTATGGATATTCAAACAGTGAGCTCAAGAATTGAATAAACATGCCCTAGTTGTAAAACTCAGTGCCAACATGATAGAGAAAGTAATGCCATGATATGCAGAGGGTTCACGATGAAAATTTTGTGCCCTAGCTTCTGAAATGAATGAAATCAATACAGTGGGTCCATACTATGAGTGCCATATTCATGAGATCAAATATACACTCACAGGAATGCAATACTATTACATGATCAAATACAAATAAGTTTTCCATCATAGTGCCCTCGATGGAGCCGAGCATACAACAAAGTAAGTTTTAAGTATCAGAGATTAAATACAATGTCAGTGACATCAAAATAAATAGTAGGATGAAAAGATGAGTTCAAAATCAAACACCTACCTCTATATTGCCATGAATCATGAGTTGCTATTTCCAAAATCTAGGTCCAGTGAAGTTCTAGTGGAAATAGCATCTTGCCAGATGTTAAATGGAGAAGTCTAGGTGCCAATTTTTGTTTTGTGAGGAAATTTTGTTAAATGACTATTGGATTATTTTCTCCCCAGATTTCTAGGGTCAAGATTTTCATTGGTCATTTTATTTAATACTATGTATTCAAGCTTCAGCATGGGGATTTTCTTTTGATAGGATATTTTTAAAACATTAGGTTGGTTTCTTGATATCCTAAGTTTTTTGCTAGGTATAGATGGATTTATTCTGTGGATGTAATAGGTCATCAAATGTACTTTCCCCTTAATTGGGTTGAGATTCATTTGTTTGACTTAGGATAAATGATAAATCCATGGTATTTATTGATATAGGGGTCAATTTTAAAATGTGACAGTTGCACATTCCATTGTAAATTCTGACAGTGGTGTTTTATAAACCATTGTCAGAATATTTTGATGCATGACTTAGTGGATTGAATAGTCTTCTTTGACTAGGTATTTTTAGGGACCCCACTTTCCTCACCCCCTAGAAATCTAGGAATCTTGCATTTGAATTATGATACATCCTCAAGGGTCTTTTATTGATCTTTTTCTATTCTTAGGAGGTAGTGGAATTTGAATGCAAATTCCTAGGTTTTAGTTATATACCTCTCACTTTTGGTGATTGAGGTTAGCTCTTCATTCTTTTCTCTCTAATATGAGTGTTGTAGCTCTGAGAGACACAATTGTACTTAGTTTCTTTTCAGCAATAAAAGTGATCCTTCTTATTACCCTACAATTCTAGATTTTCTTTTGAATCACATGTAGGACTACTATGATGTCTTTGTGTCCTTAATCCATATGTTGATTCAAGTTAGTTCTCAGGAATTCAATTTAATTTAGTAGTGTAACTTGTGTGCAATTGAGAATATTAGAGTTGTGGAGTTTTCTTCCTTTTCTATATTTCAAGTACCTGGTTTCATTAAAAGTTTAAGGAAGCGGAATCAATTTGTGATTCAAGTTTGTTTTGTTGTTGAAGTAAACTTATTTCAGTTGTGGATCTCTTTTGAATTCAGTGGATCACCTTTGTTTTCATTTAGTTTCAGTTGTTTGTTTTACGCACTCTCTCCCTTTCCTCCTAAAAGTTAGTAAGTTTTTCAAGTGATCCAAAGGGGAAGCCAACCCTTCATTCAAAGGTCTATTCTTGGATAGGTTACCCACAGCCTGAGAATAGTCTCATGTTTCATAGGATTGTTGGGTTTTAACACTTAGCAAATTGGGTGCAATCCTTAGTGACAACAGTCACATAGACCTTTTTCTAATGGCTCAACACTTCACACTCACTACTCTACTCTTCTCTTTGAACTCTGAACCATGTCTTAGAAATCACAAATGACTGCCTATAGATATCTTTCCTCTAAATGATATAATCAAGTTGGCCTATTAGAACCACCTTGAAATCATATTAGAGAAAAAATAAAATTCTCCAATAAAATTTTTGTCAGCTCTACTAAGCACGCAACACAACCTGGGACCTGTCCAAATCAATAAGTATAAATGCATGCTACACACTGTCGGCTCTACCAAATTAACTTCAAAACTTTCTCCTCAAGCTGAATTACATCATGCGCTCTTAGCCAAACATTCTTAACTCTTCTTTGATCACTAATCCAAGTGCACATACCAAAATGATAGGCGTAACTCCTGTACCATTATAATCTCTGTTAGCTCTTCTGGATAAACACGGGAAATTGCAACTGGTGAATGGGGACTGCATAAATTCTCTTCTACTACTCATCAGACTCTACATCTATGAATGGAACACCACTAACATGTCTCCATCACATATCCAAGGGCACAAGGCTCCATGATAACTGTATGGACAATCATAGACAGAGCACTGCCTGTAACTTTGTCAGGAACACTGCTGACACAAGCAACTACATAACTATCTATACTATCAATTAACCTCTGCATCCATGATATCATGTTGATAACATGTCCAAGCTACATATACTCAAAGCTTACTTCATAAGTCTTCCATACATGCTACTTACCATAGGTTGTCATCAATGACAAACATATAGTCAGCACTGGCTTGCTGGAAAATCTCCAACACTTCTATAGTTTTCTTATCTTCATCCGACCACTTCCTATATTTGATTTCATGTATCTTATTGATAGTTCCATAATTTCATATTCCATTTTCTATGTTTGTAATCATTCTTAGAATTCTCACTCTGGATGATTCTACCTTAGGTTTAGGTTCATTCTTCCTTATTATAACCGTGTTTCCTTTTATTGTTGGTTGACTTCTTGTATTTTTTATGAAGGGTGCTCCCCTTAATACCACAAACACATAACAAAAATAGAGAAACAACAACAATTTGTAAGAACTGAAAATGGGCTTCTTATTATCTCCACAAATGTGGAATTACAAATTTCAGAATTACAATATGCAAAGCCAAATGGGCATTTTCCTTTACAATATCCTGTAGGACAAAGCCTTGAATCGTTACCTAGATCTACCTAGAACTACTCTAGAGAACACTATGGGCCTTCTTTATATAGGCAATTTCCACCGCCCGAGAAGGTTCAAAAAATTTAGCCCTTAAGGTCGACTATCCTAAGAATTATTTTAATTTCTTTTCTTTTTACATAGGGCTGGCTCCAAAGAATTACAAAATATATTTTTAGGTAGCCCAACTTTCGGAGGCCATAACTTTCTAACTATAGCTTTGTTTCTCTATTGTAACCACTTTTCAGAAATGGCAGGACTTGATCTACAGTGATTGACTTTTTCAAGCTCCAGTTAGCTAGGGGTCGAACATGATCTGGGGCTCGATCGTGATCTGGGGTTCGATCATGATCCAGAGCCTCTAAGGCCTTCAAAATTGACCTAAAAGATTTTGTACCCAAAAAACCTCAATAACTTCACCAATTCAAATGATGTGGCAATGCAACTCAACTGGTAGGCTGATATGACTAAGATGAACCTCCAACTCTAAAATCAGAACATTCTGAGATCATATGACCAAATTACTAAAAATAGTAAGTTTCCATAAATAGTAGCTCTTCACAAGATAGCCCTTATTGAAAAGAAACTAGAAATATTTTTTGGTGATGTGAGATTGCTCTTACACCTAGGATGCTCCTACATCAGACACCGAGGGTAATTTGAGAAGTGACCCTGTCATGACTCAGGTGTGAAGAGGAAAACCAAGATAGTTAACCTCCTCCCTTGTCATCCATGATGAATCTTCAACAATTCATCCTTTCCATTTGACCAAATATTCTTCATATGTCTTGTTCCTTGTGCTTCTGCCAACACGACTATCCAGTATATCTTCAATCTCCTTGGTAGCTGGACTGGTTGCTGGAATACTCCACTGTGTTGTTGTGATCTCATCTTCAAAACCTCCCTCATGATACGCTATTAGATCTAAAATGTTAAACACTAGTGAAATATTCATCTCAGTAGGCAATTCTACCTCATATGCATTTTCTAAATCATGCTTCTTTAGTATCTTACATGGCCCAAACTTCTTCATTTTCAACTTATTATATGTACCAACTAGAAATCGCTCCTTTCGCAAATGAACCATGACTTCATCTCCAACTTGAAATTCTGTATGCCTCCTTTTATCATCTACCTTAGCCTTATACTGTGCATTCATCTTGGTAATGTGCTTCCTTACCTCCTCATGGATGTCCTTCAAATGTTATGCAAAATCCTCAGCTTCAACACTACTTATTTCTCCTTTATCGATCTTCCTCAACTCAGATGCATTTCTGGGACTAGTTCCATATACAATCTAGAATGGTGATTTACCAGTGCTCCTATTGACATAATTATTATATGAAAATTCTGCCTATGGTAAAATCAAATCCCATCCTATTGGCTTATCTCCAACCAAACATCTTAGCAAATTCCTCAAACTCCTATTCACCACCTCTGTCTATCCATTAGTTTGTGGATGATGTGATGAACTGAACTTCAAATCTATCTTTAACTTCTTCCACAATGTGTGCCAAAAATATCCAACAAACTTAGTGTCTTGATTTGAAACTATACTCTTTGGAAAACCATGTAGTCTCACCACTTCTTTGAAAAACAATTCTGCTACATGAATAACACATTAGTCTTCTTGCAGGGAATGAAATATGTCATCTTTGAAAATCTATCAACCACCACAAAAATTGAATCATGTCCCTGCTGAGTCCTTGGTAAACCAAGAACAAAATCCATACTGATATCCTCCCAAGGTTTCTCCAGTACAGGTAATGGTTGATACAACCCTGTATTCTACTTTACTTCCTTTACCATCTGACATACTCTACAACTTTGTACAAACTTATAGACATCTTGCTGCAACTATGGCCAATAATAATTCTCACTAACCAAAGCAAGGGTTTTATTATGACCAAAATGTCCATCCAATCCTTCGCTATGCTTCTCCTTGATGAGATTCTCCCTCATAGAACTCATTAGAATGCACAATTGACTCCCTCTGAATAGCATATAATCTTGAATGATGAAATCCAAGCACTTTTTTCTATCTAGAGTAATAGGTTCTTTACAAGCTTTCCAAGCTTCACCAAAATCAGGATCCTCTAGATACAAATTCTTGAGTTCCTTGAACCCAACCACCTCAATCTGCATCTATGTCAGCAATATTTTCCTTCTGCTAAGTGCAGCGGCAACCCTATTAGACTTTCCACTCCTGTTTTTCAAAATAAATGTATAACTCTACAAAAACTCAACCCATTTCAAATGCCTTTGATTCAACTTTCATTGACTATTCAAATATTGTAAAGCTTGTTGATCAGTATACAAAACAAACTCCTTATGAAGCATATAGTGCCTCCACTTCTTTAATGCTTGAACTATAGCATAAAATTCCTAATCATAAACAAAATATTTCCTCTTGGCATCATTTAACTTCTCACTGAAATAAGCAATGAGTTTACCTTCTTGGCTCATAACAACTCCTATTGTAGTACCACTAACATCATAGTCTACTTGAAATACCTTATTAAAATCTGGAAGTGCTAAAATAGGTTGTTCTATAAATTTCTATTTCAACAGTTTAAAACTCTTATCTACCCTATTAGTCCACTTGAACTCTTTTCTATCCCCTCTCATTATTTTAGCCAAGGGTCCACAAATACTGCTAAAATTTCTATAAAATCTAGCCAAACCATGAAAAGATCTTACCTCAGTAGCACTCCTTGGAGTAGGCCATTCAAGGATAGCCTATACTTTCTCTGGGTCTATTTTAGACCTTCTGCTGAAACTAAAAATCCCAGATACACTAACTCCTTCAAAAAATTGCACTTCTTCAAATTAATCAATAATTTCTCTTCTCGTAACTTATCAAACACCATATGAATATGCATCATATGCTCCTCCAATGTCTTACTAAAGATCAAAATATCATCTAGGTAAAAAATGACAAACTTACCCAAAAATTCCTTTAGAACCTCATTCATTAGCCGCATGAAAGTGCTCAGTGCATTGGTTAGCCCAAAAGGCATGACTAACCACTCATACAGTCCTTCCTTTGTCTTGAAGGTAGTCTTCCATTAATCTACTTCTCTGATTTGAATCTGATGATATCCACTCTTTAGATCTATCTTTGAGAAATACACAAGTCCACTCAAATAGTCTATAATATCATCCATTTGTGGAAATGAAAACCTGTACTTGATTGTGATCTTGTTTATTGCCCTAGAATCTATACACATCCTGCATTCTCCATTCTTCTTTGGTGCTAATACTACTGGTACGACACATGGACTCAGGCTCTCCCAAATCAACCCTTTCTATAACAATTCATGTACTTGTTTGTTCAACTCTTCACTTTTTATTGGTGTCATTCTATGTGCTACCTTATTTGGCAATCTGGCTCCTGGAATCAAGTCCATCTGATGACTAATCTTTCTTACCAATGGTAATCCATCAGGTACATTATCAGATATAATATCTTGAAACTCATTCAACAAATCTACAACTTCTATAGGTACATCTTCTACTTCCTCTTTACCAACTTTTGGAATTAAAGCAAAACACACATGCTCATGCCTCATACCCTCTAGGAATTTTCTTCCATCAAAAAAACTTATTCTTGTATTACCACATACTTTTTCTTCTATCTCCTTCAATGGCTTTATCTTATGTTGCACTCCATCCTTTGTTAGGGAATAGGTATTCACATGACCATCATGTACAACATGCCTATCAAATTGCTAAGGTCTATCCAATAACATATGACATGCATCTATAGGTATGATATCACATAGTACCTCATCATGGTATCTACCAATCTTGAACTTTACTAGGCATTGTTCTATGATTATGACCTTGTGGTCATCTTGTACCCAGGTAATCCGATATGGGTGTGGGTGTTTCTATCTCTTGAGCTTCAACTTTTTGACCCTCTCTTCTGACACCAAATTATTAGTGTTGCCACTATCAATAATTACATCACAACACTTATCTTCACACTTGCACTTGGTGCAAAATAGGCTCCTCCTTTGCTCAAGTTCATTCTCACTACTCAGTAGAACTGTTTGGTTAATTAGTATTTCTTCTCTTTTAACATCTTTAGATTGTGATGATCTGGCATCTACATCTACATGTGCAACTCTAGCTTGGCCTTAAGTCCTCCCATCTATCCTTTTTTGGTGTTGAGGACATTCAAATGCCCTATGACCTTCTTCTCCATAGTGAAAATGTGTTCCATCGAAGCCTCCTCTTCCTGAACCTTGTCCTCTTCCTCTTCCTCTTTGATCTCTATTATTTTGATCATGGTAACAATTGGAAGTGTTTCCTCTTTGATTTTGAATTCTACTGGTTGTTGGAGATTTTCCAGTAGGCCAGTATTGACTATATGTTTTTCATTGATGACAACATATGGAAAGTAGCATGTGTGAAAGTCTTATGTAGTAAGATTTTAGTATATGCAGCATGGACATGATATCAGCATGATATCATGGGCGTAGAGGTTAACTGTTAGTACAAATAGTTATATAGTAGCTTGTGTTAGCAGTATTCCTGATAGAGTAACAGGAAATGTTCTATGTATGGTTGTCTATAGAGTTATCATGGAGCCTTGCAGACTTGGATTTATGTTGAAGAAATGTTAGTGATGTTTTAGTTATAGACACATAGTCTGTTGATGAGTAGAAGTGAAGTTATGTAGTCGCTATTCACCAGTAGCAGTTTCTCATGTTTGTTCATAAGAGATGACAAAGATTTTATTGGTTATGTATTTGTGCCTATCCTGTGGGTATGCACCCTTGGATTTAAGCTTAGAAGAGAGTTATTGATGTTTGGTTAAGAGCGCATGAGTTAATTTAGCTTGAGGAGAAAGATCTAGTTGTTTTGGTAGAGCCAACAGTGTGTAGCGTACGTCTACAATTATATTAGTGGACAGGTCCCAGAATGTGTTACGTGTATAGTAGAGCTGACATAATGTTTATTAGATTTTTTTGTGGTTTCTCTAATATGATTTCAAGGTGGTTCTAACAAGTCGACTTGATTATATCATTTAGAGGAAAGATATTTATAGGCAGTCATTTGTGATTGTTGAAGTGTGGTTCATGGTTGATTAAGAAGAGTAGAGAAGAGTGTGTGAAGTGTTGAGCCATCATAAGAAGGTCTATGTGACCAAGTAAAATACTTGTGCTATTCATTGGAACTGATCTAGATAGCAGGTCTAAGCGTAGTTCACCAAGATCTAGATATAGTGTATATTTGTTCAATAGAAGGTTGTAGCCTTCACCCCTTTGAGCAGTGTGCTCTCAGATAGTGTGTCCTCTCCCCTAACAGGGACAATTGTAAATGACTCCTAACAAGGTCCGACCCTTGACCAGGTCTACTTTACTAAATATATTGTAAAGAAACTCCTAATAGAGTTAATGATCTTCTAACAAGGATCATAATACTCTAGTGCAAAATATTAGTAGGTGTCAATTCTCACCGGGGTTTTTACCTATTTGGGTTTCCCCATAACCAAAATATTAGTGTTGTGTTCTTATGTTCTTTCATTGTGTTCATACTTAATGTTTAAGTATACTTAATTGGATAAAGAATTGAATCTTGTAGATAACTGATTCACACCCCCCCCTCTCAGTTATCTCTTGGGAGACTATTCCTAACAATTGGTATCAGAACCAAGTGCCTCAGAGAGAAATTTTAATAGCTTTAGGTTGATCAGATGGTGTACTTTAGGAAAGAAAGTCCTAAGTTTAATGGAGAGAATTATCTTGATTGGAAGAACAAGATGGTGACCCATTTGTAGTGCATTAGTTTTGAAGTTTTTGATGTGACTATCAAAGCAACCAAGATACCTACCCTAGAAGACCTTGCATAGGATGATGGTACTAATAGGAAAAATGAATTGTTTCATCAAAATGCTATTGCTAAAGAAGCCCTTATCAGCACCCTATTTGATGGTGAATTTTTAGAAATAAAAAAGGTGGATACAACCCACAAAATATGGAAGCACCTAGAAGACATATTTGAAGGAGACAAAAAAGAAAAGGATGCAAGGAGAAAGACATGGAAGAAGAGGTACAATGCATTAGAGATGCTTCCTGAAGAAAATATCAGAGCTTATAATCAAAGGATAAATGAAGCAGTTGCTAGAATCAGAAACAATGGTGGAGAGATTTTAGAATTGGACATTATGGACAAGTTAACGACTACTCTCACTCCTAAATATGAAAGCAAGATTAACATCCTTGATGAGACCATGCAGCTAACATCTAATTTCAAGAGAGAGACTTTGATTAGAAAACTCTCAGCTTTTGAGATTTGAAGATTGAAGACAGAACCAAAGAGTGAAACAACCTTCAAAGCAACAGTTCATGGTAAGAAATCTGCAAACACTTCTAGTAATTTTGATGATGATGATGAAGAGAAAACACTAGATGATTTCATTTCTATGATTTCCAAAAGAGAAAAGAAAGGAAAAGGAAAATATGAAGGTCAATTACCATTTAAGTGCTTTTCATGTAATAAGATCAGTCACTTTGCATTTAAGTGTCCTACTAGAGCTAAAAAGTTCAAAAAGGATAACAAGCCTAAGTATTCTAAGAAATGCTACTATGCTGGAGATGGAGTTTTAGATGAAGAATTAGGTGAAGAAGAAATTGGATTCATTTCTATTGTAGACAAAATGAATAACAAGATAAATCATAAAGATGATAAGAAGGAACAAGAGCTTGCATTTATTTCACAAGCTGACATAAGGATAGACTGGATTATAGACAGTGGTTGTTCACATCACATGATAGGTGATAAAGGAAGGTTTCTTCATTTGGACAAATACAATGGTGGTATGGTCAGATTTGGAGACAACACTCCTAAACCAATAGTTGGTAGAGGAGCCATCACCTTGGATGGAAAGAATAGTACTGATGATGTTCTTTATGTTGATGGTTTGAAACATAACCTTCTCATTGTTGGACAATTTTTTGGAAAAGTCTATCAGTTGGAGTTTAAAGATGAAAAATGCATCATTAAAAACAAAGATAGTTGGTTGTAGCATAAAAGACTATGTCATATAAATTTTGATAACATAGTAAATATAAGTAATGTAAAGGTAGTAAGAGATCTACCTAGCATAGCAAAGCCAGTTGATACTATATGCAGGGAATTTGTAATGGGAAAGCATGTGAGAAATTCATTCAGGAGCAAGCAGAATTCAGCAAAGAACAAGGTGGATCTAATTCACACAGACCTATGTGGTCCAACTCAAACAAGATCATACTATGGTGAAAGGTATTTCATTTTGTTTGTTGATGATTATACTAGGATGATGTGGGTTGCATTATTGAAAGATAAGTTAGAAGCTTTTGACAAGTTCAAAATATTCAAAGCTAAGGTTGAGAATGAATCTGGACTAAAGATAAAATATTTGAGATTGGATAGAGGAGGAGAATTCACCTCTAACAGATTCTATGAGTACTGCGAAGAACATGGCATAAAAAGATAGTTAAGTGCACCTAGAACCCCTCAGTAGAATGGAATTGCAGAGAGAAGGAATATTATCATCCTTGATATAGCGTGTGCCATCATGATAGAAGGAAAAGTTGCACACACCTATTGGAGAGATGTGGTCAATACAATAGTCTATACCATCAATAGAATTCAATTAAGGCCAGGCACTGACAAAACACCATATGAGCTATGGTTTGGTAATGTTCCCATAGTAAAATACTTCATAATCTTTGGAAGCAAGTGCTACATCAAGAGGGATGAAGTGGTAGGAAAGTTTGATGCAAGAAGTGATGAAGGTAGTTTTCTTGGTTACTCTACTAAAAGTAAAGCTTATAGATGTTTCAATTTAAGATTGAAAAAGATCATAGAAAGTGCTCATGTAAAGATTGATGAAAATTTTATGATTCAAGAAATATATCATGATTACTCACCCATGATTGAAGAAGAACCTAGGCCCTCCACCAGTGAGACAGTTATTGAAGAAATTTTTGACAGTATTGATGTGTTATTCAATGACCTTGAGACAAGTGAATAAGAGACTCCTAAGGCTGATAAGTTAGCATCACTTAAAGCTCCAAAGTGTACATCTAGAAATCATTCCAACACAAACATCATTGGAGATCAGAGCGGCAAAGTCTTAACAAGGTCACAAGCAAAGAACTCAGCTAACAGTGAAGCAGTATGTTTGCTATCTCAGATTGAACCTTTAAGTGTTGAAGATGCATGTAATGATTCAGATTGGCATGATTCTATGAAAGAAGAACTTGATCAGATTGTTAAGAATGACACTTGGGAACTGGTCCCAAGACCTAGTGATAAGAATGTGATTGGAACAAAGTGGATATTCAGGAACAAGATGAATGAAGATGGTACGGTAGTGAGAAAAAAAAGCAAGGTTAGTATGTAAAGGATATGCACAAAGAGAAGGCATTGATTATTCAGAAACATTTGCACCTGTGAGAAGATTATAAGCTATTAAGTTATTTCTAGCCTATGCTATAGTCAAAAACTTCAAAGTATATCAGATGGATGTCAAGTCAGAATTCTTAAATGGAGATTTGAAAGAAGAAGTATACATTGAGCAGTCGGAAGGATTCACCTTATTAGACAGACCTGATATGGTATGTAGATTGAAGAAGGCCCTCTATGGACTTCCATGGACTTAAGAAAACCCCTAGAGCATGGTATGAGAGACTAGATGGATATCTAATAGAGATTGGATTCAAGAAAGGAGAAAAAAATTGTAATCTATTCATTAGAGAGACATCTGAAGGTCTACTAGTTGTAGCTATATTTGTTGATGACATTATCTTTGGAGGTAATGACAAACTAAGTGTAGAATTTGCCAATGAAATGCATAATGAATTTGAGATGAGTATGATTGGTCCTATCAAATACTTTTTAGGACTAAATGTGCAACAGATAGAAAAATGAATTTTTATTAATCAGTCAAAATATGTGAATGAGACACTGAAGAAATTTAAGATGGATGATTGCAAGCCAGTAGGAACTTCTATGATCACTAGATGCAAGCTTACAAAAGAAGATGACTCACCAGCAATAGATATAACATTGTATAAGTCTATGATTGGTAAACTTATATATCTTATTCAGACTAGACCTGATATTTCAAATACAGTTGGCATAGTTGGAAGATTTTCAGCAGAGCCTAAACAAAGTCACCTCATGGCAGTAAAGAGAATATTCAAATACTTGCAGGGCACTATAGATTATGGTGTATGGTATCATAATTTAGAAAATGTTGAGCTTCATTTGTACACTGATGTAGATTGGGTAGGATTTGTTGATGATAGAAAGAGTACTTCAGGTGGAGCAGTGTTTCTTGGTGATAGATTTGTCACTTGGACAAGAAAGAAACAAAATTGTATTTCTTAGTCAATAGCAGAAGTGGAGTATGTTGTAGTAGTCTTGAATTGTTCTACAATTGTTTAGATCAAGAAAATGATAAAGGATTTTGAAATTTAGATTGATTATCCTATTGTTATTCACTGTGATAACACTAGCACTATCAATATGTCAAAGAACCCTTTGATGCATGCAAAGACAAAGCACATTGAGATCAAGTATCACTTCCTAAAAAAGAAAGTGGTAGAGAAAGAAGTCAAGTTGGACTATGTGAGTACTAAAGATCAGTTGGTAGATATATTCACAATGCCCTTACCTAAGGATACTTTTGAGTATCTCAGGGAGAAGTTGGGAGTCATTCCCTTCCCTGATTTTGCGTAGAAGAAAGAAGGAAAGGCATCAATCCTCAGGGACTGATGGAAGGTTGACTAATCTACCTCAGGAGTAGTACCAGTGCTTATAATGGATAGCACCCTTTTCCATTAATGTCAAAGGGGGGTAATATATAGAGTCATGAAAAATAGAAGTAAAAAGAGGAGTAATATACTAAGGGGGAACAACATTCAGATATGACAGTAGTCGAGCTAAGGAAATGGAGAATATTAGAAAATATTGTAGTAGATGGAGGATTCATCTTTGGGAGAGTTTTAAAGAGGAAATGGATAATGTTATAAAAGAAATTTTCATTTGGGTTAGTGGTGGTTTTTCATTCCACATGTTTCCATCAATGGTAAAGGGGGAGATTGTTGGAGATTTTCCAGTAGGCCAGTACTGACTGTATGTTTGTCATTGATGAAAACATATGGAAAGTAGTAGGCATGAAATTCTTATGTAGTAAGCTTTAAGTATATGTAGCATGGACATGATATCATGGGCGTAGAGGTTAACTGTTAGTACAGATAGTTATATAGCAGCTTGTGTCAGCAATGTTCCTGACAGAGTAACAGGTAGTGTTCTATGTATGGTTGTTCATACAGTTATCATGGAGCCTTGCGCACTTGGATTTATGTTGAAGATATGTTAGTGATCTTTTAGTTATGGATGCATAGTCTTTTGATGAATAGAAGTGAAGTTATGTAGTCGCTATTCAACAGCAGTAGTTTCCTATGTTTGTTCAGAAGAGCCGACAAAGATTTTATTGGTTGTGTAGTTGTGCCTATCTTGTGGGTATGCACCCTTGGATTTAATCTTAGAAGAGAGTTATTTATGTTTGATTAAGAGCACATGAGTTAATTTAGCTTGAGGAGAAAGATCTAGTTGTTTTGGTAGAGCCAACAGTGTGTAGCGTGCGTTTACAATTATATTAGTAGACAGGTCCCAGAATGTGTTGTGTGCATAGTAAAGCCAATAGAATGTTTATTAGAGTTTGTTTTGGTTTCTCTAATATGATTTCAAGGTGGTTCTAATAGGATGACTTGATTATATCATTTAGAGAAAAGATATTTATAGGCAGTCATTTGTGATTGTTGAAGTGTGGTTCATGGTTGATTAAGAAGAGCAGAGTAGAGTGTGCGAAGTGTTGAGCCATCAGAAGAAGGTCTATGTGACCAAGTAAAATAATTGTGCTATTTATTGGAACCAATACAAATAGTAGGTCTAAGCGTAGTTCACCAAGATCTAGATATAGTGTATATCTATTAAACATAAGGTTGTAGCCTTCACCCCTTTGAGTAGTGTGCTCTTAGATAGTGTGTCCTCTCCCCTAACAGGGACAATTGTAAAAGACTCCTAATAGGGTCAGACCCTTGACCAGGTCTACTATACTAAATATATTGTAAATAAAATACTAACAGGGTTAAGAATCTTCTAACAAGGATCATAATACTCTAGTGCAGAATATTAGTGGGTGTGAATTCCCACCGGGGTTTTTACCTATTTGGGTTTCCCCATAACCAAAATATTGGTGTTGTGTTCTTGTGTTCTTTCATTGTGTTCATGCTTAATGTTTAAGTATACTTAATTGGATAAAGAATTGAATCTTGTAAATAACTGATTCACCCCCCCTCCCTTTCAATTATCTCTTGGGACTATTCCTAACACTAGCCTCATCCTTCTTTTTCAGATCTTCATTTCAGCCTCCATATGACTGTCCACTAGATCTTCCACCATGACCTCTTCCATTTTTTTTGCTCTCAAACTTCTTGTTTAGCTTTTCCTCTACTTTTGGGGAAAACTAGTATGCCTCTTCAATGTTGTTCATTCGAACCAAATTCAACTCCTCTTGAATGCTCGGTCTCAACCCCTTAAGGTAATGGGAAAATTTCTCCTTATCAGCTTCCACATTTCCTATTCTGATGAGGATTCGATAGAACTCCTCTATATACTTCTGAATAGATCTTCTTGCTTGCTTCAAACTTTGTATTTTCTTCAATAAATCAAGCTCATAATCAATAGGAATGAACTATCACTTTAATTTATCCACCATCTGATCTCATCTTGTGAATTTATCCTTTCCTCTTCTATTTCACTCCAATTGAATCTCTTGCCACCAGATCTTCACATGAACCTTCAGTCTAGCCTTCACAAACTTGACCCAATCAAGATTCTCGATGTCTTCATACTCAAAATATTCTTCTAATTCATTGATCCAATCGATCAACTCCTCTGGGTTAAGATATCCTGAAAATGTATGAACCTCAATCTTAGGTCTTTTCCCGATCTTGGAAATGGCCCAAAAAAGCCTTTCTTCTTCTTGGTTCATAATTTTTCCTTCTCCTTCTTGATCAAAATTTTCTTCTTTGGCTTCATCCTCTCTTTCATCTCTGACATTCAGATTCATTCCTCTATTAATCTCTTCTTGCAATTCTTGCACTTGTCTCTGGAGAGCTGTAACCTCAAGTGTCACACCACTAGCTCTTCTACCATGTTCCCTTTATGGAGGAATTTTCATGATGCTCATCAAAACTCTAAACATGGTCCTAGTGAAAAATGTCTCATAGTCGGTGATCTATTTACACACTCAGGAACCTAGCTCTGATACCACTTGATGAAGGGTGCTCCCCTTAATACCACAAACACATAACAAAAATAGAGAAACAAGAACAATTTACAAGAACTAAAAATGGGCTTCTTATTATCTCCATAAATGTGGAATTATAAATTTTAGAAAAAGCCTCGAATCATTACCCAGATCTACCCAAAATTGCCTTAGACAACACTATGGGCCTTCTTTATATAGGTAATTTCCACCACCCGAGAAGGTTCCATAAATTTAGCCCTTAAGGCTGACTATCCTAAGAATTATTTTATTTTATTTTCTTTTTACATAGGGTCAGCTCCAAAGAATTACAAAATATGTTTTTAGGTAGCCCAACTTTCGGAGGCCATAACTTTCTAACCGTAGTTTCATTTCTCTATTGTAACCACTTTTCAAAAATGGCAAGACTTGATCTACAGTGCCTAACTCATGAAAACTCTAGTCAACTGGGGGTTGATCATGATCTAGAGCCTCTAAGGCCTTCAAAATTGACCTAAAAGATTTCATACCCAAAAAACCTTAGTAACTTCACCAATAAAGATGATGTGGCAATGAAACTCAACTGGTAGGCTAATATGGCTAAGATGAACCTCCAACTGTGAAATTAGAACATTCTGAGATCATATGACTAACTTACTAAAAATAATAAGTTTCCATAAATAATAGCTCTGCACAAGATAGCCCTTATTGAAAAGAAACCAAAAATATTTTTGGGTGAGGCAAGATTGGTCTTACAACCAGGATGCTCCTGCATCAATTTCTCTTTGGCATAGATTGTGTAGTTCTTGATCTTTTTCTCTTTTCTGGTTGCATCTCTTCTTTGATGCAGGAGCATCTTAGGTCCTTGGAAATCCTGTGTCACCCAAAAAAATTTGGAGTTTGTCTGTGTTTCTCAGTTCCCGCTTTGACCAAGTTGGTTGGTTTCCTTTGGTTACTGAGTGTGGTCAGTTATCTCCTGGGTGGTCAGTTATTTTCACTGGCACTCGACGTTGCTTGTCTGCTGCTCGGTTATCTTTCTCACTGATGGGTTTAGTTTTAGTTTCTATTGTGGTTGACTTTGTTAGAAATAGGGAATACTAATAGGGGGGGTGAATCATTATTCTACAAACTTTATCTTTTGCCCAATTATGGATATAACAAATTATCTTTATACATGCATAACATAAGAAGCTAAACAACATGCATAACAATAAAGAACTCATAACACATTATTTGTTCTCAAGGAAACCCTGGCCAAGGGAAAACCCCGGTGGGGATGGTACCCACAAAGATCCACTAATCAAAAGTATCTTGTTAAAGATGTTGACCCTATTAGGAGTCAATTACAAACATATAGTGTATCAGTCCTGATTAAGGGATTATAGGCCTTGTTAGAAGCCTCAACCCTGTTAGGAGTTGGAGTACAAAATGTGCTTACCAGATGAGCCTACTACCCAAACAAGTAATGTAAAATATACAATTATTACAAAAATAGGTTAAGGTACATAACCTTATATTGCTTGCATCAATATCTCTTTATTTCTCTTTTACTATCGCTATTACATATGCATCATATACTTCACATCATATCACTGCTTCATTACATTTCATTACTACTTCATGATACTCCTGCTAACTTTACAATTACAATTACATTTATACCAATAGATTTATCCAAGGGTTAACATATAGGATGTTGTCCCTTTATATTTTTAAGTCATTATTTTGATAAACAAAATAATCCCTTAACTCTTTACTAATTCTGTCTTCATATTCAGTCCTGTCGACTTGACAATGTCTTCGATAAAACTATCATAACTTCTTACATACATGTCATAATAACTTGTTCTCTGAGATGGGTGATCAATAGACATCATAGAGTCTATTTTCAAGTGCGCAAGCATTGAACTTACTCTAGTCAACATTGCAAACAAAAACTATGTCCAGGTACACTGGTAAAAACACTGTCTCACACTTAGACAAATTTGCAATGCGCTCTATCATACTTGCTCTCTGATCTATGTGATCTTCATGTGGATCATATGTTTCCATAATGACAACATCTATGTAATCAACTCAGCCAAATTGCCAACAATCTCCCCCTTTGTCATTGGTGGCAACATATGAGAAAATTGGCTAAGTGTACAACTCAAAATCTCAAAATTGTTCAAAATTGTGGCCATAGTATAAAATATATACTATCCTTATAACTCAAAAAATATATTGTCTCTAATATAGTACTCCCCCTAAGAGTAAAAATCCTTATCATATACTATCAATTTTCTTCTCTATATATCTCTCCCCCTTTGACAACAATGACAAAATAAAGGTAGGGAGGGTTACAAAATTGTATCACAAAAAGTTATACCTCAATTTAATTATTGCAAAGCCAGTAGGCTTGCAACACAATCTAAAAAATCTATCTTCATGAATTCCATCTCCTTCTCCCATGATTTCTTAATGGAATTTTCCACATTAAGTAATGCACTCAGTCCATAAGAAGCTATTTCACATGCTTGAAGGTTTTCAAAGTTAAATTTCTAAAAAGATGTCTTAGCTGATAGACATTCTTCCAACTATTCTTCAATAATGCTTAACTTCATAGAAGCATTCTCTCTCAAAAGAGTGTATCTTCTCAATTTCCTATCTCTCTCATCTTGCATAACTCTGATTTCATCATAAAGTTTCCAAACTTTCTTCTCGACATCACATGCCTTCACATTGGGGCTAGACAAAAGGTTTGTTTCATTCAAAATTTCTACTTCCTTCAACTTTATCTTTTGGTCTTCTTCTACTATCAAGATCTCTGATTTTGTACACTGTATGTACAAAGATTTACCTATTTCCAAATGCTTCCTCAAATCCTTGATACAGATATCAAGAGTTTTGATATCATTTCTGATATTCTAATTGATGTTCAAAATCATTCTAGCCTCATAGGCTTCTTGTGCTTTCACTTTTGCAATATTAGATAGGTTTGTGAATTCAATATCAAAGGTTCTCATTACCTTCTTTTGTTTCTCCATAGGGTCTGCTTCTGCAATTTGTGTAGTTACAATACTTTGTAACTTCTTAGTTAGTTCCTTCAGACACCCTTCAAGACTCTTCACTTTCTTATTCTTGCCAATGATTTTATTCAAGGATGTGATCAATTCCAACTGATCATCATCATCTACTTCCTTTCCTAAATGCTCAATCATAGATCCAATTTGAGTCTTCTTTCCAGTCTCAGGAGTAAGACTGATATCTTCTTTGGTGGGAATGGGAACTTGTTCCCCTGTTACTAGTGGTTCTACAACTGTTGTCTCTATCATCTCTTCTTCTTTTGTAGCTTCCTATTCTTCAAAGGCCGAATTGTCAACAAGTGTTCTCCAAATTCTTGAATACATTTTCATCAGTATCAAAGGTAATTTTTGTACCTTCTACATTCATTGTTTCATCTTCAATATTAATAGCTGGAGGAGAGGGAATATCCTCTTATACTTTCTCACCTACTTTCTCTACTGCAACTAATGATTCTCCAACATATTCTTCCATAACCTTGATAATAGCTTGTTTTGTCTCAAAATTGATTTCTTCATACCTACCTCCCATAATCTGAATAGTTCTCCTTTTGGTTCTTAAATCGATGCTTAGGGCTTTCATGATCTAATTGAAATGAGTTTCATCTCTTATTTCACAAAGCATCCTCACAAGATTTTCTCTGATAGTTGTGTCCTCCTCTGGTGCTCTCTTCTTCCTATTTACAAGTTTGTTATATAAATCATCAAGTATCGGTCCCTGAATAGTATCAAACTTCTTGTCAGTCAAAATCATATGCATCACAATTGTATTCTCTAGATTAAGTCTATCAATATAATCATAAAGATCATAATACTTGTTCATTCTTGCAAATTCACCATTCTCAATGATCTTCTCACTAAGCTTTTCAACTTTTGGTTTCCAAACTTTCTTCTTAGTAGTGACATCATCTTTTACTTCTGCAATCTTTCTTGGAACTGGATGCACTAGAGTTTTATGTCTCTTTCCTAGTCCAATAGCACTTTCCTTAACTCTTTTTCTAGGTGTGGAGGAAGTAGATCTAGTAGACATCTTTGCTTCTATGTCCTTCTTAGTTACTTCCACTTTCACCTTCACTTGAGGTTCTTCCTGTTGAACTGCAATTGATGATAAAGGAGGGATAGACAAAACTTCCATTTGTCCACTCTCTCTGATTGTTGTTGTTTTTTTCTTTTCTACCATAAACTCACGCTCTGTCATTCCTGTATCTTTTAGGATTTTCTTAATAGTGCTTTCAACTCTCTTCTTAGACTGCTTCTCTTTAATTAGGATCTTTGTGGAGTTGAAGTTCTCCTCAAAGGTTCCAAACCTATTACACTGAGTGTCCAACTTACACTTAAGTAACCTCCTAACATATTCTTTAGTCTCTACCTCAGATATCTCATAGCCAAGAGGGTCTATGAACTTTGTTCTAGGCTCTACTACTTCAATATAGGTAAAGTCAGTATCCACCATAAAACATATATCATCTTTATATTTTTCAACAAGAGACTTAGGGATCCTTGATCTGCTAGACACAATATTCTAAAATGTCTTAATAACAAGTACTGCACTCTCATTAACACTATCAATAACATGTCTTCTATACACTAGGTTAATCCTTTCCATTGTATTTTATCCATCATTCCAATCATTTCCTATGGTGTAAGGAAATCTCTTCAACAGATGAAAAACATATAAGTAATTAGGGATGAGAACCTAAATTGTGTATACCTAGTTTTCTTGATCTTCTCCAAGTTCTCAAACAATTGAATTCTTAGAATTTTAGATATATCAACTTGTTCTCTGTCAACACACATTAGATAGGCTGCATGTACCATTCCAGCTACCATGTCATCCTCTCTTGAGTTAGCACAAAACTTAGTAGTTAGGATCTTGCATAAATATCTCACATCATCTTGTTTGATCTTACTAATCACAATTCCTCTACCATTATAGGATGAGTTTGTGTTATCAATGAATGTTTTCCTCATATTTTTCTCATTTAAAGGAATAGATCCATTTTTAGATAATCTAGTGACTTCATGAATCAAGTCTACTATAATATCTATCACTCTATCTTCTAGCCAAAACTTTCCATTATGAATTCTGCTCAAGATAATCTTAGTGCATTCTTCATTATCAAATTCATATTTTAATCCATACTTAACAATTTGATTATGTTCCAAATATTCAAAACCTTGTTTCAGTGTCATGTCATGATTGTAAATCTTTTGATATTCATCTGTGAAATCACTATCACTCATTGCCTCTAGTTTGTATCCAAGATAACTTCTAACATTTTCTAAGTGTAAAACTCTATTTGGTACAGATGATAATGCAAACCTAGGGTCTTCTTCCAAGGGTTCTACTAGTTCCATTTTCAATTTAGGTCTATTCTTATCTCTGACATTGTGTATTAAGGAAACATCCATGATTTCTTCAAATTTCTTTACTGATTCAAATATTTGTCAAGTAAAATACCTTAATTTCATGATTTTAGGGCTTGTGTAGATTCGACACAAAATTCTTCTCCAAATCCTTGCAAAATGCTTTCAATCACTACTCTTTGATCTCCTTGACACTTGAATTCAATTTGATGATCAAATAATACTGATCAGAGTTTTTTATCAATTCAATCTCACTTAGATCTGGCATCGCATTCAATTCTTTTGCCGCTTCTTTCCAAAAAGTTGTTTTTGCTAACCTACAAAACTTAAAACTTCTTGCGATCTCACAAAACATAATATTTTTCTTTGCGCTCTTAACCATAGCATTAGAACATCATAAAATACCTTGCATTAACTGCGCAAGACTTAGTTCATCATATATCTACTTCTACACTAATCCAAGTTCCTATTCTACTGTAATTTACATAAATTAAGTGCTTTGAGATAGGCCAGGTAAAGATTCATTCTTACCTTTCAATACTTCACCTTCCTGATTACCTTCAATGTTGAATGTGTCTCCTTGATTTGTGCTTTTGATAAACTTTACTTTGTCTGAGTTACTACAGCATCCTTTTTGACTGTTACTTGCATCTTCATTTCTTCTTGCATTATTTCTGGGATTAGGATTAGGATGAAAAACTCTATTGTTCATTCTGCAAAACCTTGCTGTATGTCCAATCTTGTTGCATATCTGAAAAACAATTCCATTGTTTCCATATCTTGGTCCAGGTTGATTGATTTTTGATTTGCAGTTTCTAGCAATTTTTCCAACCTTGTTGCATGTATAACATACTACTCCATTTCTTCTATTCATATCTTCAGTAGGTTTCTTATTTGCATTTTTAGTATTTCTAAACATTCTACTACCATCATTATTCTCAATAAATTTAGGTTTCCTACATTGAATAGCCTTATGTCCAAAACCATGACAATTGTAACAATAACCATTAAGAGGTTTAAATTGCTTACTTGTGCAATCTCTCTTCATATGTCCAATAGTATTACAAGAAAAACATCTACCTTTGAATTCTCTTTGCATACCTTTGGGTGATTCCTCTTGCTTCGGTGATTCTTCTTCTTTAGGTGTATCTTTAGATTTTTTGATCTCATCAGGCTTCTTCTCATCTATGCTATCAGATATCTTCAGATCTAGTTCCTTGCTTTCATTATTTCCTTTAAAAGTGTTGAATCCAAGACCAGTCTTATCATAGAATGGTTTTTGATAAGATATTTGTTCATCAATCTTCTCACTAGTTGAATATAGCCTTTCAAGTTGTTGTTTGGATTGAGTCAGTTCATCTTTCACAATCTTATTGTATTTCTCAAGTTCATCATACTGCAAATTGACTTTCTCAAGTTCACATGTTACTTTACAAAGTTTAGATTTTAGTCCTTCATTTTCAGTCTTTAGATTTTCATTCTCAAATTTCAGATTTGCTTCAATCTTGCCATTTCCATCTTTCAAACTAAGCTTCAAATTTTCTATCTTCAGCTCATGCTTAAGGATCTCATTTTCTTTTTCTAAATTGTCATCACAATCTTGAATAAAAACTTTGGATTCCTTTTCAAATCTTAGATCTTCCAATTTGTTTTTCAGTTTCTCAATGAGGTTCTTTGCATCATCATACTTTATTTTCAAAGTATCTTTTTAAATAGTAAGCAAGTCAATCTATTTAAGAGCTTCTTCAAGATTCTTCTGTAGTTGATCCATATCCATAAAGATCTTACTCAAGCTACTAGGCTTTCCTTGAATGATTCTTTTCCGAGTAACTAAGCTCTGATACCAATTGTTAGAAATAGGGAATAATGAGAGGGGGGGGGGTGAATCAATATTCTACAAACTTTATCTTTTTCTCAATTATGGATATACTAGATTATCTTTATACATGCATAACATAAGAAGCTAAACAACATGCATAACAATAAAGAACTCATAACACATTATTTGTTCTCAAGGAAACCCTGGCCAAGGGAAAACCCTGGTGGGGATGGTACCCACAAAGATCCACTAATCAAAAGTATCCTTTTAAGGATGTTGACCTTGTTAGGAGTCAATTACAAATATATAGTGTATCAGTCTTGATTAAGGGACTATAGGTTTTGTTAGAAGCCTCAACCCTGTTAGGAGTTGTAGTACAAAATGTGATTACCAGATGAGCCCACTGCCCAAACAAGTAATGTACAATATACACTAATTACAAAAATAGGTTAAGGTATATAACCTTATACTGCTTGCATCAATATCTCTTCATTTCTCTTTTAGTATCGCTATTACATATGCATCTTATACTTCACATCATATCACTGCTTCATTACATTTCATTACTACTTCATGATACACCTGCTAACTTTACAATTACAATTACATTTATACCAATAGCTTTATCCAAGGATTAAAATCTAAGATGTCATCCCTTTAAATTTTTAAGTCATTATTTTGATAAACAAAATAATCCGTTAACTCTTTACTAATTCTGTCTTCATATTATGTCCTATCGGCTTGACACTGTCTTTGGTAAAACTGTCATAACTTCTTTCGTACATGTCATACTAACTTGCACTCTGAGATGGGTGATCAATAGACATCATAGAGTCTATGTTCAAGTGCACAAGCACTGAATTTACTCCAGTCAACATTGCAATACACTGGACAAAACATTGTCTCACACTTAGACAAATTTGCAATGCGCTTTGTCATACTTGCTCTCTGACCTGCGTGATCTTCATGTGGATCATATGTTGCCATAATGACAACATCTATGTAATAAACTCAGCCAAATTGCCAATAGACTTGTGAATTTATATTAGATCTCAGATTTAATGTTGGAATCCATCATTGGTAAGCATGTAGTCCCAGATCTGATCATTCCTTCCATTGATTATGGATCTGAAGGCCGACTCAATTCAGTAGACTCTTGTATAAATGTAGTTGTTTGGTTGTAGTTTAAGGTATTTTTGGGGGGATAGGAGTTGGTAGAAGATAGAAGTAGAGATTTTGATAGATCCTCTCATGTTTGAGGACTTCTATATTTCATTGTAATAGCTGGCCCTAACCGGGAAGGCCTTATAGCTTGGCATGTATGGTTCTATTTTGATGAAAATATATGAAAGATCTGGCATTCTCTCTCTCACTATTGTTGTTTGTTTCTTCCACAGGTGTTGAGCATGCTTGGATCATTAGGGTGTGCCATTGTTTGGCCCCTCTTTCTCCTGGCCTTACGTTAGGTGGTATCAGAGCGAGGTGAGATCTTCATCTAGGTTTGCAGATCTAGGTTTGTAGGGTTCTCTTGAAGCCCTAGTTAATTGTTGTGGAGTAGTAGATTGTGATCTGACCTAAAATTGTGGAGGGTTTTCAAGATGGTTCATGGGAGGTGAGATGCAGATCCAAAATTAGCAGATATGCTAAGGAAGATTGTTGCTAGATTAGAAGCTTTTAAAACAGCCCAGAGAAGAGGCAAACATCTTGAAGATGTTAGTAATGATGAAGTTGAAGAAGAACAGGTGAATGCAGAACTTGCACATGTTATGGATCAAGGTGAAGAACTATTTTTGAAGGCTTTGACAATTTTGAAGTCAACACCACATTTCAATCCTCCTGAGTATGGTGGAAAGCTAGATTCTGAAGAATTGGTGGACTGGATCACTGAGATGGAAAAGTACTTTGAATATGAAAACATTCCTGAAGACAAGAAGGTGAAGATTGCAAGCACAAAGTTGAAAAGTCATGCATCCTTATGGTGGGAAAATTAACAATTGGATAGGAAGAGGAAAGGAAAAGACAAAATCAAGGTATGGAGTAAAAGGGTAAACAAATTGAAAGGGAAGATCTTACCTTGTGATTATCAAATTAACCTAGTTTAGTGAATGCAAAGTTTGAGATAGAAAGATAGCTCGGTAAAGGAATATACTGAGGAATTATATAGATTAGATATCAGATCTAGAGATGATGAAGATGATGTGGAAAGAATTGGCAAATACCTAAATGGTTTTAGAGTTTCCATCCAAGAGGAAATTAGTACGGTCAAGTTGGAGAACATTGAAGAGGCTTATCAATTTTCTTTGAAGGCCGAGGAGAAATTGAGCAAGAGACATGAGCAAAGACAAAGAGGTCGAGGTGGTAGATTCCCTAGAGGAAGGGCTACATCGAATGGTGAAAATGGTAGATCTAAACCAGAAAAGGAAAATCTAGACAAAGGAAAGACCAAATGGAAAGGTGAAAGTTCATCTAGAGGTAGAGGCAGTAACTACCAAGGTGGTTATAAAAGAGGAAGTTTCCAAGGAACTTGTTACAATTGTGGAGAAGAAGCACATAGATATTTTGAATGTACACATGCTAGTAAGAAGGCTAGTAGCAGTAGAAATGCCTTGGTGCAAGAAGAGTCATTGAATGAACCTGAGAAAGAAAATAACTTGATGGTAAGGAGAGCACTATGGAATGAGAGCAAGAAGGAAGATCCGATAAGGAAAAGTTTTCTCAAGACCAGATGTAGAGTTTCTGATAAATTTTGGAAGGTAATCATTGATAGTGGTAGCTCAGAGAATCTGGCATCTGAAGAGATGGTCACAAAGTTGTAGTTGGAAAGGTTGGTACATCCAAAGCCCTATTAGATTTCATGGATCAAAGATGAGCATACAATCCTGGTAAGTGAAAAATGTTATGTGAATTTGAAGATTGGAAAGTACTATGATAAGGTGTTGTGTGATATCATGCCTATGGATTGTTGTCATATTTTGTTGGGTAGACCTTGGCAATATGATAGACATGCTATATATGATGGGAGATTACATAAGAATACTATTGTGGTTGATGGAAGGAAACAAATATTGTTACCATAAATGGAAGAGCCTATTAGTAATGTTTGCATATCTATGAAAGTTTGTTTGATGGAAGGAAGAAAGTTTGTTAACTCTTTGAAGAAGAATGATGTATGTTTTTCTATGATCCCTAACAAATCAAGTAAGGAAATTGAGGATAATGTCCCTGAGGAGATTGATAAGTTACTCACCAAGTACAATGATATCATTTCTGATAATATACCTGATGGTTTTCCACCAAAAAGAAGTGTTGATCATTGTATGGATCTAATCCCTAGAGCTAGTTTACTGAATAAGGCACCTCATTGGTTGACACCTACCGAGAATCAGGAATTGAACTGACAGATTCAAGAGTTGCTGGAAAAAGGTTTGATCGGAGAAAGTTTGAGTCCTTGTGTAGTACCTACTATATTGGCACTGAAGAAGAATGGAGAATGGAGAATGTTACTGATTCTAGAGCAATCAATAAGATAACAGTAAAGTATAGGTTTCCTATACCAAGAATGGATGATATAATGGGCAGTTTGATTGGAGCAAAGTATTTCACCAAAATTGATTTGAAAAGTGGGTATCATCATATCAAAATCAGAGAAGGTGATGAATGGAAGACTTCTTTCAAGACAAAAGAAGGTTTTTATGAGTGGTTGGTTATGCCTTTTGGTTTAACTATGCACTGAGTACTTTTATGAGGTTGATGAATGAAGTTTTGAAGAAATTATTAGGTAAGTTTTTTATTGTATAGCTTGATGACATTCTAATATTCAGTAAGATAAGAGAAGAACATTTGTTACATGTTAGAAAAGTTTTGCAAAGATTGAAAGAGGAAAAGTTGATGATAAATCTGAAAAAGTGTTCATTCATGAAAGAGGAGATTGTGTATTTGGGGTTTGTTATTTTAGTTGATAGTTTGAAGATGGATCTTGAAAAGGTTGAAGCTATTTTGAATTGGCCTACACTTGTGAATGCTAGTGAGGTAAGATCATTTCATGGTTTGGCAAGTTTTTACTGAAAGTTCATAAGGAATTTCAGTTCAATTTGTAATGCTATGAGTAAAACTATGAGAGGAGACAAAAGAGAATTCAAGTGGACACATGGAGCTGACAAAATTTTTGAGACTCTGAAGTAGAAGGTTGCTGAATTACCTATTTTGGCATTACTTGATTTTAGTAAGGTATTTCAAGTAGAATGTGATGCAAGTGGAAGTGCAATTGGAGCTGTGTTGAGTCAAGAGGGTAAACCTGTTGCTTTCTTTAGTGAAAATTTGAATGATGCTAGAAGGAAATATTTTGTGTATGATCAAGAATTCTATGCTATTGTTCAAGCACTAAAGAAATAGAGACATTATTTGATACCAAGTGAATTTGTGTTGTATACTGATCATAAGGCTTTACAATATTTGGGTAGTCAGAATAAGTTGAATCAGAGACATATGAAATGGGTTGAGTATTTGCAGAGTTATACATTTGTGATAAAGCATAAGAGTAGAGTCACTAACCGAGTTGCTAATGCATTGGGTAGAAGAAGATCTTTGATGAATGAGATGAAAATTGAAGTTCTTGGTTTTGATGAGATGAGAGATTCTTATGAGTTTGACCCTGATTTTTCTGAGCCATGGAGAAAGTGCAGAGAACCTATTCAAGATCAACGAGATACTAAATGAGATAAATGTTTTATCTAGGAAGGTTTGTTGTTTAAAGGTATTTAGTTGTGTATGTTGAGAGGAGTAATAAGAACTAATCTTATAAAGGAGAAACATAGTAGTGGTTTGGCTAGACATTTTGGTATTGATAAAACATGGAATTTTCTTAAGGAGAAGTACTATTTGTTAGAAAGTAAAGACCACCAAGATAACTAAGAGGGGGGGGGTGAATCAGTTATCTGATAATTAAACCATTTATCATCATTAACTTCAATATCAACTTCAACAGCTTTAAACCATATAATTAATGCAGTAACCAACCATAGAAGGATAATCATACACAATGACACAATAACACAAGATATGTTAACTAGGGAACCTCTTGATCAAAGAGTAAACCCTGGTGGGAATGATGCCCACAAAATGATGCACTAATATGAAAGTTCCTTGTTAGAGGATGGACCCTGTTAGGAGTCTTATGAAATACATTTAGTACATATGAATCTCTGTTAGGATATTTTGAATCCCTGTTAAAATATTTTAACCCTGTTAGGAGTTATGGAAGACAGAAGGACCCACTGCCCAAACGGCTTCAAGGCAAGATCTTTGAACTCACTATCCAATAGATCTTAAGATTATTCACTAGAATAATATGAAATATGTTACCTCCTTCACACTGTGCCAAAACTGCACTCTCTACTACACAAGATCACAAATCCAGATCTCTATACTTCTCAAGTCTTCCTTCATCACTGAATTAGCTCTTTTCTTCACTTCATGTATACATTCACATCACAACTTTCATAATTTCATATCACAAATATTAAAATCCTCCTATAAAAAGGAAAAAATTCCTTCCTTTATACCACACTCAAATAATTACAAATGAGTTGGCATGAAAATACAAAATAATAATTTCAACACGCTACATAAAACTATCGACTTCCAGATACAATAATTTTCCAATCATGTGACCTCGAAGTTTGCACTATGAACCACATCACCAATAATGAGTCTCAAACTTCCCTTTAACTACATAGAATTATATTCCATCCCGATTAGGAGATATCCTCCGATTACCAAAAACTGCTACACAGGAATACTACCAGAATACTGCTTCTACCAAAATGCTCATAACTTTTATGAATAAATGAATTTCTTTTTGTGCTCTTAACTATAGGCTAATAACACACCAAAGAACATACCATCAACTATGCATAACTCAATCTATAATATAACATGTGCACAAAAAAAAACTATGCCTACTTCTTTGCTAAACTCCAGAATATCACTGTGTTGACATCAATGACAATCATAGTCATGAATGCAACAACCACTGCTACAGAATGACTGCCACAGGCTTTAGCATTCATTCCTAACAATCTCCCCCATTGACATTGATGGAAACATAGATGAAAAACATCCAATGTTCCTATTGCACAAAATTTCCATGTCATTCATTTTTTGCCACGGTCCTATTTTTTTCCAAAGAACTGCTCAAGTGTCAAAAACCCAGTGTGTTTTCAACCTCCTCTCTATAGGCTCAGGATGTTTTTGCCTTTTGGTTCAAAAGCTCGATGTGTTTTTGACCTCTTCTCTAAAAATTATGTGTGTTTTTGACCTTCACTTGAAAACCCTCTGTGTTTTCGACCCTAAGTGCGCAACTCCGACCAGGCGGGTCCCAATTCCTCAAGGTCGTGCCAGTGCAAGAAGATCCAATGGTTGTCGCATGATTGCATGGGATCTTTCGATCCCATGAGATCATATGACAACCATTGATGTGGCACTGCGGGCTCATCCAAGCAGTCAATAAATAGTGAGGTGATGTGTTTAGTTATCGGCTAACATCCTACGGTTGGTCACATGATCGCATGGGCTCTTCCAAGCCCATGTGACCATGTGAAAAAATGTCAATGGTTTCGGTGGTGACGATGGCGGTCAGTGCTAACACCTTCCGGTTGGTCACATGATCACATGGGCTCTTCTGAGCCCATGCGACCATGTGACAAACTGTCAGCGGTCAATGAGCTTGCTGCTTGCCAATGGGTCCTGAGACAGTGATGTGTCTATTTCTTAGTGGTCGGCAGAGATTGTTGTGGGCCCTCATAGATGCAAGATCTATGGTGGTCACATTTTTTCATGGGATCTTTCGATCCCATGTGATCATGCGACCACCATTAGATCCTCTTGATGCTTTCGAGTGGTGTGGTTGTGGGTCCATCCTTGTGGTCAACTCCTGTTGGGCCATGTGGTAGGGTTTAACAAGTGTGATGTCTTGCAGGTCCCGAGCGATGCTTATGTGGCGGCAGGGCAAGTTCAAAAAAAAAGGCTTGTCACATGATCGCATGAAGGCCTTTCGGCTCATGTGATCATGCGACCGTTGACATTTTTGAAGGGTGGAGGAAAGTTCAAAAAGCTTTTTGCATGATCACATGAAGGCCTTTCAGCTCATGTGATGATCCAACCATTGCTTTGTCAAAGTGGTGTAGCCTATTTTCGCAGACTCTCTTCCAATGTGAATGTTGTAGGCGCGGGTAGCTCAAGAAATTTATGTCGCTAGGGCATGGGCAGTTAAGGGAAGATGATGAGGAGGTCTGGGTGGCTGTCAAGGGTCATTTTTTGTCTTGGCAAGGTACCAATGTGCATTCATGGCATGACTTTGTGCAGAAAAGAGTGATAAATCTAGGTTGTTTATCTACAGGTTGATTACGGTACAGGGTTAGGGCACGCAAATGAAATATCTGATCAGCCATGATATTTACAGAGCACATTTATGATCAGAAGTAACTGGGTTTAGGGTTTTGATTATTCTATTGTAGATTTATGTAACCCTAAGGAGATATTTTGATTCCTTCCTGCATGCAAGGGATGTATATATTCTTTTTGGAGCCTATAGTGCTCAGAATTCACATGTTTGTAAAACAGAAAGCCTCTTTCTTGGGAAGCTATCTGTGGCATTTCTTTTTTCCCCTTTGGCTTTTCCACATCCTGTAGATTCTCATTGATGAATTCAAACATTGCAAAGAATTCTATGACATTCTTGTTGTCCTCATGCTTGCTTGTCTGGATTACCTCTTATTGAATTCATTATATTTATGTTTTCAGTAACTCCTAAGTCTTTTTTTTTATTCCTCTTTCTTTCTGCAATTAATGTGTATGCTGGTGAATGAACTGATTCAAATGCTTTTGTGGGCATAGTTCCACCCCTGGCAATCTATCTCATTCATATACCCAATTGCAAAGATGAATGTTTGTCTGCAGGTTGTAGTTTGTGTTTGACTCTTTAGGAGTACTGTTGTCTTGAGAAATTCCTTTTTCCCTGCATAGTATTCCTTTACTGCAGACCCCTCTATAAAATACTTATGCAAGCCTATTCATTGAGTTGTAATCTCCTAGACCTAGGATTGTGTACTGGTTTCATCCTTCATACTGCAATTCATACCCTAGTTTTGGTGCATCACCTAGTAGGTAGATTTGCTTTCAGTCATTTCCCTTTCATGCATTCCTTCTATCCCTTTCCCTCAAAATTTTACTTTCCTATTAAAAAAAAATCTAGGTGACTATCCAAGAGGAACTAGCCTAGAATATGGAGGTCTCATCTCGGTTAGCAAAGGTCCCACAACCTTGAGATGATTCCCATGTTATACTGGATTATCAAGACTACGAGAGCTTGAGATCAGAGGCACAAATTCAGTGTATAACAGTTCCAAAAATCCAATCACTGCTGCTCAACTGCACTACTACTCATCATCAATCAAATCTTGCTTCGTTATCCTATTCAATCTCTCCAACAAATGTAGTTCCTCAATGTTTCCTCAATGTTTTTCATGATTCTCTCCCCCATTGACATCAATGACAGAAATAGTCATGAATGCAACAACCACTACTACAAAATGACTGCCAAAGGCTTCAGCATTCATTCCTAAGACTATTGGCCACAATTGTATAAATATATTCAAAAATTTATGAAAAGTTGTGGAATTTGTCAAGTTGCAAAAGGAGTAAGTCAGAATACTAGATTTTATGTACCGATTGTTGTTCCTGAGAAACCTTGGATTGGTATCAGTATGGATTTTATTCTTGGCTTACCAAAGAAAGTAAGAGGTAATGATTCAATATTTGTTGTTGTGGATAGATTTTCTAAGATGGCACATTTTATACCTTGTAGAAAGACATCAGATGCAGTACATGTAGCAGATCTTTTCTTTAAGGAAATTGTCAGATTGCATGGATTACCGAGGAGTATTATCTCTAACAAAGATAATAAATTTGTTGGATACTTTTGGAAAACCCTTTGGAAGAAATTTGGCACTAATTTGAAAAATAATTCTACATTTCACCCACAAACCGATGGACAGATTGAAGTTGTGAACAAAAGTTTGGGAAATTTTGGAGATGTTTAGTTGGAGACACCCCAAGTAATTAGGATTTTGTGTTGGCACAAGTAGAGTTTGCATACAACAATTCAATGAATAGGAGTACTAGAAAGACACCATTTGAGATTGTGAATGCCACACAATTGAGAGGTATATCTGGTTTGAGAGACATTGCTGATGGGAGTAAGAAAAGTGTTGAAAGAGTAGAATTTACTGAATACATGAAGACATTGCATGAAGATGTAATGCTGAAGCTAGAAGACAATAATTAGAAATACAAAGATGGGGCTGATAGGTCAAGGAGACATAAAACTTTTGATGTTGGTGATGAAGTGATGGTTCATTTGAAGAAAGGTCGATTTCCTGTTGGAACATATGGGAAGCTGAAAATGAATAAGTTTGGACCTTGCAAGATTCTGAAGAAATTTGACAGTGGAAATGCATATGAGATTGAGTTTCCTGATGACATGGACATATCACTGATTTTCAACATTTTAAATTTGTATGAGTATCATGAACCTAATGAAGAAGTACCAGTACCGACATAATATCCTAAGAAGTAGAATGAAGAAATTGAATAGATTTTGAAGGAAAGAGTTGGAAAGAGTACAAGAGGAAAATAGTATATGGAATATCTGGTAAAATGGAAGAATAGACTGATGGAAGAATAGACCAGACCTACCATATGATTTGGAGAATCATTCCAAAATAACCCTAGGTGTCTAATGCAGGAGCATATTAGGTACTTGGCAATCTTATGTCACCAAAAGCAATTTGGAGTTTGTCTTTGTTGTTCGGTTCCTGCTTTGACCAAGTTGGTTGGTAGTTGGTCAGTTTCCTTTGGTTACTGAGTGTGGTTGGTTATCTCCTGGGTGGTTAGTTATTTTCACTGGCACTTGGCATTACTTGTCTGCTGCTCGATTATCTTGCTCACCGATGGGTTTAGTTTTTGTTTTTGTTGTGGTTGACTTGTGCATTTATATTGGATCATGAGTTTAATGTTGGAATCCATCTTTGGGAAGCGTGTGGTCCTAGATCTGACCATTCCTTTCATTGATTGTGGGTCTGAAGGCTAACTCAGTTTAATAGACTCTTATATAAATGTAGTTGTTTGGTTGTAGTTTAAGGAAGTTTTGGGGGGATATGAGTTGGTAGAAGATAGAAGTAGAGATTTTGATAGATCCTCTCATGTTTGAGGACTTCTATAGTTCATTGTAATATCTGGCCCTAACCGGGAAGGCCTTACAGCCTGACATGTATGGTTCTATTTGATGAAAATATATGAAAGATTTGGCATTCTCTCTCACTATTGTTGTTTGTTTCTTTTTCATGTGTTGAGCAAGCTTGGATCATTAGGGTGTGCCATTGTTTTGCCCCTCTTTCTCCTGGCCTTTCATCATTCTCCAACTTCTTTTTCAGTAGATTGTTTCTGTTTAGCTAACTTATTCTTGATCTTGGCATATGTCTCTGGTACTATGTTTTGTTTTGTCTTCTCATTGTACTGATGCTTCCTTCCTTTGATTTATTCTCATGTAATGTTATCCTTTTGTATACTTCTTTGTAGGTTCCAAATCGATTAGCAGTTATTTTCTTAGGTTGAATCAACAATTATTCAATACTTGTTATAAGTTCATTCTATTTTGCTTCATATCCAAATGGTTGTATCCAAGATATCTATGGCTCTACTACTTTGATTATACATGAACATGTACTAACTAGAAAACATATATCTTTCTTATATTTTTTAATAATGTGAGGTGGTATCTGAATCTGTCATTCATTCTTCTTTAAAATTCTTTAAAATAACTCCACACTATTGTATGGTAATTACTTCCCAATTTTTCAATACACTTATTAATCTAATGTAAACTAGTTCACTAATTGTCCAATATACTCTATCGATGCTTGGAAAATAGTTTTGTATATAGAAAAATATACATACCAGTAGTGCTTCAAAATTTAATTTCTTGATTTTCCTTAGATTTACCATCAGTTGATTCTACATAATCTCTCCTAGATCATATTAGTTACCTTCAGTAACAATCTCATATGAAACTTTTAGTGCTCCTCCTGATATGTTGTCTAATTGGTTTTATTGATAGATGTTGTAACCAATAATCATTGATGAAAATTTCATTTCCTTATCCAAAATGTTACTCACAGCAAAAAATTTCTGATCTTGCTTATTCCTGACTAAACCTTCAATTTTTATTTTAGGATCTAACTCTTTTACACATTTTCTCCCATTACCTGATAATCCTATGACTACATTGATTATTTCCTTTGTGATTTTGATTTATCCATCTCCTTCCAACCAGATATAGCCTCCATGTATTTGACTCAATATACACTTGATCCATCCAGCTTCAAATTTCTTTGGCATATACATGATATGTGCCAGTCCTTTTGTTTCTAGATGCTCATATTCTTTATTCAATATTCCTTTCTCTCTATGTAATTTCTGGTAGGTTGTCCTTATAACTTCATCGCTAATTTTAGTTTGTTTGAATTGAATAAATGATCTTACATCTTCTGTCAACATAACTATGCATGGTATTCAGGAAAATGCTTTAGCTTCACTTGCACTTGTGATTTTTAGAGTACTTAGGTGACATTTTGGTTCATCTTCTTCTTATTTGTTAACTAATGCCACTCTCTCTACAATTGTGATCTTTGTATGTTCCTTCACTAGGGTTTGTAGTTCAATCACCCCGTCTAAATCCTTTCTATAGAATGAATTAGCACAATACACAACAATATCTTCTTAAGCTTTGATCTTTGTAGTGAATTTTCTAAATGTGATTATTTTATGATGAGTGTCATTATATATGATGACAAGGTGTCTAACAGATATTGTACTAAAATATTTATTGTAGACCAACATTAACTTTTATACCCATGCTAATCTTAGTTCACCGATAGTAATCTCATACTAAATACTTTTCATCAACTTCCTACTCTTCTAATTATCATTGCATCTATTTTATGCTCATGAATATCTCATCTTAGAATCTAATTCAAGGAACTTCTCAATTATTTCAATAAAATTCTATGTCCCTAAGAATTTACTTACTTTCTTAGTTGGTAGATGAGTCCCCTATATCATCTGACATAGGGTTTTCCATTGATATTGCACCATCTTCCTTCTTTCTCCAGATCTTCTTTATTTCCTCTCTAACTCAATATTTATTTATGATCTTTTCTCCTTTAGTGTCATCTTTGGTAGTGTACTGATATCTACAGTAGTAGGTAACATGACCAAACTTTGCACAAATGTAACATGGTAGTGCAAATGGTCTTCATAGTTCAGTTCTTGTTTCATTGGTTTATTTTTTGCATTGTGATGCTAGATGTCAAGATTTTACACAATTAAAATATGTAACAAAATTATTTGTTTCTCTTCTCTAATAATGAATCAATTTCCTTCTTGTTGGTACCTTGGTTTTGCATTCTTCATCTTTGTGTCCATAATAATTGCATTTGTAGCAATATCCATGGAAATGTTTCTCAAATGTTCTATTGATAGTTTCATATCTACACTCAATAGACCAAACTTGTTGCAATTGTAACAATAACCATTGAAGTATGTGCTTTTAGAAATATTCACTTGTTTTCTTCAACAGACATTTTTAGTAAGACCATATTTTTCATAGTTGTAGCAGGTAGGCTTGTAATATTTATTACCTTGTGTATCACTAGATCCTTCAGAGGTTCTCTATCTAGATTTTGATGCTTCTCCAATCTTCATTATGTTGTTACTGATATACCTCATTTTGGTAGTGTCACTTGGTTTTCTTTGATTCTTGAGTTGTTCATCATTTTTCAGCATGTTTTGTTCGATCTTTATGAATCTAGCATTATATTCTTTTTTAACTTTCAGGCTATTTCTCAGTTCTTCATTTTCTTCCTTCTGATTTTGATTTTCTACTTGAAGTTGTTGAATCATGTCACTATTATCTCTTATCATGTCATTTCTTGCTTGGAATTATTTTATTTGTACTTGCAAGAGTAAATCTTTGTTTTTGATTGTTTATTCAACATTTCTCTTCTCGATTTCTAGAATTTCTTTGGCACTTTTGGCAGTCCTCATTCTTTCCAGTACTTTTTGTTGGAAACAATTGTCTGAAGGAAATTGCTACTCAAATTATGTATTGTCTTTGATGTCACACAATGTCATAGTCCGCAGTAATCAGTTCCTACCGAGCTCAGTCGGTCTGCCAGACAGGAATATTAGTGCTTACCGAGTCCACTCGGTTATCAAAGAAAATTTAGTGTTTACCGAGTTCAGTCAGTTATCAAAGGAAATTCAGTGTTTACCGAGTTCAGTCGGTCGTCAAAGGAAATTCAGTGTTTACCGAGTTCAGTCGGTCGTCAAAGGAAATTCAGTGTTTACTGAGTTCAGTCGGTCGTCAAAGGAAATTCAGTGTTTACCGAGTTCAGTCGGTTATCGAAGGTAAAGGATTGTCGGTGTTTACTGAGTTCCCTCAGTCTCCGAAAGATTGTAGAAAGTTATGGTCACCGAGCACTATCGGCCCTTGAAGGATTTTTGCAAATAGAGTTTTCTTAATTCAGCCGACTATTATACTAAATAATGTCGATTTGACAAATCTAAAATCATATAAATAAAAGGTCAAATGTGGAAAATAAACAAGAGATATAGCAGAAGATTTACAGAAGAAAAGACAGGAAAGGTGTGTGCGAATTTGTGAAGGATGTTCAAATATCCTTAAGGTGCAGTAGAGTTTTATTCAATCAGGAAGGATCACACATATGCAGAACAGAGATCTGTAATCAGCAAGGCAGTTGCATTATTATACAGGTCATTTTTCATTGTTACCTTCTTATCATTGTAACAGTGAATTCTAAATCTCTTAACCGAGTTGGTTTAAAAACCATATTGTAAATCCTCTAAAAAGGTGACAATTCCATTGAATTGTTTTCAAGACCTCTTACCAGGCCACTCCTAGCAGGGTGATTAAATCCTCTAACAAGGTCACACCTAACAGTGTGTTTTGTAACCTTTTACCAGGTTGGCTTCTAACCGGGCATCACTTCAGAAAAGTGAAAATCAGTATCTAGATACATTGGTGGTTTTTCCCATATTGGGTTTCCATGTTAAATCTTGTGTCTCTTGTGTTCTTAATTGCTATCTTAATCACACACCAGTACTGATGAATATCTAAAAGATAATTTTGCTAATACTTTCTGCATCTTCAAAGTTACTGCAATCTATTTACCGAGTGCTAAAATAGATAACATTTTTAAGATATCCTAAGGGATCTGGAAAGAATTAATTGTGAAGTGTTTTATGGTTGACTGATTCACCCCCCCCCCTCTCAGTCACTTCATCCATATTCCATCAATTGGTATCAGAGCTTTTGGTGCTTGCAGGAAGGGTTTCAAGGACCTAAGCTAAAGATCAGGATGTCTTACAAGAGGGAAATTCCAAAGCTCAACAGAGCTAACTTTTCAGCATGGCAAGGTCTCATGCGACTTCATCTGGCTTCCATTGGTGATTCAGGATGCAAATACATTGATGAAGAATACACAATTCCTAATGGTGCATTAACTGTTGAAGACATTGCAGATAAAAAGACTCACAACACCATGATGATAGACATTGCATCTTTTCTCAGCTATGAAGAATTTGATGATATTGAAGAATGCACTACTGCATATGAAATGTGGATGGCACTGAAGAAAATATATGGTGGTGATGCAAATGTGAAAAGAGCCAAAGCAGAAAGCCTAAGAGGACAATTTGACAAGATGAATATGAAGGAAGATGAAAACATTGCAAAATATGTTGAAAGAATCAAAGCAAGTGTAAGTGCAATTAGAGCTTCTGGAGGAACAATCTCAGATGAAACTGTTATAAGTAAGGTACTCAGAACATTACTCCCTATCTATGTAATAAGAGTATCAGCTATTCAAGAAAGAAGATGTGAAACAAACCACAATATAACTTTGGATGCTTTAGTTGGAAGATTGATAGCCTTTGAATTAGACAACTATGACAACTATGTTCCTAGTTCCAAAAATATTGAATCAGCATTTGAGGCCAAGGTTTCACTAAAGAAGAACAAGAAAATTAAAGAAGTTCAGTCAGAAAGTGAAGAAGTATCAGAAGAAAGTTCTGATAGTGATCTTGAAATTGTAGAAGCATTACTTGCAAAGAAGTACTCTAGAGGGAAAGGTAAATATAAAGGTAAAACTCCTTTAATCTATTTTTCATGTGAAGAAATTGGACATATTGCAGCTAGGTGCCCAAACAAGCAAGTCAAGGAAGAGAAGAGAAGTCACAAGTACTATGGCAAAAAGAATTTCAAATCATTCAAGGATAAAGGTAAGAAAACATGTTTTATGGCTAAAGATTCTGATGATAGTGAAGAAGAAATTGTCTTTATTGCTATAAAAGATGAATCTGATGATGATGAAGATAAGATGGCACTTATTTATCATATAAGCAAAGATGATATATGGATAATAGACAGCGGATGTTCACACCACATGACTGGTGACAAGACAAAATTTGAATATCTAGAAGACTGTGATAGTGGTAATGTAAGATTTGGAAACAATGAACCTTGTTGTATAAAAGGAAAAGGAAGAATCTCATTAACCAAAGAACTCATATGTGATAATGCTTATTGGGTTGAAGGACTAAAACATAATCTTCTAAGTGTAGCATAGCTAATCAACACTGGTTTCAAGGTTGAATTCATGAATGGTCAAGCAAGACTGCTGGATGAAAAAGGAAAACTCATTGGATCAGGCAAACAAACAAAAGGTAACTTATTTTATCTTGATCTCAATGAATATTCATGCTTTATTGCTCAAATAGAAGAAAGTTGGCTATGGCACAAAAGGTTATGTCATGTGAATTTTGATAACATGATAAAAATAAGCAAATTCAAGAAGGTTAGAGGCATTCCTACTTTGAAGAAACCTGATACTGGTCTATGTAAGAATTGTCAGATTGGCAAAATGAGTAAAACTAGTTTCAAAAGTAAGAACTATCAGTCTAAAGAAATTTTGGAAATTGTGCATACTGATTTATGTGGACCTATTGGAATACAAAGCTATACTGGAGATAAATTCTTTATTCTTTTCGTTGATGACTATTCTAGAATGATGACTGTCATGTATTTAAGAGAAAAATCAGAAGCATTTGAAAAGTTCAAATGGTACTTAGCAAGAGTGGAAAAGGAAACAGGGAAAAGATTGAAATGCTTAAGATCAGACAGAGGTGGTGAATTCATCTCCCATGATTTTAACAACTTTTGCATTGAAAGAGGAATCAAAAGATAGGTATCAGCTCCTAGAACTCCTGAGTAGAATGGAATAGCAGAAAGAAGAAACAGATCTATTATGGATTGTGCAAGGACTCTAATGATAGAAAAGAACATCGCTATAAAATACTGGAAGGAAGCTATCAGCACTACGGTTCATACCTTGAACCGAGTACAATTGAAGAAAGACACATTCAAAACTCCTTATGAATTATGGTATGGCTATAAAACCAATGTAAGTTACATGAAAATATTTGGTAGCAAGTGTTATATCTTAAAAGAATCCAGAAGAAATAAATTTGATGTGAAAAGTGATGAAGGAATATTCCTAGGATATTCTAGCAAAAGCAAGGCATACAAATGTCTGAACTTATCTACTCACAAAGTCATAGAAAGTATACATGTAAAATTTGATGAGTTTGCAGAAAAGACTGAAGAAGAAAGCAAAAGGGAACCTGAGAACTATAGAAGATTCATTTACATTGAACCTGAAACATTGGCAGACACAACTATCAATAAGGAAACTATATCTACCGAGCCGAGCACAGTTACCAAGTCACAAACCAAGTCACAGGAAGAAGTTCAAACCGAGTCACAGGAAGAAATTCAGACCGAATCTCAGCTTGAAGTTACCGAGCAAATATCTACCGAGCCCGAGCAACCTGAAGAAGAGATCCTAGAAGACAACAGCATGAATCATTCAAAAGGCAAGGAACCTATACTAGCCAAATATGTCAGAAGACATCATACACCAGATCAAATTATTGGAAACAAATCAGATGGTACTATGACAAGAAGCAAGCTAAAAGGTACATGTCTGCTTACTGACTTTGAACCTAGAAATATCAAAGATGCATTAGAAAATGAAAGTTGGATTGAAGCAATGAATGAAGAATTAGAACAAATACAAAAGAACAAAACATGGACTCTTGTACCTAGACCTAAAGATAAGAATGTAATTGGAACAAAATGGGTATTCAGGAATAAGCTGAATGAAGATGGTCAAGTATCTAGAAACAAAGCTAGACTGGTATGTAAAGGTTATTCTCAAGAAGAAGGTATAGATTATGGAGAAACTTTTGCTCCTGTTGCAAGATTAGAAGGTGTAAGAACTCTACTTGCTTATGCAACACACAAAGGATTTAAGGTATATCAGATGGATATAAAATCTGCATTTCTCAATGGAATTCTTGATGAAGAGGTCTACATTGAACAACCTGAAGGTTTTGTTGATCCAGATAAAAGGGACATGGTCTGCAGGTTACACAAAGCATTGTATGGTTTGAAACAAGCTCCCAGAGCATGGTACGAAAGACTCCATAACTATTTGATTCAAATTAATTTCAAAAGAGCCAATGATAATAGCAATCTGTATATTAAAGAAGGACCGAATGACAAAATTGTATTGGCAGAAATATTTATGGATGATACTATATTTACAGGAAATGAGGATCAGTGCAAAGAATTTTCAGAGCAAATGAACAAAGAATTTGAAATGTCTATGTTTGGTTTAATAAAATTCTTTGTTGGTCTTCAAATTCAGCAAAGCAAGAATGGTATATACATTACTCAATCTAAATACATTAAGGAAATACTTAAGAAGTTTGGTATGGAAGATTCAAAACCAATTGGTACACCCATGTGTACTGGACTGAAACTTACCAAAAATGATGATTCAAAAGAAGTTGATCAGACCCTATACCGATCTATGATTGGAAAATTGCAGTATGTAGTACATACAAGACCTGATATTGCCTTAGCAGTCGGTATAGTAGCTAGATTCTCAGCAAAACCTAAGGAAAATCATATGATGGCAATCAAAAGAATCTTAAGATACTTAAGAGGAACTGAAGAATATGGTTTGTGGTATAAATTTGGAGGCAATATAGACTTAAAAGTGTTTACTGATGCTGATTAGGCAGGAAACATTGATGACAGAAAAAGCACAAGTGGTGGAGCATTTTTTCTTGGAAAAAGACTGGTATCCTGGACTAGTAAAAAGCAAAATTGCACATCTCAATCCACAGCTGAAGCAGAATATGTTGCTGCTGCAATAAACTGTTCAAATATTGTTTGGTTTAAACAGTTATTAGAAGGTATCAAGGTTGAAATCAAAGAACCAGTTGTTATATTTTGTGACAATACCAGTGCAATAAACATTTCGAAGAATCCAGTGATGCATTCCAAAACCAAGCACATTGCTATTAAATATCACTTTGTCAGAGAATTGGTGCAGGATAAGGAAATCAAATTAGAATATATTCATACAAAAGAACAGATTGTAGACATTTTTACCAAACCATTACCTAAGGATGCATTTGTGTATCTAAGAGGTAAGTTAGGGGTCATTCCCCTATCCGAGGCTCACTAAATACAGTTTTAGTGATGCATCAACCAGAACATGATTGAAAATCAACTAGTTGATGTAGCATATTCAAGGAATCATTGCATATGAATCAGTACTTTAGGTACATTAATTTACACCGATAATATGTGAATTGTCTTTGGCATGTGTTGTCAAAGAGGGAGTGTTTTCTATGTCTTTGCTATTACTTCAAGAAATTTTCAATAGTCAGAAGGAAGAATTTTCAGGATAAAGGAAGTTTGCTGACAGAGGGAGATTTGAATTTGAACCGAGCTAACTCTTTCAAATTTCTTATGCTATGACATATTGTGTTGCCATCAATGCCAAAGAGGGAGATTGTTGGAAACAATTGTCTGAAGGAAATTGCTACTCAAATTATGTATTGTCTTTGATGTCACACAATGTCATAGTCCGCAGCAATCAGTTCCTACCGAGCTCAGTCGGTCTGCCAGATAGGAATATTAGTGCTTACCGAGTCCACTCGGTTATCAAAGAAAATTTAGTGTTTACCGAGTTCAGTCGGTTATCAAAGGAAATTCAGTGTTTACCGAGTTCAGTCGGTCGTTAAAGGAAATTCAGTGTTTACCAAGTTCAGTCGGTCGTCAAAGGAAATTTAGTGTTTACCGAGCTCAGTCGGTCGTCAAAGGAAATTCAGTGTTTACCGAGTTCAGTCGGTTATCGAAGGTAAAGGATTGTCGGTGTTTACCGAGTTCCCTCGGTCTCTGAAAGATTGTAGAAAGTTATGGTCACCGAGCACTGTCGGCCCTTGAAGGATTTTTGCAAATAGAGTTTTCTTAATTCAGCCGACTGTTATACTAAATAATGTCAATTTGACAAATCTAAAATCATATAAATAAAAGGTCAAATGTGGAAAATAAACAAGAGATATAGCAGAAGATTTACAGAAGAAAAGACAGTAAAAGTGTGTGCGAATTTGTGAAGGATGTTCAGATATCCTTAAGGTGCAGCAGAGTTTTATTCAATCAGGAAGGATCACACATATGCAGAACAGAGATCTATAATCAGCAAGGCAGTTGCATTATTATACAGGTCATTTTTCATTGTTACCTTCTTATCATTGTAACAGTGAATTCTAAATCTCTTAACCGAGTTGGTTTAACAACCATATTGTAAATCCTCTAACAAGGTGAAAATTCCATTGAATTGTTTTCAAGACCTCTTACCAGGCCACTCCTAGCAGGGTGATTAAATCCTCTAACAAGGTCACACCTAACAGTGTGTTTTGTAACCTTTTACTGGGTTGGCTTCTTACCGGGCATCACTTCAGAAAAGTGAAAATCAGTATCTAGATACATTGGTGGTTTTTCCCATATTGGGTTTCCACGTTAAATCTTGTGTCTCTTGTGTTCTTAATTGCTATCTTAATCACACACCAGTACTGATGAATATCTAAAAGATAATTTTGCTAATACTTTCTGCATCTTCAAAGTTACTGCAATCTATTTACCGAGTGCTAAAACAGATAACATTTTTAAGATATCCTAAGGGATCTAGAAAGAATTAATTGTGAAGTGTTTTATGGTTGACTGATTCACCCCCCCCCCCCCCCTCTCAGTCACTTCATCCATATTCCATCACTTTTGTCATTCTCAAGGCTTGAATTTCATGTTCATTTTTCATTTGAATTATTTTCTCAAGTAACTCATTGTTCTTTTTTGATAGGTCTTCTATAGCGGCATCAAATTCCTCAGAATTGATACTATCTGCCGATAGTCTGTCGAGGTCATCAAGGCTCATTTGTAGTCTTTCTATCAACTCCTTTCTTTTTTTAAATGATGTTATTAGCTTATTCTTTAGATCTCAGGTCTTTTTAGTAGAACCTTCTAGGGATTCCTCCAATTCTCAAGCTAATACTTGTAACTTCCCATCATTTTGGATGTACTCTCAAGTTGTTAAAATTTCCTCTAGAGAACCAAATCTATGATACCAATTATTGGAAATTTCTAGGTAGGGTACTGAGAGGGGGGGGGGGTGAATTAGTACCATAGAGATTTCACACTTATTCTACTTTCTAATCATAAATCGATATCTAGTAAATTACTTATACCGATAACTGCTTTGTGTTTTACTGAAATATACTGTAATGTCTAATCAATAACTGATTATATGCTTGAAATAAATATACAACACATAAACATTCAAACACTTACACAATATTTTGGTGTTGTAGAAAACCCTTGGTCAGAGGGAAAAACTATAGTGGGGATGATATCCATAACTCATTAATGCAATAATAAGGTGCCCGGTTAAGAGCTTACATAAGTGTCATCTTTTGAATGACTTCACCCATTAGGAGTGTCTAATACCCTATTAGGATTATCAAAATTCCTGATAAAGACTACTCTATTAAGATATTTTATCCCACTTATACAATGTTCACCCCATTAAAGTATTTACAATAAGTTCCTAAATAGAACTTCTAAGTCCGGCTAGAGACTACCTGGTTAAGGGATTTTACAATCTTGTTATTAAACTGTTAGGAATAAATCAACAATAAATTTGACATGTAAGTACTTTCCCCTAAAGCTTGTTAGATCTCAATTTTCTCTTCTTCTTCTCTTATCTACTTTTTGATCTCTGTCAATAGCACAAATCTTCACTTCTATCCGTGTTCTCTGATTTGTATCTCTGTATATCTGTCAACATTCATATTTATCCCTCAACATCTCTGACCTTTACCTTGGATCTCCTCTTATAGTTGCTTTCCATGATTAGGGTTTCTCAATCTTCCATAAACAATTTTTCTAATTTGATGTTGTCTCCATTTGTAATCTTTTATTTCTTTACCCGCTAACACTTTCTCATAGTATTTTCTAATAACTCTTCCTTTATGGCGATAACACTTCCTATTTTTTATAATACTTTCTGATAGTGTTTATGCCTATATTTATTTTCTTTATGTTATTTTCCAGCAATGAAAATATGATAAAAAATCATAATTGATTTCTTGTTGATTACTTGTAGAGGGTTTTTTCAAGTAACAATCAAAACCAATTTTGACATGAATATAATTAATACTATCACATTATAATTTAAGTAAATAATAAACTAGGAAAGTCATGATGATATTCCTAATTGTAGGATCCTTTTCTATCTTCATGGGTTGCATCAATCCCTACCACATAAACCATCACCCCTCATATGAACCACTCCCCCTTCAAATATAGTGAATTGATTAGGGATGAACTACAAAGAGGCTTTGGTGCATGCTATAGTAGAATAGGGTTCTATTCTCATCATACTGAGTTAGGTACACCATTAAGTGAATGATTCGTATGGTAAGATGATGACTGACTTCCATCCAATTCTAGAACATCCCAATAGAAAATCAATTTCAATGTATTATGAAATACATCATGGGTCTTACTTGTTTCTTAATCTTGTGAACTAGTAGATATGGTAGTGGGTATGGGTCAATATGCATTGGTCAATTAGATAGAGAATTTTGTGTATCTCATACTACGATAGGGATTTGTTGTCAAACCAAATAATCATATGGGACTAAGAGAGAGTTTCCAAATAGTGAACCTACCAACCTAATAGATTAAAAAAAAAACTATTTATAGGCCATTAAGAAAGATTATGTCCATCTAGAAAGTAGCTTGAGACATATATCACCTGATGACCTCAGTGATATAGTAAGATATCTTCTTCTTGATCACGACAACACATGACATTAATAACCCATTATATAAGTTACTAGTAGTGAACTCTATCAATAAAATGATTGGATTTTGTTATTGCTACTTGCATGATGATGTCACTATCCATGCAGATATGCTCATATCATATCTCTAGGTTAGATCGCAACACATATTCACCTCTATAAGAAAGGTTAAGGATAATTTATCCCTTGAAATAGTCCAATAATTGATCATTGGCATGGTCTAAAAATTTAATTTCATTTCTCTGATAATCCCTTTGGTTTTCTCTTAGATCATCTCTAACCCATGACTTTCTATTATTCTAAGTAACATAAGCCTCGTCCTAGTTTCATTCTCTCATAGAAAGAGGATGGTTGGAGTATATAAGAATTTTATACCCAATTAGGACTACATTGGTCAAAAAAATAATCAATTGAGTATTTTAGTCTGAGGTGATTTGGTTGTCTATCATATTGTATATGATGAAAACCTTCTTGTTAAGAACAAGTTCAAACATGCAAACGTTTACAACAAAGAGCATAATCAATCTACTCTAACATGTTCATAAACTTGTAAAAAACACTAATTTTCACCATAACCTCAGATGAGCATGAAGCAAGTGCACCCAAGACTTTCTTGATTTAAGATCTTAGAGAGGTTGTAGGTGTGCTCTCCCAACACAAGTATAGATCCCACTACAAATGCAAGATAAAATAAAGATTTGAGATGCTCAAGAAGAAGCTATAGAAGAAACTCTCAAGCACTCAAATGTAAGAGGCCAAAGAAGCTCAAGGAGGAGCTATGAAAGAAATCCTCAAGCTCAATGGCATGCAAATGACAAATATAAATGAAGTTAAAGCATGGAATCAAATTCTACTATGCATTCTAACAACTACCAAATGGTTAGTAAAAACTCTAAGAAAACAATTCTAATTCTAAACTAGCATAATAACTCTAGGGTAAAAGTACAAACCCGTGTCACACTTTTATAAAGGAAAAGGATGACAACATAAAAAAATTTCAACTTTAATGACATAAAAGTGGTGTAGACACCCAAAATTGGGCAGATATTTTAATCATTCAATTTTTCAAAATCTTAGCCAAATGCTCTAATTTTCATCAAAATGGATCAAATCAATTTTAAATGGATATTTATTAATCAAAATTGGACAAAATCATTTAAATCAAAGGAAAAATCAAATCATGACATCAAATAATCAAATACAAGCTTAAAGGGATCAATCACCTATATAATTGATTTTAATCAATTAATTGTGTAGTTTTAAATCAAAAAATCAAATTGAACCTATTCCCTTACATGGATAATTTAATTAATTAATAGAATTTAATTAATCCTAATATCTTTCAACATAATTTGAGCAACCAATAAGAATTGAGAACACAATGTACATGGATCACTCCAAATTGTTGAATCTCAATGACTCATTTTCAACTTTGAATCTCAATCACTCAAATTTGTCTACTTGTCCAAACCTTTGAGACAATCATTTAAATTGTCCCCCCATTTAAAAACATTTCAAATTTTTTGACTCAACCAAGGCTAAATCATGATCAAGTAACTCTACCCCCTACCCTTGGGATTTTACTATAAATAGAAGTCATTTTGAGAGCATAATATACTAAAAAATTTGAATGCATAGCATCATCACTATAGGAAATTTGAGAGAAATTGAGCAATATATTGAGCATTTGAGAGAAAATAGTGAGATTTGACAACATTATCATGAGCATTTGAGTTAATCTTTGTATCATTTGGAGAATTGAGAGCTAGATTTAGGTATTTTATCATAATTTTCTCATTCTAGGATTGTCACTAGTAGAGAATGAGGCTGATGGCTCTACTTACCAAGCTTAGATAGATAACCATGAGATGATATGGATGTTAAATGCAAATATTTAGATTAAATTTCTATTGTATTTTTATAGAATTATTGCTGATTGTCCTAATTTCATGAAGGTGTAAACACTCACACATAAATGGCACCCACCGTGGGGCTTTGAGACTCATTTATATCATTTTTATCAAGTTTTGTGTATTTTTGGCTTCACTTTTACGTGAATTTTGCAAAAAATAGGAGAAATGCTACCTATGAAGGATCTAATGATGCTCATGAGCATTCCGATGACTAGAAGTTGACTGACACCTACAAGATTCTTTCTATTCTATCTTTTCTTCTTCTGACACCTACAAAATAAAGTATTACACCTGAGAGGATAAAGCGTCACCTAAAATCTAAGAAATGATGCCTATTAGTTGTTCTTTTCCATCTGTGATACTTTATCTTATGTAATTTATAGTTATTTATCATGCTTAGTAGCTTAAGTTTTACACTTAGTGATTTTTAAAAGTCGCTCGAGTCACTAGAAAGTGATGCCTGTGAACTTTAAAATAATGCCTACTAGCTTTTAACTGATGCCTATTAGCTGTTCTTTACCACTTATGATACTTTACCTTACGCAATTTGTAGTTATTTGTAATGCTTAGCAGCTAAAGTTTTACGCTTAGTAATTTTGAAAAGTTGCTTGAGTCACTGGAAAGTGACGCATGTGAGCTTTAAAATAACACCTACTAGCTTTTAACTGACGCTTATTAGCTGAAATGCTTCCTAGCATTTTTTGTTTAATTTTGCTGTTAGATTATTAAATTATGTTTTCTAACTCTCTGTTTGTGTTTTTCCCCCAGATGAAAAAACATAGGAAAGTATGAAAATAAGAAAGCAGAGTTACTCAAGAGAGCAAAGAGGTAAGAATTCAAACCAAACGTCTAAAGGAAATCCATACTACTACAATTTTAGATAGTTTGGAATTAGAAGAAAAGCTTTATAAACATTACCTTAAGGTGTTGGATGCTTATAAAAATAAATTTCCTACTTTGGACTAAATTGCTTGCATTAAGTTGTTAAAATTTTCTTTGCAAAATCTTGTTAAGAACACTTAATTGCATTTCAATTTGTTCCTTTTGGTTTCCTTCACTTTGTATTGTTGTTTTGACTAATTTGTTGGAGGAGCCAGAATGGGAACGATAGGCACTAGGTAAGTAAGCAAATAAATGTCAAAAACTTCAAAAAAGCGTCCAGCCTTTGCTAGCTAAAAAAGAGGTATTTTTCATATCAAGCTTTCTTTGCTTAAATTGTGGCTTTTATTTGGATCTAGTTTAATAGGAAAAACCTTACTATTGTCCAAATTGAATAAACATTAGGCATATGCTCTCCACTTTGCAAAGTGGATCAAAAAGCCAAATGTGTGAGTTCAACTTGGTAGAGAGAAAGGGATAAGGAATTAATCAAACATTTCATTTATAAGAATCTCCTTGTTAAGAGGTTGAAAATGAACAAATTTTTCTTGAAGTGTTTGGAACAAGGAACAAAAATAGGGATATGCTCTTCACTTTCTAAGTGAACCAAACTCCCAAACTTGTTGAACCAAGTTCAATTTCTTGTTTTTTCCATATATGCTAGATAAATTAGATTTTTAGAGGGCCTACCTCCCAAGAATTGCCTTACGAGGATGATGAGAGGGAAGGAACCAAAGTGGGAGACAATCACTTTAGCGATGACACTATCTGACCCACTATAAACAAATACACTCTTCCTTAATAGGAGAGTGACTAGGTTATGTGCAAGTATTCTTCACTTCCTCTAGTAGTCCTTTGGATTGCACCAAATCGTGCTTTCGTGCATGTGGGAAGCCCACAAGTGGGTAAAAGAACTTGACATGATCTAGAACAGAGGTTTTCATTAAAAATCTTGTTAAGTAGTAATCTGCTTTTTAGAGCCAAATGCGTTTAAAAGGCAAATCTGACTAGATAGGTAGATTGCTTAGAAGACACTCTTGTTTATACTTGTGAAAATGATCAAGAACATACACTTTTAGTGTGGTTTTAGGGATATGGTACAAATTTGATGTGTTTTGTGTTTGTACTTTATTTTTAAGCAAGAATATTCTGTAGATCTGATCAAATCATTTTTAAAAATCAAAATTTACAACCTGATCTACAAAGTGTCGCCTACACACAAAGAAAAACTGCTTATACACAATGAAGTCACGCCTATGATTATTCAAGAAATGCTTGTAAATGATAAAGTCACGTCTGTGAAATTTTAAGAAATGCTTGAAAAAAGTTAAGAAACACCTATCAACAGAAAAAAGCCGCATGTTCTCTATAGAGCGCCACCTAGGCAAATTCTAGTAACCTCGTACTAAGTTTTAAGTCATGCCTACACACCGACAAGTGACACCCAAAAACAAAAAAGGGAAAATAGTGGATATTTCTCAGGGTTTTCAAAAAAATTGGATTTCATATATGAATACCTTTTTGGATGTTCTATCTGTTCCAATATTCAACCTGGTCAGAAATCCTAGTTTTAAACATTTTTGAAAATTTTGTAAGGATTTGGCCACAAGCAAGTGAGATAAAGCCTATTTTCCAAGAGATTTATGCTCATGCCAAATTTCACTCGATCTTACTATGTAAAGAAAACCCTCCAATTAGATAGAACATATCTAAGGCAAGAACTTCCTTTCCCAAGTGACATATTTACCTCCTCAAGAATACCACAAGAACCCACTCAAGATGTAGAAACTAACATGAATTTTCCTTTTGGAAACTTGAGTTTGGGTCAAACCAAAAACAATGGAGGAGGCATTGACCCAAAAAATATAGGGTCAAATAACAACAATGGAGGAATAGACCCTAACAATCAAGGAATTAACAACACTAACAATGGGGGAAATGGTGAACCAACTACTGAAGATGCAACTGATGAAAAGGTTAATGAAGCCATACAAAGCCCATACTTCATGAAGCTCATGGAAAAAGTGTTAGCAAGAGATAAGGAGAAGTATTTTCTAGACCTAGCCCGAGCAGGTCTTAAACTCCCTCATGTCTACGATGTCAATCAACTTAAGGAAAAGGAAGTTGAAGATAGTCCGATTGATATCGTGAACAAGCAATTTAAATTATTCCAAATGCAATTAGACACAATGAAGCAAAGTGGGGCTCCAAAACCCTTTTCAATAGAGGCATTGTGTCCTTTCCCATTTGACAAGAGTTTAATCATGATACCATTCCCTAGTAATATGGTCTTTCATAAGTATGACAAATACAAAGGAGCATCTAATCCCCAAGATCATTTGAGGGAATTTTTTGCATTGAGCTTGGCGTTCATGCATGACAATACTTACTTAATGAGGTTGTTTCCTAGAAGTTTGGGAGGCATGGCCATGGAATGGTTTTCAAAACTACCTTCGGGCATCCAAACTTTTGAAGAGTTAGCGGCTAAATTTGTAACACATTATTCATATAATATCAAACATGAAGTTACAATGATTACCTTATGCAACACTAGGAAAAGAGAGGGAGAAGGATTCTTACTTTTCTTACAAAGATGGAGAGCAGTATTTTCTAGATACCCTCGAAGTGTACCAAAAAAGGAAAAGATGGACATCTTTATAAATAGCTTGAGTAATGAAATGAATTATCAGTTGAAGCTGAAATTTCCTAGGTCTTTTCAAGATCTTATTGAAAATGGAGTGATTACGGAGGAGGTATTGGTTAAGAGTGGAGAACTAAATCTTTACAAGGATAACAAGAATTACAACAACAACAATACCTCCAACAATGATAGCAATCAAAATAAGAATCCTCCTAACAACTATAACCGATTTGGTTTGAGGAACAATAACAAAGGTGTGGTCAATGATGGAGTTGTTGATGCTAATAATTTGAAACCCAATCCTTTTACTCTCATGAGAACACCTACACAAGTGAATAATATAGATCAATCCCCCAAAGTGCCTTTTAACAGCAATACCAATAATAACAATTTTAGGAACAATCAAGGGGCTAACAAGCCTAATCCATTCCTTCCACCATCTCCCAAGAGGAAATTCACACCTTTGGGTGAACTCATTGTGAATGTATTGAGAACTCTCATTGCTAATTAAATTATTGATTTACCTAGAGCTCAACCATATGAACCATAAAACAAGCCCAATTGGTGGAAGGAGTCTAGTTGTTGTGAATACCACAGAAATAGAGGACATACAAAAAATGATTACTTGCAGTTGAAAAATGTGGTACAAGATTTGATTGACAATGGTGTGATCAAGATAGAAGGGCCTCAAAATAATGAGGATCACATCACACGGTCTTTAAGAAACCTTTCTATAACTATGAGAAGGGTGAATCTTCAAATTTGAATAAACAAGGCAACAATAATGTCAACTTTTCTCATCATTATGATAACATTATCAACACATTATCTAGACATGAGCTTTTTGTTAATGTTATTGTAATCAATGAACAACCCAAAAAGGAAACATCTTATGCTATCACTAGGGGGAAAACTTCAAGGATTACCCTACAAGGGGTTGATCCTAAACATATTGGTCCCACACAATCAAGTATTTTGGCTAAAAAACCATCTACAACAACAAAGCCATATAATTTGGTGGACCAATTACAAAAGACTCCGGCTTAAATTTCTATTTTGGAGTTGTTAAAATTATCTTCAAATCGCAAGGAGATCTTGCAAAAGGCCTTATTGGAGACTAATGTTCCTATTAACTTGGAGGAAGAAAAATTTCAAAACATGGTGGGATACCTCATTACACCACATTGTCTCTCATTTTTAGAACAAGATGATATGTCCATCACTCATCCTCAAAAATTTTTGTTGCATATAGAAGTCCTCATTCAAAGATATAGGGTTAAGAGAGTTCTTATAGATGGAGGAGCCGGTCTTAATATTTGCACTTTAAACCTTGTCAAGTCCTTAGGTTTATCTGAGTCTTCTATTGATCCTAAGAAGAAAATTACCATTAAAGCTTATTATGAGGAGGCAAGATCTTCAAAAGGCATGATTATCTTACCTATTCAAGTTGGTCCTATAAAAAAGGACACCATATGTCAAGTCCTAGACATGAAGTTAACTTATAATATCTTATTGGGGAGGCCATGGATACATGAAATGCAAGCGGTTCCTTCTACATATCATCAATGTGTCAAATTTCCACACATGGGAGAAAAAATCACAATTGGAGGGGATTCGAATCCTTTTCAATATTACAGCACATTGAAGTCTCTTCATGAATTATTTATTCCTCATAATAGTAAAGGGATTGTTCCAAATACTACCATTGAAGAAACTAAAGGTGATGATCCTAAGTTAACATCAAATGTTACCTCTACCTCAAACCTTATTCAAACTAACTCAACTACATCAGCTAAGGGAAAAGAAAAAGTGAGTTATGAGGGTCCAAGTTCAAATGAGAATTCAGGTAAAACACCCACACTAGAGATGGAACATTCTAAACCTACCAAAGAGGAGAGAGACAAAGCCAAAGAAGACCACTATAACCAAATGAGTGAGATGATGCACAAGTTCAAAAAACAATGTAGAATCAATTCTAAAGGAGTAGGGGAATATTTTGTTTCTCTATTTGATTTACCTACTTCCCCAAAAACACATGGAAAGCCTTCCAAGGCACATCCTCCTCACAAATACAACTCTTATTTTTTAAGATAGAGTGACAAGTCAACACTTGAGAAAGAAGAGGATGAGGTTCTACAATGGCTTTACAAAGATGGAAGCGATACTTCAAACAACCCCATCGAAAGAATTCAACACATCAATATCCAAACTAACCAATATGGAAAGGGGTTTGAAATTATGCAAAAAATGGGGTATAAGGGAAGAGGACCCTTAGGTATGAGAAATAGAGTTTTTCTTGAACCTATTGAACCTTCTTGGAGATCAAAGGAAGAAAAATCAAGAATAGTTTATCAACACAAAGGAGAAAGTTCTAGCCATATACATGATTTTTATGAACAAGTGAATGTGGTAGAGTCTGATATTGATAGTGATGATTCTAGATAATATGAGTTGGATTCTTTATTTGAAGACTCTTTCCATGACAAAGAGATTTTCATAATGAATTCTTATACTAATGTTCCTAAAGAACAAACTCAAGATAGTGTAGATCCGAAGATAATTCCTACATACATGTAGCCTGATCCACATGAAGCTAACATAGGGAAAGCACACATTAATTATCCATGGGTAGGTGAACCTTGGGTACCTTTGTGGGAGAGTGATTTGAATGTTAGGTTTAATCTGCATGTCTTCTTTCCTGTAGAAGTCTTAGAGGACTCAAGTGAAGAAAACTTTGATCCTTCTTCCATGGATCATCTTGAGAAAGCTCATGTTATTGACCTTAATGATACAATGTATGAACCATCTAATGAAGGCATGTCCTTAAATCCAGCCAATGACAAATTTCCAATTGAATCTTTATCCTTAATGCATCCTGATCTTATTGATTGGGACTTAAATGAACCAAATGATTTACTATACTTTCCCAATGACCAAGAAATGACACAATACCTAAATGTGGTTGAGCCCTCTTCCACCGATGAATTTAATCTGAACATGATGAGAAAGGTAGGGGTCCAACCTCTTAATCCAAAAGAAAAAATGAAAAAAAGTAAAAGATTGAAGAGTTCTAGTGGTGAAAACCACCATGTGTCAATACTAGAACCAAGAAAAGTAAAAATAAAGGATGTTTCTGATGGTGAAAACCCAACTATGGCACCTAAGGAAGAGAGGTTGGATACCTTACCAGCACATGAGGAAGAAAGATCACCAATTCTTATAGAGCCAAAAGAGAAAGTCAATATTGGAACCAAAGTGGAGCCCAAATTCATACATTTAACAGCTTCACTTACACTTTTAGAGAGAAAGGATTTCATCAAATTTTTCCAAGAAAAGCAAGTGAATTTTGCATGGTCCTATGCTAACATGTCAGGACTAGATCCAAACTTCATCATGCATCACTTGAATATCAAACCAGGAGTTAAAACTGTGAAGCAGAAATTGAGGAAAATGGATCCACACATAGCTCTTCTAGTTAAAGTAGAATTGGAGAAATTGTTGAAGGTGGGGTTCATAAGAGAAATTGCTTATGTAGAATGGATATCAAATATTGTACCAGTTACCAAGCATGACAAATCCATTCACATATGTATAGACTTTCAAGATCTTAATCTTGCATGTCCCAAAGATGACTTTCCACTTCCAAGTATAGATGCAATAGTGGACTTAATAGCTGGTCACTCCATGTTTTCATTGATGGATGGTTTTAGTGGATAAAACCAAATTAATATTGCACCCAAAGATCAAGAAAAGATAACATTTACGTGCCCTTGGGGAACTTTTTGTTGCAATGTAATGCCTTTCGGCCTCCAAAATGCCAGAGCTACTTATCAAAGGGAAATGACTACCATTTTTCATGATATGATGCACACCTTCTTAGAAGATTATGTAGATGACATATTGGCTAAGTCACATCAAAGAGAAAATAATTTAAAAATTCTAGAAAAGATATTTACACACTTGGAACAATTCAAAGTAAGGATCAATCCAAAAAAGTGTGCCTTTGGTGTTCAATCTGGGAAATTACTAGGATACATATTTTCAAAAAAAGGTATTGAAGTGGATCCTAAAAAGGTTCAAGTAATCATGGAAATGGAAATTCCTAGAAACATTAGCCAAATGAGGTCTCTTCAATGAAAACTTCAATCAAGAAGGAGATTCATTTCTCAACTAGCTGAAAAGTGTCACTCATTTACTAGATTGCTCCACAAAGACACCATTTTTACATGGGATGAAGAATGTGACAAGGCCTTTACTTTTTTGAAGACTTACTTAATCAATCCACCAATTAAAGTGCCTCCTATCAAAGGAAAACCATTTCTTTTGTACATATCAGCAACCGACAGGTCTTTAGGAGTTCTTTTGGCACAAGATGATCAAGGAAAAGAGAGAGCTATTTATTATTTGAGTTGAACATTGATTAAGAATGAATTAAAATACACCTTCATGGAAAGAGAATTCCTAGATTTTGTCTTTTCTTCCCAAAAATTATGACACTACATGTTGATGCACAAAGTGAAGCTCATTGCAAAGACTATCCCTTTGAAATACTTGCCTAGCAAAACTGCCTTAACGAGAAGAATAGAAAAATGGGTCATGGTGTTAAGTGAGTTTGATATTGAATATGTGGATAGAAAGGCCATTAAAGTACAAGTGATAGCATATCACTTAGCTCAAAATCCATTGGTTTCTACACATCCTATTCAAGTGGAGTTTCCTAATGCAACAATTGTCAATATAGAAGCTAAGACATGGAAATTGTACTTTGATGGATCATATACACAAGGAGGTTCCAAAGCTGACATATTATTGATTAACCCTCAAGGGTATATTATTCCTAAATCATAAAAGCTCTTATTCCCATGTACCAACAACATAGCCAAATATTAAGCTTTAGTCATTGGTATCAAGATGGATTTAGAATGGAATATTACCAAGCTACAAGTGTATGATGATTCTCAATTAGTGATCAATCAAGTTAATGATGAGTACAACACAAAATATAAAAAGTTAATTCCTTACAAGAAAATGGTTGATGCTTGGAAAAAATACTTTTTATTGATAACTTTTGAGAAAATTCCAAGAGAGAAGAATAAAGCTGCCGATGTAATGGCTACCTTGGCTTCATTACTCCAAAAGCCTGATCAAAATTAAAGGTACAAATTCTTGTTGGAGGAGTTGGTAAAATCAGAATTTGACCTTCCTCATACCCAAATTATTTCTTTACTTAATGGACATGACTCACCTTGGTACGGTCCTATCTACACATACCTTAAAGACCAAGTATTACCCTTAGACTAATCCTGAGCAAAAAAGTGAAACTTCATTAGACAATTGGCTCATTATATTATCCTTTTCGATACATTGTATCATAAGGGTATTGATGGAACTTTACTTATATGTCTAGAGAAAGAAGAGTATAAGGTAGCTTTACACGAGGTCCATGAGGGCATTTGCAGGTCACACTCAAATGGGTTAAACTTAGCTAAGAAGATCCTCCGCATGGGGTATTTTTGGAAAACCTTAGAAAAGGATGCTTGTCATTTTGTTAAGATATGCACAAAATGTCACTATCATGGTGATATGATACATGTACTAGCTCAAGAACTACATCCTTTTGTTACACCTTGGCCATTTTATCAATGGGGATTTGACTTGATTGGTGTGATTTATCCACCTTCATCTAATGGGCACAAATACATTATCACGGCTACAAAATTCTTCACTAAATGGGTAGAGGCCATTCCTTTGATCACTGCTATAGGAAAAAAAATCTCTATGTTCATCCTTAATCACATCATTTGTAGATATGGTACTCCTCATGCCATAATTACCGACAATGGAAAATAATTTAAGAAAAAAGATGTGTATGAGCTTTGTGATACTTTTCATATTACCTGTCACTCTTCTTCCATTTACTATCCACAAGGAAATGGACAAGCCGAGGCTACTAATAAAAATATCCTTAAAATCTTGAAGAGATCAATGAACAAATCAGGAAAAGATTGGCAGATACAAATCAACTTGGCTTTTTAGACTTATAGAACTAGTATCCAGACACCTACAAGAGCTACACCATATTCATTGGTTTATGGAGCTGAATTTTTTTTTACCTTTGGAGGTTGAAATCCCATCCCTAAGAGTATCGTTGCAAGGATTAGTAACAGATGAGGATTATAGGGTTGCCCAACTTCAACAATTGGAATTGTTAGAGGAACATCAAGCACAAGCTTATGAACATTTGAAAGTTTACCAAAACAAGATTTCAAGAAACTATAACAAGCACATTAAATCAAGAGTCTTTCAAGTGGGTGATTTAGTGCTAAGGAGGAACCCTAAAAATTAGGTAGAAAGGGAAAAGGGTAAATAGGAAGAAAATTGGCTTGGTCCTTTTGTCATTGTTTCTTCTTTTGGAATGGGGACTTACAAATTAGCCAATTATGATGGGGAAGAATTACAAGAGCCCATTAATAGAATCCATTTAAAGAGGTTCCATACCTAATCAGATGAGAGAGTATTAGAAGAAAGAGTATCATATGAGTGTATATCTGATGACTCAAGCATCACTTTTGTACATGAGAAAATAAAAAAGATCAAAAATATTGAAAACAAGAAAAATAGAAAAAAATGAAAAAAGAGAAAAAGAGCAATAAACCCAAAAGGTGAAAACTTGGCAATCAAGCACCTTTTGTTCCCCTAAGTCTTTCCTAGTTGCATGTGTACATATGGCATTTCCATCATCTCACTTGTAAATCTGCATTACATCCGTCATTTGTGCATAGTCATAATAAAACCTTTCAGCTGCATTGTTGCATTTTAGGTTTCATTTTTCCCTAAGTTTGTCACATGATCACATTTATCACTTGGGGGTAGGAAATGATTGGATTTTTGGTACAAATGGATTCAATAGTGCTACTTTCGGTCACACATCAGAGGGACTTATCAAAGCTTCAAAAGAGAAGATATTTTATTGAACCTTTGATGGATATCATTGTTCACAACCAAGTATTTTTATCCTACAACTTGATCCTTGAACCTTCATTGACTTTATTATTCAGGATTAAAAATTGACATCACTTAAATGATCAGAATATTTGGAAATTCTTTTTGAAAATCTTGATACATTGCAAAACACTTGAAGATTTTTGATGATCTTTATTGGCTTTTTATCATGTCTTTTTAGCTAATCGATGATGTCATGACTATATTGGTGATGATGGAGACATGATATTTTTCTTGCCTTTGAGTGGCTATCTTGAGGGAGATCTAACAAATTATGTGAATTTGTCCAACAACATTGTCATCAAAGAACCATCAAGGACTTTCATATAGGATGGAGGGTTGAACTTTGTTTTTTTATGCAAATGGATACCTTGTCTATTTAGATCTTCCATATATTAATACCAAAATCCAATTACAACATTGAATCCGTTGAAACTGGTATTCATACTCCCATAGTTGGTTATTCAACTAGTGAGGGTTGTACTAGTTTCCTAAAAGGTTACCGAATGTGATATAAAGCAGTATTCATATCATCATGATGTGGTCAGTGATGATCATACTTTCTTTTCGATCCCACAATGCTCAATAATGAAAATATTTCTCTTTTGCAGTTCTTTCACAAAAAGCTAGTGACAATTAGTTGTATTGTATTGCATTTTCATGTTATATTAAGTGCATTGGTTTGTATTATTTTTCCAATTGAAAGGGGGTTCATTTATTATCTTTATCAATCATTAAAGGGGGGTTTAATTAAACATCTTATCCTTGGTTCAAATCAATAATGTGAGATTATCTTTTGCATTCATTCATAGCATTACTCATTATTCATTATCCTTATATCTGAAAAGAAAAAGAAAAAGATTCATTAATCATTCATCATTTGCATACATTTAGTTAAGGATGGAATTTTAAGAGTTGCATACATCAAAAAATAAAAAACATAGTTGCATTCATCATATATCCATATTTCCGTAATAAAACATTTGCATCCATACATTGAAAATTGGAAAAAACATATCAAAGTTTCATTATCATGTGCATTCATTTATCTATATCATATGTAAGATACATTGCATCCATAGCACAATCAAAAGTAAATGCATCATAAACATCATATAGAGCTGCATATAAATACAATCTCACATAAACACATCACGAGAATCAAGGATAGTCCATAATCATATAAATGTCCATAACATCAAAGATCCATCAAATCTGTATATCAAAGATACAATATCATCAAAAAAATGATACATCAAAGTCCTGATCAATAAATATAACATGATACAAATTCATCAACAAGGAAATCCATAATCAATCATTTTGATTAATTAGGGGCAACCTAATTCTCTTCATTGCATGTATGTACATCTGCACCTTATTCATATCAAATGACCCTATCTATCAACCTCCCGCCATTAATCTTCTCATCTAATCATATCAAATCAAATATCAATTAGTCAAATCATCCAATTGATCATCTTACGTCAATCAAGTTATCCTATCATCCATTTTCTCATCTTGAGCGCATCAAATCTCCTAACTCTATATCGTGAGGAAGGAAAATCATTGTTTTGTCTCTCTAGATCATGAGAGCACAATATCTATCAGCATACTTATCCTATCTGATTGACATCAATACAACATCAACCAAGTGATTCTAACTGACATAAAGTGATATCCAAGCATAATCAAATTATCTCAAACATCAACAACATTTTCTCAATCATAGCTTTTGATGAAGGGTCCTCCCCTTAATACCACAAACACATAATAGAAATAGAGAAATAGCAACAATATGCAAGAATAGAAAATGGGCTTCTTATTATCTCCACAAATGTGGAATTACAAACTCTCCGAATTACAATATGCAAAGCCACATGGGCATTCCCTTACAATATTCTGTAGGACAAAGCCTCAAATCAATACCCAGATATGCTACTCAAAACTATCTCGAACTGCCTAAGAAAACACTACAACCTTCCTTATTAGGCAATTTTCCACCACCTCAAAAGGTTCCAAAATTTTAGCCAACAAGGCCGACCAAACTTTTGAACCCAAACATAAATTTTGAAGGAAAATCATTTTCCACCATTTCAGGTGACCCAACTTCTGAAGACCATAAGTCATCACCAGTTGACCTGATTGACTATTATAACCCCATTCCAAAAAGGCCACAAAGCGCTCTACAGGCTTCAATTGCGCAAGCACCTGCCACCCAAATTTTTGACCTCATCCGGGGCCTCTAAAGCCTTCAAAATTGAGTTCGAAGTTTCTGTACCCTGTTGCCAATACCAAAAATCTTCAATATCTACAAAGCTAGACTTGATCTATCAATGAAACTTTACTGGTAGGCTGATATGACCAAAATGAACCCCCAAGGAAGAAATCAGAACATTCCTAGATCGGATGACCAACTTACTAAAAATAGAAAGTTTCCATAAACAACAGCTCTACACAAGATAGCCCTTATTGAAAATCAAATAGAAATATTTTTGGGTGATGCAAGATTGCTCTTACACCCAAGATGCTCCTACATCAGACACCCGAGGTAATTTGAGAAGTGACCCTATCATGACTTAGGTGTGAAGAGGAAAACCAAGATGACTAACCTCCTCCCTTAACAACCATGATGAATCTTCAATAGGTCTTCCTTTCCAATTGACCAGATATTCTTCATATGTCCTATTCATTATGCTTCTACCAACATGACTATCTAGTATGTCTTCAATCTCCTTGATATCTGAACTGGTTGTTGGAATACTCCACTGTGCTACTGTAACCTCATCTGCAACACCTCCTTCATGATATTCTATTAGATCTGAAACATTAAATATTGGTGAAATATTCATCTCAGTAGGCAACTCGACCTCATATGCATTTCCTGAATCATGCTTCTTCAGTATCCTACATGGCCCAAACTTCTTTATTTTCAACTTGTTATATGTACCAACTGGAAATCACTCCTTCCACAAACGAACCATGACTTCATCTCCAACCTGAAATTCCTTTTGCCTCCTTTTCTCATCTACTTTAGCCTTATACTGCACATTCATCTTGGTAATATGCTTCCTCACCTCCTCATGGATGTTCTTCAAATGTTCTACAAAATCCTCAGCTTCAGCACTATTTATTTCTCCTTTATCTATCTTTCTCAACTCAAATGCATTTCTGGGACTACTTCCATATACAATCTATGGATGATGTGATGAACTAAACTTCAAATCTATCTTCAACTCTTCACTTTCTACTAGTGTCATTCTGTGTGCTGCCTTATTTGGAAAACTGGCTCCTAGAATCAAGTCCATCTGATGACTGATCTTTCTTACTGGTAGTAATCTATCAGGCACATTATTGGATACAATATCCTAAAACTCATTCAATAATTCTACAACTTCTACAGGTACATCTTCTACTTCCTCTTTCCCAGCCTTTGGAATTAAGGTAAAACACATATGCTCATGCCGCATACCATCCAAGAAATTTTCTCTATCAACAAAAGTTATTCTTGCATTACCACATACATTTTCTTCTATTTCCTTCAATGGTTTTAGCTTATGTCCCACTCCATCCTTTGTTAGGGAATAGGTATTTGCACGGCCATCATGTACAACACATCTATCAAACTACCAAGGTCTACCCAACAACATATGACATGCATCCATACATATGATATCACATAGTACCTCATCATGGTATCTACCAATCTTGAACTTCACTAGGCACTGTTCACTAACCATGACCTTATGGTCATCCTGTACCCAGGCAATCCAATATGGATGTGGATGTTTCTTCCTCTTGACCTTCAACTTTGTCACCATCTCTTTTGACACCAAATTATCAGTACTGCCACTATCAATAATCACATCACAACACTTACCCTCACACTTGCACCTGGTGTGAAATAGGCTCCTTCTTTTCTCAGGTTCATTATCACCACTCAACAGGACTCTTCTGTTAATTAGCATTTCTCCTTTTTCAGCATCTTTAGAATTTGAGGATCTGGCATCTTCATCTACATGTACAACTCTGGCCTGGCCTTCGTTCCTCCTATCCATCTTTCATTGGCATTGAGGACATTCAAATGCCCTATGACCTTTCTTCTCCATAGTGAAAACATGTTCCACAGAAGCCTCCTCTTCCAGATCCTTGTCCTCTTCCTCTTCCTCTTTGATCTCTATTGTTCTGATCTTCAAAATGATTGAAATTATCTCCTCTCTGATTCTGACTGTTACTGGCCTCATACTACTTTTTTGGATCTTCATTTTGATCTCTATATGACCATCCACCAGATCTTCCATCATGACCTCTTCCACTTTGTTTTCTCTCAAACTTCTTGTTCAAATTTTCCTCTACTTTTAGGGCAAACTGGTATGCCTCTTCAATACTGTTCATTCAAACTAGATTCGATTCTTCTTGAATGCTTGGCCTTAACCCATTAAGGTAATGGGAACCTTTCTCCTTGTCAGATTTTGCATGGCCTATTCTAATGAGGATTTGATAGAACTCCTCTGTATACTCCTAAACAGATCTTCTTGCCCGCTTCAAACTTTGCATCTTCTTTAGTAGGTTAAGCTCATAATCAACAGGAATGAACTGCCGCTTCAATTTATCCACTATTCAATCCCATCTTGTGATTTTATCTTTCCCTCTTCTATTTCACTCCAATTGAATCTCTTGCCACCAGATCTTCACATGACCTTTCAGTCTGGCCTTCACAAATTTGACTTGATCAGGATCCTCAATATCGTCATACTCAAAATAATCTTCACATTCATTGATCCAATCGATCAACTCCTCTGGGTTAAGATTTCCTAAAAATGTAGGAACCTCAATCTTAGGTCTTTTTCTAATCTTGGGAGTGGCTTGAAAAAGTCTTTCTTCCTCCTAGTTCACAACTTCAACTTCTCCTTCTTGATCTTCTTCTTCGGCTTCATCCTCACTTTCGTCTCTGACATTAAGATTCATTCCTCTATGAATCTTCTCTTACAATGCTCAAACTTGTCTATGGAGTTCTCTAACCTCAGGTGTTACAACACCAACTCTTCCACCACATTCCCTTCATAGAGGCATTTTCATGCTTCTCACTGAAACCCTAACCATGGTCCTAGTGCAAACTGCCTCACAGTGGGTGATCTATTTACATAGAAACCCTAACCCACGGTCCTAGTGAAAATTTCCTCACAATCAATGATCTATTTACACACTCGGGAAAACCTAGTCTAATACCACTTGATGAAGGGTCCTCCCCTTAATACCACAAACACATAATAGAAATAGAGAAACAACATCAATATGCAAGAATAGAAAATGGGCTTCTTATTATCTCCACAAATGTGGAATTACAAACTTTCAGAATTACAATATGCAAAGCCACATGGGAATTCCCTTACAATATTCTATAGGACAAAGCCTTCAATCAATACTTAGATCTACTACCCAGAACTATCCTAAACTACCTAAGAAAACACTACAGCCTTCCTTATATAGGCAATTTTCCACTACCTGGGAAGGTTCTAGAATTTTAGCCAACAAGGCCGACCAAACTTGGAATATTTTATTTTACAATTTATTACATCAAAGTCAGCTCAAAATAACTTTTGAAACCCAAACATAAATTTTAAAGGAAAATCATTTTCCACCATTTCAGGTGACCCAACTTCCAAAGACCATAAGTCATCACCAGTTGACCTGATTGAATATTATAACCCCATTCCGAAAAGGCCACGAAGCACTCTACAGGCTTGAATCATGCAAGAGCCTATCACCCAAATTTTTGACCTCATTCAAGGCCTCTAAAGCCTTCAAAAATGAGTTCAAATTTTATGTACCTGGTTGCCAATACTGAAGATCTTCAATATCTACAAAGCTAGACTCGATCTGACAATGAAACTTTACTGGCATGCTGACATGATGAAAATGAACCTCTAGGGAAGAAATTAGAACATTCTAAGATTGGATGACCAACTTACTAAAAATAGCAAGTTTCCATAAATAGCAGCTCTACACAAGATAGCCCTTATTGAAAAGAAAATAGAAATATTTTTGGGTGATGCAAGATTGCTCTTACACCCAGGATGCTCTTGCATTAGCTTTTCTCATTAAAACTGGGGCATTTGTTGAGGCTAGGATCATCATCACTGTTTCATAAATGAAAACATATTGGATCTATTTTCAATCAATTTCTTCATATTTTTCTATCTGGAGATCAATCTATTTCATTTCTGAGGGAGCATTATCATAGTATCGAATCTACATGAACATTGAATTTGGGGCATTAAAATTTTGAACTATTATCAGTGGGGCATGTTGCATCATTTTCAAATCAGGTTGTACCAATCAAATCATTTTTCAAAATCAGATTTCAAATCAATTTTGTATCAATCAATCAAGTATTGAATCAGTGATCAGGACATGCAATTTTCTTTAAATCAATGCGCTATGAACATCAATTCAAAGAGGGGCATTTGTAGACACCCAAAACTGGGCAGGTATTTTAATCATTCAAATTTGCAAAATCTTAGCCAAATGCTCTAATTTTCATCAAAATGGATCAAATCAATTTTAAATGGACATTTATTAATCAAAATTGGATGAAATCATTTAAATCAAAGGAAAAATCAAATCATGACATCAAATAATCAAATACAAGCTTAAAGGGATCAATCACACTATATAATTAATTTTAATCAATTAATTATGTAGTTTTAAATCAAAAAATCAAATTGAACCTATTCCCTTACATGGCTAATTTAACTAATTGATGGATTTTAATTAATCCTAATATATTTCAACATAATTTGAGCAACCAATACAAATTGAGAACAGAATGCACATGGATCACTCCAAATTGTTGAATCTCAATCACTCATTTTCAACTTTGAATCTCAATCATGTAAATTTGTCTACTTGTCCAGACCTTTGAGACAATCATTTAAATTGTCCCCCCATTTAAAAACATTTCAAATTTTTTTACTCAACCAAGGCTAAATCATGATCAAGTAACTCTACCCCCTACCCTTGGGATTTTACTATAAATAGAAGTCATTTTGAGAGCATAATATACTAGAAAATTTGAATGCATAGCATCATCACTATAGGAAATTTGAGAGAAATTGAGAAATTAAGCAATATCTTGAGCATTTGAGAGAAAATAGTGAGATTTGAGAGCATTATCATGAGCATTTGAGTTAATCTTTGTAGCATTTGCAGAATTGAGAGCTAGATTTAGGTATTTTATCATAATTTTCTCATTCTAGGATTGTCACTAGTAGAGAATGAGGCTGATGGCTCTACTTACCAAGCTTAGATAGATAACCATGAGATGATATGGATGTTAAATGCAATTCTTTAGATTAAATTTCTATTGTATTTTCATAGAATTATTGTTGATTGTCCTAATTTCATGAAGGTGTAAACACTCACACACAAGTGGCATTTGTGTTTAAAATTTGAAGATAATGTAAACTAACGAAATGTGTAAAATTTGACGAAGTTTACGCTTATAATTTAAAAAAAAATATTTGAACAAAAGTTGACATAGTTTTTTAATTTTTGAAGTCCATTTTTTTTGTTAATATGATTTAGACCAACAGAGAGGGGGGGTGAATCAGTTGTTCTCAGGTCCAAATGTATAAAACAAACTTCAAACACTTTTCTTTAAATAAGATCTAACAACCAAAACCAACTCGGTCATCACTGATTCAATAATACAAACATATAACATTGCAGTCCACTACCCAGTTGTATCTAACTTGTAAAACATATAAATGTCTAAACCAAAACATTCACACAAGCATTGACACTAGGATTTATAGTGGAAACCTAATCTGGGAAAAACCACTTTGTAACATGCTACTATTATTTTCACTCTTCTGAAGTGAGCTCGGTTAAAATCCAACCCTGTCAAAGGTTACTATACACGCTGTTAGGTGTGACCCAGTTAAAATATTTCAATCACTCTGTTAGAAGTGAGCCTTGTTATAGGACTTACATACATTCCATTAGAATGCAACCTTGTTCAAAAGATTTAAACATATGACTATTAGGTCAACCTCTTTTAAAAGGATTTTGACTGTTACAATGGTTAGAAAGTAGTAGCAGTATTGATCTAAAAAATATACAACTCACTTTGCAAATATCAGATCCAATTCCATACATAAATGTTGGTTTACTGACTTTGAAACTTTGCCATCTCCATCTCTGATCTGCTCGAAACTTTTCTTCAAGCAATCACTACACTTCTCCTTCAGCCTTTTCTGCTTATACAATCAATAACATCTACTGATCTTCCAGCATCCTTTGTTCACCCATGCACACACATACCTAATGCTTAGGTTCCCTTAATACTTCTTCAATTAGGTTAACTCATCTTTTGCCACTCAATCTCCTTCATAGATCTTAGGATTAGGTCAGATTCATTGAATCTACCCACTTTATGTTCTTTGGCTCCTTTTCTAGAAACATCCCAAATCTCTTAAAGATTTACAATAAAATGTTTTTCAGTGCATTCAATGCTTTCAAACAATCAATAAATAAAGTCAACACATTTTACATAATCCAAGAATTCAACAATGTCGGCTCCAAATTTGAATTCTCTTCAAATATAAAAATACTGATGCTCGGTCAATACTGTGATCAACTACTTGGTCTTCATGTAGAAAGCTCGGTCATTACTAAAAATGTTTCCTCAGCTTATACTATCTTACTCGGCAATTAACTGATGTTCAGTCGGCACTAGAATTTTGCTCGTCATACACTGACTTGGTTGACACTAACATGACTTGGCTTAAACATGATTTCTCCATTTTTGCTCGATCAAGCCTACCAGTTTAGTCTTCAATCTTACTAAGATAAAAAATACATTGTCTCATCATTGTACAACATAGTCAAGTACACTTTGTAGTATCAAGATAACTCAACCTTTCCTTAGGTGCTATTATTGCCAACCCTACCTATCCCCTTAGCAACACTCAAATAAATATAGTACTTTCCTAAGTAACAACAGTCTTATTAGTTAAGATTTGACATCAATGACAACACAATAATTGCCTCAATTGCAGTTTCCAACAATCTCCCTCTTTGGCATTGATGGCAACACCATATGATATCACCTGAATAACACATGGAATACCAACCAATCCAAAAACTTATCTGTCCATCAGAAAAAAAAATTATAATATCTTGAGCTTCATTCTGATTTAGAATCTATAAGCCTCACTTCTATGACCGTCAGAAATATCCATATCTCCCACTATCCCGATCCTTCATTTCAGCTCATCATCTCCTTACTTTTCCTTTCAGTGTCATGTGTTATTATATCATCTCATTTCATCTCCCTCTTTGACAAAAATGCCAAAGTAGCAACTAAAACATACATCCATCAGATGTAGATATTATCTGTGCAGCTCATTGTTTCTCCCTCTATCATCTTTCTTATGACTGATTCCTTGTCTTTTCTCTTCTTCACAACTCTAGGCCAGTCCTAAAGTGTGACAATCTTCTACATCAATCTATCAAATATTCTATTGTAGCATATTTGATGCAGTGCTCCTAGCTTAACTAGGCAGCCTCAGTTAGGGGAAGGACCCTTAATTGACTGCTCAAATACTCATGTGCTTCTTTAGTTAAAGCTTTAGTGAATATGTCTGCTAATTGTTCCTTTGTATTCACATATTCCATTTGGACTTCTTTATCTTGTACCAATTCTCTCAAGTAGTGATACTTAATTGCTATGTGCTTGGTCTTAGTATGCATCACTGGATTCTTAGAAATGTGTATAGCACTTGTATTGTCACATAAAATAATAGGTTCAGTGATTTATTCTTTCATGCCTACCAACAATTGTTTTATCCATACCAAATTTGAACAGTTTACTGTAGCAACAACATACTCAGCTTCAACAGTAGATTGGGAAATGCAATTTTGTTTCTTGCTCCTCCAGGAGACTAATCGCTGTCCAAGAAAGAAAGCTCCACCACTAGTAATCTTTTTGTCATCTACATTTCCTTCCCAATTAGCATCTGTATATACTCTTAGTTCAAATCTCTCTTCCTTCTTGTAATATAACCCATAGTCAGTAGTCCCTTTCAAGTATCTCATAATTCTTTTGACTGCCATCATGTGTGTTTCCTTAGGATTGGCAAAGAATCTTGCCACAATCCCAATAGCTAGAGCAATATCTAGTCTACTATGTACAACATATTGTAATTTTCCAATCATGGATCTATACAAAGTCTGGTTCACTTTTGCAGCATCATCATTCTTAGATAAATTTTGTCCAGTAGCCATAGGAGTACTCACTGGTCTAGAATCTTCCATCCCAAAAGTTTTTAGTATTTCATTAACATACTTAGACTGTGTAATGAAAATTCCTTTCTTCATCTGATATACTTGTAAACCAACAAAGAATTTGAACTCACCAAACATGCTCATTTCAAATTCAGTTTGCATTTCATTTGAAAATATTTTACACAAAGCATCTTGTCCAACAAAAATAATATCATCCACAAAATTTTTTGCCAATAGGATACCTTTACCTTCTTCATCTTTCATGTACAAATTTCTTGTGTCATTTGTTCTTGAAAATCCAATCTGTATCAAGTAGTTATGCAACCTCTCATACCATGCTCTGGGAGCTTGTTTTAATCCATATAGTGCTTTGGTCAGTTTGCATACCATGTGTCTTATGTTTGGATCAATAAAACCTTTTGGCTGATCCATGTAAATTTCTTCTTCTAGTATACCATTTAAGAATGCAAACTTGACATCCATTTGATAAACCTTGAAATCTTTATAAGAAGCATATGCAAGCAGATTTCTTACTCCTTCCAATCTAGCTAAGGGGAAAATGTCTCCCCATAATCTATTCATTCTTCTTGTGCCTAGCCTTTGCATACCAGCCTAGCTTTTTTCCTAGTTATTTCACCTTTTTCATTCAACTTATTCTAGAACACCCACTTTGTTCCTATAACATTTTTGTTTTCAGGTCTCGGCACCAGAGTCCAAGTATCATTCTTCTCTATCTGGTCTATTTCTTCATTCATTGCTTGTATCCAGTCTTCATTTTCTAATGCCTCTCTAGTTGACTTAGGTTCAAATTTACACAATAAACATGTTGGATCCTTTGTCTTACTTCTGGTTAGAATTCCAGTATGTTTGTCTCCAATTATCTATTCAGGCTTGTGATGTCTTCTTACATATTTTGCCAAAATAGGTTCAGCTCTTCTCTCCTCTATTTCATCAGGTTTCTCAACAATATTTTTAGATTCAGCATCTGAATGCTCAGCAACCTCTTCTTGATACTCGACAGTATTATCTTGTCACTTGACATGTTCTTGTTCTCTTTTGGCATTGTTTTCCTGATGCTCAGTAGCATCTTCCTGTCACTTGGCATTTCTTACCCGAGACTCAGCATCAGGTGCAAGTTTGTTACTTGCCTCTTCTTCTTCTTCAATATACACAAAAGATCTATAATCTTCTAGTTCTCTTTTGTTTTCAACTTCATTTCCTTCTGCATACTCATCAACTTTGACATTCATACTTTCCACAATTTTGTTAGTGTTAGAGTTCAAACACTTATAAGTTTTACTTTTTGTGGAATACCCTAGGAATATGCCTTCATCACTTTTAGCATCAAACTTTCCATTCCTATTGTCTTTTAACTTGTAGAACTTGCTTCCAAAGATTCTAAAGTATTTAACACTTGGTGCATGCCCATACCATAATTCATAGGGTGTCAGATTTGTACCTTTCTTGATCTATACCTGGTTAAGACTGTAGACAACTTTACTTATAGCTTCTTTCTAGTATTTCTATGCCACATTCTTTTCAATCAACAATGTCCTTGCACAATCCAAGATAGATCTATTTCTTCTCTCTGCTATACCATTTTGTGGAGGTGTTCTAGGTGTAGACATCTGTCTTTTGATTCCTCTTCCATTGCAAAATAGATTGAATTCATTTGATGTAAATTCTCCACCTCAGTCAGATCTAAGACATTTCAGGTTCTTACCTATCTCCTTCTCAACCTTAGCCAAATACCACTTAAACAATTGAAAAGCATTAGATTTTTCTTTTAGAAACATTGCATGCATCATCCTGGTATGATCATCAACAAACAAGATAAAATATCTAGCACCACAGTAACTGTGTACACCCATAGGTCCACAAAGGTTAGTATAAACCAAATCTAAAATGTTATCAGAAGTAAAGGATTTTCTCTTAAAACTTGAGTTTGTCATTTTTCCTAACTGGCATTCCTTGCACATCACATTTTTAGGTTTCTTCAATCTAGGTAGACCTCTTACTTTCTTCTTCTTACTTATTTCTACCAGATTATCAAAGTTAACATGGCATAGCCTCTTATGCCATAACTAAATGTCATCAAGTTGTGCAACCATACATGCTTCTTTAGATAGGTCAAGATAGAACAAATTACCTCTAGTCTATTCTCCACTTCCGATCAGTTCACTAGTAGCATCAAATATTTTAGCTTTCTTGTGATGAAATTCCACTCGGTAACTAGTGTTGTTGAGCTATGAAACACTCAACAGATTATAATTTAGACCTTCAACCCAATATGCATTTTCACAAGAGATCTTATCAGTCAGTTTAATCAAACCTTTTCCTCTAATAGCACATGGTGCATCATTACCAAATTTTACACTTTATGTCTATAATGATGTAAGGTCTCAAACTTACTCTTGTCACTAGTCATGTGATGTGAAAAACCATTGTCAATAATCCATTTTTCATTCTTGTTCACATAGGAGATCAATGCATTTTTCTCATCCTCATCAGATTCATCTTTCATTGCAACATAGACTACCTCAATTTCAAAATCATCACTATCAGTGTCAGTTTCTTCTTCAGAAATGTAACAAGATTTCTTACCTTTTCCTTTGTAGTCTTTGTGCCTTCGGTTGCTTCTATCATCTCTTTTGTCTTTTTCTTTCTTCATCTTTATCATTCATGTCAGGACATCTAGCAGCTATATGACCAGCTTTATTACATGCAAAACATATAATAGGGAGTTTACCTTTATATTTTCCTTTTCCCCTTCTCAGTCTTCTAGCCATAAGAGCTTCTAGATCTTCAAGTTCTTCATCAAAAGTGTCATTGTCACTTTCACTTTCACTTTCACTGATGCATCTTTCTTTTTCTTTCTTTGGTTTGTTCAGAACTAATTGTGACTTAAAAGTAGATTCAACATTACCAATACTATCAACAGTGAAGTTATCATAGTTAGAGAGTTCAAAAGCAGATAGCTTGCTAAGAAAACTTTCCAAAGTAAGCACATTTGTAGAGTTACATCTAGATTCTTGAATAGCTGAGATCTTAATAGCATATATAGGATGTAGAGTTCTTAGTACTTTACCAATTATAGTTTCATCCTCAATAGTCCCACTTGCTCCTCTAATAGCATTCACAACTTTTATTCTACCACAATATTGTGCAATGTTCTCACCTTCTTGCATTCTCATTTCATCAAACTTACCTCTAAGACTCTCGGCCTTAGCTTTCAGTACATTAATGTCACCCCCATAGATCTTTGCAAGAGTGTCCCACATCTCCTTAGCACTTGTGCAATCCTTAATTTCCTCAAATTCTAGATATCTTAGGGAAGATGCAATTTCTAGCATTTCTTGATTATGTTCTTCCTTAGCTCTCATTTCTTTTGACATCAATGACAACACAACAATTGCTTCAATTGCAGTTTCCAACATTTTTTATTGCTGAAATATACTGAAAATCTAGGGTCTAGTTCGCACCAAAAAACTATATGCAAATAATCTTTTTTTCCTCTGATTTCATAATATGTTTTAGATGACATGTATAGCTAGTGCATAAAAAAGAAAGATTGGATTTTGGTATATATTTTATCTGTTATAACTATCTAAAGTCGGTGTTACCTAAAATCAACAATTTTTTGTTTCCACCAAATTTTCCCTATCAAATCTACACCATTAACAAAAAAATTATATACTCTTGAAGAGGACTCTCTCCTTTAGTGTTAAATATAAGTTTTAAATTTTTCTGACATGATTTGTTATTTTTTATTTTTTTTGAATGAGCATGTTCTTAAATGTTAAAATACCTACTTGAAGTATTTTAAACTTCTAATAAATTATATGAAATCAAAACATAATAAAAATTACATGACCACAATCTTGAATCCTAGCTCTACAAAAGGGTATTTTTAGATTTTATAGAAAGTTGAATTTTGACAAACAATTCAGATCTAGAAGTGAAAACTTCTAACACTCACCTTTTTTGTGTATTTGGCTACCACATGGGATGCCACTTAGATAGGTTCGGCCAGAACAGGTTCGACCGAAACTGGTTTAGCCAAAACTATGGGCGACCAAACACAGTCTCGTGCATGAGCCACCCAACCCATTTTTTTGGGTTTATATAGTTTTTCATGAAATGGTTTCAGCCAAAACTCTCCCGCCACATTGATGCCACATGGCACCTTTTGTACGCCATGTATGTCCAGTCGAAACTAGTTTGACTGGACCTCTTTCAGCTAGAACCATTAAAAATGTCCTCTAGTGTGACACAGCTATGTACTTTTACCCTCTAATGCAAGAATGAATGCCTTTTACTTGAGACAAGGTTCCTATTTATAGGATTTTGGAGGGCTAGAGTGAGGTGGCATCTATATGGAATCCAATTAGAATTTAATCTTTCCTTGGTAAAATTTGTATTTAAAGGATAAACCAAAGTATCCTATATTGTATTTGTCCTCTAGTCCAAGTAGGAGGACATGTCATGTTTTGTAATTCTTTTAGTAAGGAAAATAGATATTCCTCCTTAAGAGGAATCTCACATTTTTCACACATAAAATATGAATGTGGCATTAATCTAAGATGGGAGTTACATGCAAACTCCTCCACTCATCTCTACTTAAGAGATGCCTCTCACACACTTTTTCAATTATCTTCTCTATTCTCTCATTCTTTCTCTCCATATTGTAATGAGCTTTGAGCTCCATTTATCTCTTCTTCCTTAGGCTTTGAGCCTCATTCATTAGTCACAAGGGGTTTTTTATTTCTTTTCAAATTTGAAATCCTTGTGTTCTTGCCTTCATTCTTAGAGCATTTTTGTGAGCTTGTATTTGATCTCTTGAAGGAAAATCTCTCTATCTCTCTCTCTCCTAGTGTTTGGTAAATCTCTTCCATTGCATACTCTATTAGATTCTTTCCTTACCTTTTTCAATTTACTTTATGATTCTAACTTGGTATCAAAGAATGTTTAATCCTTGCTTTTGAGTGTGCATATAGGGATAGCTAAAGGATATTTCAGCTGGGAAGGAAATTTTTTTTGGATTCTAACATTTGTTTTATAGGTTTTTGTTCTTTATTTTTCTTTCAATCTAACTTTTTTTGATCTTAGATTTGGATGGCTTACCGCCTGATCCAAGTTCCTTTTTTTTTCCTTCTTTCAAGTTTTCTTTAGATTTGTTTCTAACTTTTCTTGCAGGATTCTATCTTTATTTTCTACAGGATATCTCTATCTTTTTTTTTATTAATATTCATCTTTGATTAATATTCATCTCTGATTTTACTCATATAACATTCTGTAGGTTAACGTTTCATTTTGCAGAGTTTCATTGATATTTTCGTCATCTTCAATAATGTTTTATGCTTTTAATCATTCTATTTTGCTATTTACATTTTTTGCTATTAACATTTCAGCCTGTTGAATGCAAGAAAAGTAATTATAAATTGTCAATGGCATATGATTATATATCGATTTGTTTCCCCTTTTGCCTTTTTTTAGTTCTTTCTTTCTTGACCCGTGTTCTTTCAAATTTGGTTTCTACTGTAGCTATCTCATCTCATAGCATCTCCTGTTGCTCCTATCTCTCTCATATCTTACTGTTGCTAATGTCTCCTACTGCTGTAAAACCTTTCACCATCCCTCTACTTCCTTTCAGTCGGTGTTATTACCCTTTGAAGTGAATCTTGCTTCATATTTTTAGTATCCCTGAGCTTGTATAACAGTGGGCTTGTTGAATATTCTCTATATATCTTTTTTTGTGTCTCTTCTTCAATCATTTTTTTAATACCTTTCTAAAGGTATTTCCTTTCATTTTTTCTTTGTATTCAGAGCTTTCTTGGTCATTATTCTAGTTGTTTCAGGAAATTTTCTTAGGGAACGTTACAAGTGTGGTGCCCTATAGTCAATCATTCTACCACACTGCCAGGCCTATCTTTGATCTTTCATTATGCTAGCACTGGTAAAAATTTTCATGGCTATCTATCCTTTTCCCTGGTCTTTGCAATATTTTTCATGTCCCTGGCTGAAACCCTAAGCAAAATTTCATAAATCTAGCCGTTTGTTTGAAAAACCCTAGTGCACCCTATTTTAAATCTATTTTCATGTTACTTTTTGGGCCACTTAAAAATCCTGAAACCCACGTGTTTAAATATTTCCTAAGTCTACTGCCTGACGAGTTTAGTTTTTCCTAAGTCCTGTGCCTTAATATTTCCTAATGTTTTTGGCCCTTTTATTTTCCCAGGCCTAGCCTCTCTGACACCATCTAAATCTGACGGTGGGCACATCTTCTCATAGGGTGTGTCAGAGGCATGCGACTATGTGACCATCGTTGATTTCCTTTGTGACGTATCCTTTCTTTGAAACAAGTCCACATGCCATGTAAGCATAGTTGGCATTCTTTAATTGGTCCACGTAACCATGAGATGGACGCTCTGTCAGGTGGGCCTAGTATCTCAGTGTGAAGATTCAAGATCTATGGTGGGTGCATGATCTCAAGGAATCTTTGGAGCCCTTGAGATTATACGTTGGCCGTCCGATCTTCCATGTGTTAAAGGCTAACAGACGGTGGGTCTGATGTGCCACATGGTGCTGACTTTCTTTTTCCTGATTGGTTGAGGTATTGATGATTCATAGATGTGTCAGTGGGACCTGGTTGCCGACATGTTTTGAGGGCCCTTACATCCATAGAGGATCTACGGCTGGCGTAAGTTCTCATGGGATTTGTCAGAGCCATGAGATCTTGTGCCAGCCATTGATTTTTCTTTTTCTTAGGAGCTGACGAGGGTGGGTCCTATATGTCAGAGGGAGCTGACATGTGTGTTTTTCATTGGTGTTGACTGCTAGCATGGACATGGACTTTTCAGGGTTTCATGACTATTGTAAAGATTAATGTAAGCCACCTAATCTGTTAGGAAATAAAGGGATCTACGGTCACATTTTAAACTGGAGCTTGTATCCGTTGTTTTTCAAATTCAAATTGTTTCTGCAGGGTCTGGAGACAGTGCGCCGAATGAAGCCGTATTGCAAGACCATTTTTTATCATTCCAGCTTGGTTGTGGGTGAGATTTTATGAGGAAGGTCCTGGTGGTTGTTCCAGCATAAATTTTTGTGTCCTTGGGCTGGTACAGGGTCAGATATGTTGAAGAATTTGATGATTATTTTTTATTTTACTAGCCTTGTTCTTGGAGCCTATCTTGTCTGGCTTTCATTCTTTTTATTAAGTTAGGTAGTTTTGAAATGGTTTCTTTGAATGGTCATCAGTGCTTGTTGCAATCCTTGAGATAAAAGGATTTTTCATGATCATTCAAAGGCATTGGGAGTTAGGTGTTCAAAAAAATTTTGCTTGGTGAGCCCTATTCTCTGTCAAGGGTTGTAATATTTTTTGATTCAGTGTTGTTGATGAGAGAAGAAAGTTGTAGGTCTAAGCTATAATTTTCAAGCAGGGTGTCTTGTGATTCATTATATACACAGAAGGAATTCATCATACTTAATGCAAATATCTAGTTCTTATCTCTCCTTTGTGTCAAGTCAAGTAAGCTTTGATTTTTCTAACTCATTACATATTGTTCTTATGTATGTATCTTCATTCTTGAGTTCTGATCTAGGATTGGATTAAACTATACTCTAGAGGGGATATAGGTTTTCCCTTGTCTATGTAAGGATGTTTTGTAAGTAGTAAAGATTAGGATAAATGTATTTATGGCTATGAATTCTTAGGTATTCTCAAATTTGTGTCTTTGTGTCTAAGGACTCTTTCCCAATGGATGAGGCACTGGCCTAAATGAGTATCTCTCTTGTTAACATACATTGATTGAGGTTATTACATTCCAAAATCTTAAAATCAATAACCTTTCTAAGCTTTAAGTTGTTGGTTGTGTGGTTTTGTCACCGTATAGTAATGGAGAGTCAATGAATGCAAGGTTAGCATTTAATACTTTCTTACTATCAATCTGTTGTTTAGACCCAGTCTTTGGTGTGTGAAGTATAGTTTTCACTGGGTTAGGTGCACCTACCTTGGTTTTGCAGAGCCAGAAGTGAAGAGGGCAGTCTTGTCCCTATAGTTGGTCTAGTTACCCTAAGATCTTTATACATTTTGGAACTAACCAATCCTAAAATCAACCTAAAGGTATATTGGTAGCCTAAGAGCATAAGCATCCATTTTAAACACCAACAAGATGGCAACTCTAATGGGGAATGTTACACAAGTCTATAGTAACCAGTAGGTCATCATTGGAAGAAACAAGGTTATTCTTGTCCCTTGTCTTCTCAAGCTCATTTGGATATTTGTTAGTGAGGAAATAGTATTGTAAGATTCCCAATATTCTTGGGTGGTGACTTAAACATCTCTGCAGTAGTGCTAGTCAGTGGATTATTTATAAAATGAGTTACAGAGGTGCTAGGTCTTGGAGAAAGGAGCATCCTAAAAACAAAATGGAAGAAGGTATTCCAAGCTCTTCTAGGCCTAGTCAAACAAGGGGAGGAAAGAAGAAAAGAAATATTTCTCATACTTGGAAAATTAAAAAGGATACAAGACAAGAAACTCAAACCAGGCTTGGTTAAGAAGAAAATATTTTAGAATATAAAGAGGCTGTTGATTTGGGATTGAACCAGTATGAGGATGAATTTCAAGTGGGAGATGATGAGTCTCAGACTACTCTCCCAGAATCAAAAGAGATCTTTGAAGAGCTCTATGAGTTGGAAAAAAGAGTCTAAGTACAAGTTTCTATCAGACAACAAAGAGAGAAAGACAAAGAAGATAGAGTAAGACAGGCCATGATAAGGGCTGATCAGCTAAAGAGGTAGTTGTTAGATTTGGAGGCAATTAATTTAGTCCCAAAGCCTGAAAGAGTAGAGGAATAACCTATTGTGTAGAGAACACATGAGATAACTAGGCCTAGGGATAAAGGAAAATAGAAGGCTATTGGAGTTCAAATCAATGAACAAGTTTATGTGGAAAACTCATTAGAGAAAGGGTTGAGATTAGATGTAGACCTTGAGAAGGCTAGAAAGGAAAAGGAAATATTAGATAAAGAACTAGAGAAAGCAGAGTTGGAGGCCACTACTATAGAAATAAGGAAGAAGATTGATTTTCTCAAGCATACATTAGGACCTTCAAATGTTGCTGCTTCCTTTTTGGTACAAGGTGGAAATCATGGTAACATTGCAACTCAAACAAATGGCATTCCGGGTCCTGCTATGATTCCTACTGGTTCAAACACAAGGACATCTACATCTCAAGGGATGGACCCACCTCAAGGAGTTCCTGTTCATGAAAGGTACAAACAACTTATCTTTTTTGGTATTCCTGGTTATCCTAATGTGATTCCTAATGAAATTAGAAAGAATCTCCCGAAGTTTGCTAGGAACAATGTCATCACACGTGAGGAACATCTAAAATTTTTTATGGATGTAATAGATTATTATAATGTTGAGCCTGATGATATTGTAATGAAGTTATTTGTACAATCTCTAACCGAGGATACTAGGAACTGGTTTAGAGGATTTCCCCATGCTAGTATAGGATCTTGGAATGAATTTAAGAATTGTTTTAAGGAGCATTATGGAGATAAAACAAATGAGGGTTTTATTTTGAATGAATTCAATAACATAAAGAAAAATCAGAATGAAGAGGTCCTTGAATTTAATATAAGATTTCAAAAGGCTATGCATAGGCTCTTGCAAGTTATCAGATTAGATGATAGGGTGTGTCTTGTGACATACTTAAATGATTTTGATGCAAATATGGGTTACCTTTTAAGGGATAAGAACCCTAGAAATCTTGGGGAGGCTTACAAGTTGGCTATCAACATAGAAAGCAATAGAAGAATATCAAGAAAATTAGGGAGAAGAGATGATTGTAGATCTCAAGTGCAAAATAAGAAAGAGATGGGAAGGTCTGCTAATTTTAAGCCAAAAGAGGAGGATAATCTAAAGTAGATTCTAAGTGCTTTAGAGGATCTAAAGCCTGATGAAAAAAGAAACAATAGGGTTGCAACAAATGACCGACCTATTTCAAGTATTTTTAGCAGGCAACCAAGAATGCAAAATTACCCATACAATGCTCAGTGGAAGGATGGCAAGCCCATTTTTCTAGTTAAAAGGGATAGGCCTAATGATAGGATTCTTGATCCTTTGCAAAGAAATTCAGTCAACATGAATGATGATATCCCATGGTGTGCTGCTTGTCAATCTCCTCATAGTCCAGAACATTGTGTTATTGCTCTAAATTTATCTAAGAACCAAGAACAGGATAAGCAATATGATCAAAGTGGTTGTGCAATGACTTCTTCACATGCATGGGATGAGGTTGACTCTACTGATGATGAGGAAGAAGAATTTGATGATGTTGGATGTGGTGCAGTGAAGTGTGAGGAACATGTTTCCCTAAGGAGACCCTCTGATGAGGAAATTGCTCAAATCATTGTAGACATGGTCACTCAAGCTAGGAGCAATTACAATTTGAGAATAGGATAGTTGGAAGCACAAATGGTAAACCAGGTAGCATTTTTATCAAGAAATTAGAAAATAGTACACAACAACATGAGGAAAAGGAGAAAGATGTTGGTGTTGTCAGTAAGATTAAAGTAAAAAAGATGGGACTTGCTGCAATACCTCAAGATAAAGCAAAGACATCAAAGATAGTTGTTCCTATACCTTAGAAGGAAGATGAGTTTCTACACAAAGGTAAATCTGACTTGACTGTCAAAGTAGAAGATAAAGATGGCACTATGATTAAGGAAGACATGGGAAACCATACATATGTTCCCATTGATATGACTAAATTGCTTTCATAGATAACTGTCAAAGTTCCATTGTTGGAAATGATGAGGATATAAGAGCATAAGATGAAATCTTTGGATTGGGTAAATGGTGCCTCTTCTATAAAGGTCCAAGAAATGAACAAAAGTGATAAGCATGTGGCTTCTTTAGATGACACACCTGATGGTAAGAATGAAGAAATTGTCTCTAAAATCCCTCAAAATTATTTGGATGCAAATGTTGTAAATACTGCATCAGGGATAGTTGATCCTATTTTCTTGTCCCTTATAATAAATGGAAAATTGTTGAAGAATTGCATGATTGATTCTGGAGCATCAAACACTATCATGCCTACAGGGATCATGAATTCATTAGGACTAAAGGTTGACACACCTCATGGGAGATGTCAAGCTATGGACTCAAGAGAAGTGCCAGTTATTGGTACCATTAAAGCTTTGCCTTATAAATTAGCAGCATTTCCTGACAAACAACTAAATATGAGTGTTCTTGTAGTTGATATTCCTCCTCAGTATGGAATGCTATTATCTAGAAAATGGAGTGCTTATATGGGAGGAAGTATTCAGTGTGACTTGTCTTTTGCTACTTTTAGCATTGGAGGAGAAAGTGTAAAAGTTTCAAGGGAAACTAGAACTCCACATATGATTGAGGAGGATGAAGATGACAATATGAATTATTTTGTTGACACTGACATTGATTCTTTCCAAGTTTAGGAGAGAGGTGCAAGAAAAGGTCAAGCCTATCTTTCTGGTTGATGATGAAAATAGCATGGTAGAAGGTAATGTTTTATGAACCCTGTATTTTGATGGAGCAAGTTCAAAGGAAGGTGCTAGAGAAAGAGTGCTATTGATATCCCCAAGTCATAAGACTTTCAAGTTTTCTTTCACTCTCTTGTTCCTTTGCACAAATAATGTTGCTGAATATGAGGCCCTACTGATTGGCTTGAGACAAGCATAAAAACATGGAATCAAACATCTTAGGGTGATTGGTGACTCTGAGTTAATAATTTCTCAGATTAGATCGAAGTATGCATCAAAGAATCAAAGGATGAAACAATATAGAAATGTTGTTTGGGATGAAATTGAAGGTTTCAGTGCCTTTGGTATTGATTGGGTGGATAGAAGCCAAAACAAGATGGCTGACTTACTAGAAAACATAGCTTTGAGACCAAAGGATATTACCTTTGTAGGGATATCCAGGATTGAGTGTAAGTCTAGGCCTTCTATCCTAGAAAATGTTGAGAATTGGCAAGTATTTTCTGATGATCAGGATATACTAAGGTTTTTGCAGTGTGATTCTCATTTTGATGGTCAGGAGATGGATTTCAGCACTTATGTTGACATCAAAAATGGAAAAGAAAATTTTCTTGGGAAGGAAGTTTTGCAATTAAGGTCAAATAGGATCCCAAGGGGATTGGTTGCTCTTGAGAGGGCATTTGATGATAAAGAAAGGAATTGTTTTCCTAAATTTGTTAATCAGATAAATGATTTGGAGGAAGTAAATTTAAAAACAAGTCAAATACCTAAAAATGTTTATATAGGTAAATGTTTATCCCAAAGAACTAGGAACAATTTGATTGATCTTCTCAAAAAATTTAGACATGTCTTTGCATGGTCTTATGATGATTTGAAAGCCTATAGAGAAGATCTATTCCAGTGTGAAATACCATTGAAGGAAGGTACTAAGTCTTTTAGGAAAAAGTTAAGGCCTGTGAATCCTACCTTGGTAGAAAAAATGCAAGATGAACTCAAAAGGATGATGGATGCTGGCATCATCAAGCCTGTCAGACATTCTACTTGGGTGTCAAACTTGGTTCCAGTCAGAAAAAAGAATGGTGACATTAGGTTATGTGTTGATTTTAGGAATTTGAATGTCAATTCTTTGAAGGACAATTATGGTTTGCCTAATATGGAGAATATGCTACAGAAGGTTACTGGATCAGAGTTAATGTCCATGATGGATGGTTTCTCTGGATATAATCAAGTCATGGTCAAGGAGTCAGAACAATTCAAGACTGCATTCACTACCCCTTGGGGAACATATGTTTATGTTAGAATGCCTTTTGGTCTGACAAATGCAGGAGCTAATTTTTAGAGAGCTATGCATGTGGCCTTTGCAGACTTCATAAACAAATTTCTAGTGGTATATCAGGATGACCTCACAGCATATTTAGATAAGGAAAGTCATCATTGTGAGTAGCTTGAGAAGATTTTTATTAGGGCTTTGGAGTATGGGATTTCTCTGAATCCAAAGAAGTGTTCTTTTGGTGTTGTGGAAGGAAAGCTCTTAGGACATATTGTGTCAAAGGATGGAGTAAGAATTGACCCTGAAAGGGTTATGGCTATAGACAAGCTTTCACCACCTAGAAATGTTAAAGGAATACAGTCCTTCTTTGGGCAGGTAAACTTTCTAAGGAGATTTGTTACAAATTTTGTAGAAACCAGTATCACTATCTCTAGGATGTTGAAAAAAGAAGCAAAGATTGAATGGAATGAAGAAGTAGATGAATCTTTCAAAAATATCAAAAAGGCCATCAAAGATGCTCCTATTTTGAGGACACCTGACTATGGTAAGCCCATGTAGATATTTTCTTTTGCTTCTTGTCATATAGTTGCAATAGTTTTATTGCAAAAGAATTAAGATGGATATGAACAACCCATATCATTTCTTAGTAAATCCCTACAAGTAGTAGAATTGAAATATGACATTACTAAGAAACAGGTTGATGCCTTAGTTAAAGTAGTCAAGGCTTTTAGATGTTACCTTGTGGGAGCTAAGGTGGTTGATTATGTTCCTAGTGCTACAGTTAAGGATATATTGGTGCAACAAGAAGTTTTAGGGAAAAGATGTAGATGGATCAATAGGATCCAAGAATTTAATATTGATATCCAAATTACAAAGTTGGTAAGAGGCTTAGGTCTTGCAAAATTAATGGCACAAAGCAATTTAATTGCAAATCATGTGAATGTGTTAGAAGAAGAACAGAGGCCATATATTTGTGATATGGATTATTGTGACTGGTACAAAGATGTTATTGGTTACTTGTAGAAATTGGTCCTTCCCCCCAAGATGGATGAAAATAAAAGGAGAACTATCAAGTTGCAATCTGCAAGGTATGCCATTATACACAACAAGTTGTGGTGGAGAAGGAATGAAGGAGTATTGCTAAAGTGCATAGACCATGAGAGATCTAAAGTTTTGTTAAAGGAAATGCACCAAAGTGTTTATGGAGGACACTATATGGCAAAGACCACAGCTCACAAGATCCTTAGATCTATATTTTGGTGGCCTACAGTTTTTAAAGATACACATTAGTTTGTAAGAAAATGTGATGCATGTCAGAGATTTTCTAGAAAGTTGAAATTTAATGGGCATTTACCACTCCAACCTGTTGTAGTTCAGGCTCCTTTCCAGAAGTGGGGTATTGACTTTATTGGGGAGATTCCAAACAAGTCTAGTGGTGGACATTCTTACATACTAGTGGCAACAGACTATTTTACCAAGTGGGTTGAAGCTATCCCTACTAGAAAGGCTACTAGCAAAGTGGTAGCAGACTTTGTGATGCAGAGCATCCTTTCTAGGTTTGGTTGCCCAGAGGTAATTGTGGTTGATAATGCAATGTGTTTTAGATCATAGGAATTTAATGATTTTTGTCAGCAATATGGGATACACATTTCATTTTCTTCCCCATATCACCCACAAGGAAATGGCTAGGTTGAGTCTAGTAACAAAAGTCTAATCAAGATTCTCAAGAGAGTGTTGGACAAGAATAAGAAAGCCCGGGACTCAAAGTTATGGTGGGCACTATGGGCTGACAGGGTAACTATTAAGAAGGCCATAGGTTGTGCTCCATTTGATTTGGTATATGGAATAAGTGCTAGATTGCCTCAAAATAGTCTATTGCAGATTTATAAGTTCATCCAAGCATATAATGAAGATTTGAATGATGAGATGAGAGTAAGAATGGATGAGCTGATCCAGTTGGAATAGGTAAGGAGAGATGCACATGAAAAAAATGAGACATTGTAGAGACAATGTAAGAATTTGTTTGATAGGAGGGCTACTCAAAGGAGTTTTGAAGTTGATGACCTTGTCCTGATGTGGAATGCAAGATTGGAAGATAAGGGGAAGCATGGAAAGTTTGATCCAATTTGGTTGGGTCCTTATCTTATTGAGAAAAAATGGGGGAAAAATTCTTATGTCCTCAAGGATTTAACTGGTGGTACTTTGGAATTTCCTGTTCATGGACAATTCCTAAAGTTTTACTTCTCTTGAAGTATCTTTTCCATGAGCAGTAGTTTAGGTTTTCCCCTATACAGTCGTCTATTTTTGCTTTTTGGGTCAAAATTTTGAGTTGGTCTGCTCTTCCAAGAGATTCTAGCTTGCTTTTTGTATCTACAGGAGATACACATCCCCGAGTATGAGCCACTGTTAGCACTGGTAAAAAATTTCATGACTGTCTATCCTTTTCCCTGGTCTCTGCAATATTTTTCATGTCCCTGGCTAAAACCCTAAGCAAAATTTCATAAATCTAGCTGTTTGTTTGAAAAACCCTAGTGCACCCTATTTTAAATCTATTTTCATGTTACTTTTTGGGCCACTTAAAAATCCTTAAATCCATGTGTTTAAATCTTTCCTAAGTCTACTGTCCGGCGGGTTTAATTTTTCCTAAGTCATGTGCCTTAATATTTCCTAATGTTTTTAGCCCTTTTATTTTCCCGGGCCTAGCCTCTCTGACACCATCTAAATCTGACGGTGGGCACATCTTCTCATAGGGTGTGTCAGAGGCTTGCGACTATGCGACCACCATTGATTTCCTTTATGACGTATCCTTTCTTTGAAATGGGTCCACATGCCATGTAAGCATAGTTGGCATTCTTTAATTGGTCCGCGTAACTGTGAGCTGGACATTCTGTCAGGTGAGCCCAGTATCTCAATGTGAAGATTCAAGATCTATGGTGGGTGCATGATCTCAAGGAATCTTTGGAGCCCTTGAGATTATACGTCGGCTGTCTGATCTTCCATGTGTTAAGGGCTGACAGATGGTGGGTCTGATGTACCACATGGTGCTGACTTGATTTTTCCTGATTGGTCAAGGTATTGATGATTCAGAGATGTGTCAGTGGGACCTGGTTGCCGACGTGTTTTGAGGGCCCTGACATTCACAAAGGATCTATGGCTGGCGTAAGTTCTCATGAGATTTGTCAGAGATATGAGATCTTGCACCTGTCATTGATTTTTCTTTTCTCAGGCACTGATGAGGGTGGGTCTTGTATGTTAGAGGGAGCTGACGTGCGCATTTTTCATTGGTGTTGACTGTTGGCGTGGACATGGAATTTTTAGGGTTTCATGACTGTTGTAAAGATTAACGTAAGCCACCCGATCTGCTAGGAAATAAAGGGATCTATGGTCATGTTTTAAACCAAAGCTTGTATCCGTTGTTTTTCAAATTCAAATTGTTTTTATAGGGTTTGGAGATAGTGCACCGAATGAAGCCATATTGCAGGACCGTTTTTTATCATTCTAGCTTGGTTGTGGGTGAGATTTTATGAGAAAGGTCTTGGTGGTTGTTCCAGCATGAATTTTTGTGTCCTTGGGCTAGTACAGGGTCAGATCTGTTGAAGAATTTGATGATTATTTTTTATCTTACTAGCCTTGTGCTTGGAGCCTGTCTTGTCTGGCTTTCATTCTTTTTGTTGAGTTAGGTAGTTTTGAAATGGTTGCTTTGAATGGTCATCAGTGCTTGTTGAAATCCTTGAGATAAAAGGATTTTTCATGATCATTCAAAGGCATTGGGAGTTAGGTGTTCAAAATTTTTTTGCTTGGTGAGCCCTATTCTCAGTCAAGGGTTGTAATATTTTTTGATTCAGTGTTGTTGATGAGAGAAGAAAGTTGCAGGTCTAAGCTATAATTTTCAAGCAGGGTGTCTTGTGATTCATTATATACACAGAAGTAATTCATCATACTTAATGCAAATATCTGGTTCTTATCTCTCCTTTGTGTCAAGTCAAGTAAGCTTTGAGTTTTCTAACTCATTACATATTGTTCTTATGTATGTATCTTCATTCTTGAGTTCTGATCTAGGATTAGATTAAACTATACTCTAGATGGGATATAGGTTTGCCCTTGTCTATGTAAGGATGTTTTGTAAGCAATAAAGATTAGGATAAATGTATTTATGGCTATGAATTCTCAAGTATTCTCAAATTTGTGTGTCTTTGTGTCTAAGGACTCTTTCCCAATGGATGAGGCATTGGCCTAAATGAGTATCTCTCTTGTTAACATACATTGATTGAGGTTATTACATTCCAAAATCTTAAAATCAATAACCTTTCTAAGCTTTAAGTTGTTGGTTGTGTGGTTTTGTCACCGTATAGTAATGGAGAGTCAATGAATGTGAGGCTAGCATTTAGTACTTTCTTACTATCAATCTGTTGTTTAGACCCAGTCTTTGGTGTGTGAAGTATAGTTTTCACTGGGTTAGGTGCACCCACCTTCATTTTGCAGAGCCAGAAGTGAAGAGGGCAGTCTTGTCCCTATAGTTGGTCCAGTTACCCTAAGATTCTTATACATTTTGGAACTAACCAATCCTAAAATCAACCTGAGGGTATATTGGCAGCCTAAGAGCATAAGCATCCATTTTGAACACCAACACGTTATTCTTGCTGCGAAGCTTATCCTTACATTATTCATGGTACTTGGCCCACAAAATTTTTCAGTGGTTCTCAGTACTCATTTATTGGTTTTGGTTAATGTGTTTACATATTTAAAGACTAAAGTGTGACTTGGCTTCGGTATCATAGGTTATGTGTGCACCCTCTCAATCTCTTTGAGAACATAGTTGAGAAAGCTTGCTTCGTAAACTTTGATATATCTCTCAACTACAATGTTAGTATTCGAATCGTAGAGCTCGTGATAGCAGTCTTATATCTCAAAGCTTAATGCAAAGAATCAAATCATTTTTTTTAAACATTAAAAAAATATCATATTTAAAATGTTCTAACACGTTCCTTTTTTACAATTATTAACGTTGGTATTAATAACGTTTTCTACTATTAATAGATATACATTATAAAATTAATAAGTCTTTGTTATTAACGATGGTTTCTTTCTTCTACTACAATTTGTTTTAATTAATTTGAATCATTATTGTTAGTCCTAAAACTGAGATAACGTCTTCCTGGTTTATTGTTTATTTTGGTAAACAAGGAACGTATATTTCAGACCATTGTCTATTTTCTATTTAGTATCTTGCAAGTGTTTTAATGATAAATTCTTTAAACTATAGATTTATCTAAATGCTCTGAAGTAGTATCGTCTTCCATATCTTCAGCCATAAGATTCCTTAACCTTTTTTTGGCAAAGTAGATAAATTTTATCTCGCACTAGAGCCATTTTTTTTCTAGCGTATTATTTGGCCTCTTCTTCTATTTTGATTAAACAAATCCAATTTAACTATTCAACATTGTTCAATTTATCTATTTATTAGATATTTCTCTCTTTCATATTCCTTTTCTCACTTCTCACTCCTTGTTTTTTAAGCATTTAAGAAAATTTCAAAATTTTCTTAAAATCTCTCTTTGTTCAAATTTCATAATTATAATTTTTTTATCTTTATCTTATCATAATGTCTAATCAAATTCCAAAAATTTAACTTACTAGCTCTAACTATCATCAATGGAAGATGCATGTTTCCTTCCTCTTCCATTTTAAACATTTACTTGAAGTTTCCACAGATGTGACTCTTGAACCAGTAGCCTCTGCTTCTCAAGCTGCCAAAGATGCATGGAAAGGTAAGAACGATGAAGCACTTGGTCTAATTTGACTCTCCATCAGTCCCAATCTCTATGTATTGATTGGACATTGTACCAAAGCTCATGTGGCATGGGACATCTTAAAGCAAAACTATGATACCTCCTCCAAATCACGTAAGATTAAGCTCCAAGACAACTTGGAAGACCCAAGGTATACAAATTTTAAATCTATGGATGAATTTTTACTCAAGTTTGATGTTATTAGAACTCAGTTAAATGGTTTAAATGTTACTCTTATAGATATTATATTGATTACTATAATTCTTAAGAAATGTCTCCCTAAGGAGTTTCAACAATTTATCACTAATATCCACTCTCATCTTGCTATTTCTAGTTTAGCTCCTTTTTTAACTTATCCTATTTTTCAAAATTTGTTGCATCAAGAGGAGGAAAAATTATTGCAATTTGGTACTATTAAATCTTTTGAACATGCTTTTGTATCTAAAACTCAATATCACAATAATAAGTCTCATACTAATCATCATAACAATAACCATTCTAATAACAAATATAATTATCATAACAATAACAATAATCATCATAATAATGGTTCTTCAAATAATAATTATAATCATTCAAACAACAGGTCTAATTCTAGGCCATCATATAACAACAATAATTACAATAATCAACAAAATCGGAAACCACATTATACTTATTGTGGTAAAGATGGTCACCTAGCTAATGATTGTTTTAAAAAGAAAAATGATAAGAAGCCAATGAATAACAATAATCAAAATAAATTTCAAGGTAATCAATCTCGTCATGCTTTTACTACTTGTTATAAAACTTCTCATGCATTAGAATGGATTAATGATAGTGGCACTTCTCATCACGTTACATCTCATAGAGAAGTTTTTTATTCTTTGCTACCCGATACTACTATTATTACTATTCAATTAGTTGATGATAGTAGTTGCAAAGCTGATGGAGTTGGTGATGTTAATATTCCAAATGGAAAATTACACAATGTTCTTTATGTTCCTAAATTGAAATCCAATCTTCTTTCAATTTCTCAATTATGTCAATATTACAAAGTTGAATTTCATAAGGATATGTGCTCTATTATTGATCTTAACACTGATCTTGTTGTTGCTAATGCTAAGTTGGATCATGATAACTTTCTTAAATTCTATGAGTTTACCTCTTCTAGGTACTCTTTGAAAGTGAATATTGATTTCAATAGATGGCATGAAAGGCTTGGCCATTTGAATTATAATTATATATCTAGATTGCTAAAATGTAACATGGTTGAAGGATTACCTCCTCTTGTTCCATCTAAAATTACATGCACAGGGTGCATGAGTGGAAAAATGAAAAGGGAGCCCTTTCCCCATACTACTTCTTGGAGGGTGTCTCATAAGTTACATCTTATTCATAGTGATCTTTTGGGTCCAATGGAGAACAACTCAATACAAGGTTCAAAGTATTCTCTTACCTTTGTGGATAATCTCACTAGAATAATTTGGATTTATTTCTTGCATACTATAGATCAAATTCTTGACACATTTTCTAAATTTCATATGTTTGTAGAAAGACAATCTGGTTCCAAACTTAAAATTCTTAGAACATATAATGGTACTGAATATGTTAACAATGCATTTCATTCTTATTTGAGATCTTTTGGTATAAAACATGAGCTTACTATTTCTTATACACCACAACAAAATGGTGTGGCAGAAAGGAAGCATATAACTATTGTATAAATGGCTAGATGTATGTTGCATGTAAAAAATATTCATTACAAGTTATGGGCTGAAGCAATGGCTTGTGCCACTTATATTCTTAATAGAACTCCTACTAAAGCTTTGAAATATATTACTCCCAAGGAAGCATGGTTTGGTAGAAAACCAAATTTACAATATTTGAGAATTTTCAGATCTATTGCATATGTTCACACACCCAAACAAAAAAGGCACAAATTAGATTCTAAATCTTCTTCATTTATTTTTGTTGGGTATGATGAATTTACTAAAGGTTGTAGAGTTTATGATCCTACTACTAACAAGGTGCATATTGCAAGAGATGTTGTTATTGTAGAAAATGAAGTACATGATTGTTCCAAGGCCAAAGATGATGAATTTAAAGGGGGTATTCTTGACCTCATGGAGGACCAACCTCCTATTCTAAACCTTACTCCTAATGCACCTATTTTTATTCCTACTAGTATTAAAAAAGATGATGATGATAGTAACAATGTTTCTACTCCTCATAGTGATAATTTTTCTCATAATGATGGTAATTATGTTCATAATAATGTTGATGAATTTACTCCTCATAGTGATGATGAAAATGATGAATTTACTCCTCATAGTTATGTTTCCATTACTTCTAAGAGAAATCCTAAATGGTTTAAAGATTTAATTAATTAAGGTGATAATTACATTTCTAGAATGGGTGGTCTTAGACCTAGGAGACTTAATTATTGTAACTATGCTTTAATGTCTTCTCTTATGCATTCTAATGATCCTCAAACTTTTTCTCAAGCTAAAAATCAACCTCATTGGAAAATTGCTATGCAAGAGGAATATGATAGTTTAATTTTTAATAATACTTGGGATTTAGTTCCTTTACCTCATGGTAAAAATTTAGTTTCATGCAAATGGTTATATAAAAATAAGTTGAATGCCAATAAGGAAATTAGTAAGTTTAAAGCTATATTAGTAGCAAGAGGTTTTTCTCAAGTTGAAGGAATAGACTATAATGAGACCTTTTCTCCCATTGCAAAAATACCTACCATTAAAGTTGTTCTTTATTTAGCTACAAAAATGAATTGGCCTATTCACCAAATGGATGTTAAAAGTGCCTTTTTAAATGGTAATTAGCATGAAGAAATCTACATGTCTCAACCTCCCAGTTTTATTAAAGAAGGTCATGAACATCTAGTATGCAAACTAAATAAATCTATCTATGATTCAAAACAATCTCCTAGAGAGTGGTACTCTAAAATTAATGCTTTCTTTATTTCTCAAGGTTTTTCTAGAAGTAAAAATGATCCTAACTTGTATATCAAGCATAGTGAAGATGAGATTATTATTATCATTCTTTAAGTTGATGATTTGATTCTTACCTCTAGTTCTAACCATTTAATTTTTTATATTAAGTTCCAACTTAATCAAAAATTTCAAATGACTGATTTAGGACATTTACATTATTTCTTAGGAATGCAAATTTGGAAAACCCCTAAGGGTATTTATATCTCTCAAAGTAAATATGCTAAAGATCTTCTAGATATATTTCATATGAATGATGCTAATCATGTTTCTATTCCATGTGAATTAGGAACTAAGTTAATGATAGATATGCAATTTCCATTCATAGATGCTACTCCTTATAGAAAACTTGTAGGTAGTTTAAATTATCTAACTCTCACTAGACTTGATCTATCTTTTAGTGTCGGTTTAGTTTCAAGATTCATGTCCAAACCTATACAAAAACACTTCAAAATTGCTAAAAGAATATTACAATACATTAAAGGTACTATTAACTTAGGATTATTTTGTTGGCAATTTGGCTAATGTGGATGCATAGATGTTGTCATTATGGCAACATATGATCTCTACTAAGAGCGTAGAATCTAGAATGTAAGTATGGCAAGTTGAAGGAAGAAATTGTCTAAGTATGGATACAGTGATCCTGACAGAGCACCCGATGAAGATTTAGTTGGTGACGTCCATTGGAGCAATATTTTTGTTTGTGTAGTTAATCAAAGCTTCTAAAAAGTATGAGGATACCTCATCTCAGTGTGTATAAAGTTTGGATCAGTACGGATGGAGTTATTCAAAGTTTACCGAAGACAATTTTGCACACAGAACAGTTTTGGAGACAGTATTAGCGAAAGAGTTAAGGGATTATTTTGCTTGTCAAAATAATGACTTAACATTATGAAGGGATAACATCCTAGATTTTTACCCTTGGATAAAGATTTTGGAAGCTGACCATATGAAGTTATTAGCTCTAATAACTCATATATTAGGCATACTTGAAATGTAATGAGTATGATGTTTTTTTTGAAAAGAAAGAAAAGGATAACTTGCAAAAGTTGTATATTGTGATAGCAGCAAAGGCTATTGATGCGAAGTTGTAAGAAGTACCATATTATAGTCAGAAACATTTTGTATTACTTGTTTGGGTAGTGAGCTTAGCTGGTGATCAAGTTTTGTAATCTAACTCCTAACAGGGTTAAGGCTTCTAACAAGGCCTAAAGTCCTTTAACCAGGACAGATCTACTATACATTGTAAACAGACTCTTAACAGGGTCTAATATCCCTAACAGGATACTTTTGATTAGTGATCTTTGTGGGTACCATCCCCACTGGGGTTTTCCATTGGCCAGGGTTTCATCGAGAACATATCATGTGTTATGAGTTCTTTCTATTTACTACTATGTCTGTTAATTAGCTTGATAATCTTTGTATGCACTAATGTAATCTGTTATATCCATAAGTGGGAAAAAATAAAAGTTTGTGAAATACTGATTCACCCCCCCCCCCCCCTCTCAGTATTTCCTATTTATAACAATTGGTATCAGAGCACAATTACTCAGAGAAGGAACATTCAAGGAAAGCTTAACAGCTTGAGTAAGATCTCTATAGATATGGATCAACTTCAAAAAAATCTTGAAGAAGCTCTTGAACAGATTGATATGCTTATTGATGAAAGAAACTCCTTAAGAAGAAAGTATGAAGATGCAAATAATGTTATTGACAAATTAAAAGGTAAGATTGAAGATTTGAAATCTGAAAAGGAATCTGATATTCTTGTTAAAGATTGTGATGAATTAGAAAAAGAAAATGAGATCCTTAAGCATGAACTGAAGATAGTAAATCTGAAGCTTAGTATGAAAGATGGAAATTTGAGATCTGATAATGAAAAATTGAAAATTGAGAATGAAGATTTGAGATCAAGACTTGAAAAGGTAACATCCAAATCTGAAAAAGTAAAAGTGTAGTATGCAGAACTTGAGAAGTATAATAAAATTGTGAAAGGTGAATTGACTCAATCTAAACAACAACTTGAAAGGCTATATTATAATGGTGATAGGATTGAAAAACAAATTTCTTTTGGAGAACCATTCTTTGATAAGATTGGATTTGGATTTAGTATGTTTAGAACAAATCATGAAAGTAAGAAGCCAAATCTGAAGACATCTGAAAGTATGGAGGAAATGAAGCTAGATGATAACACATTGGAAGATCCACCTAAAGAAGAACCACCTAGAGAGAAAGAAGAATCAAAGCAAGAAGAATCAAAACAGGAAGAATCATCTAAAGGTATGCAAAGAGAATTCAAAGGTAGATGTTTTTATTGTAATACTATTGGGCACATGAAGAGAGATTGCACAGGTAAGTAATTTAAACCTCTTAATGGACATTGTTATAATTGTCATGGTTTTGGACATAGAGCTAACGAATGTAGAAGACCTAAAGTAATTTTGAATAATTATGATAATAGAATGATTGGGAATACTAACAATGCAGATAAGAAATCTATTGAAGAAATGAATAAAAGAAAAGTGGTAGTATGTTTTAGATGCAACAAAGTAGGACATATTGCTAGAAATTGTAGGTCACAGATTAACTAGAAAGGACAGAGATTTGGAAACAATGGAATCATTTGTCAGATATGCAAAAAGTTTGGACACTCAACAAGAGTTTGCAAAATGAATAATGGAGGTTATCATCATAACCCTAACCCTAGGAACAATGCAAGAAGGAATGAAAATGTAGGAAACAAAGAGAAAGGTTGTTGTAGTAATAAAGATGAAGTAAAATTTGATAAAGGCATAGATCAAGGAGGTATATTCAGCACTAAAAGTAGTTAGGAAGGTAATGTATCTAATGGTAAGGATGAATCTTTACCTGACCCTTCTTTAAGTACTTAAATTATGTAAGTTTCTGTAATTTAGGACTTAGGATTAGTGTAGATTAGGAATTTGAATGAGTTAAGTTTTGTGCAATTAGATATAGGTTTGTTATGTTTTACTAATTCTATGGTTAAGTGTGCAAAAGAAATATTGTGTTTTGCGAGGTCACAAATTTTTTTATGGTTGCAGGTTTGCAGAATCAACTTTTTGAGGTTATAGCGGCAAAATGAATGAATGCGATGTCAGATCGAGTTAATGAAGATATATTGCAGCATGGAGACTTCACTAAGATAAAAAAATACTATGGTCTATATGGATCATTTGATAGATTAAATTTTGAAAATTCAATGATTACACATATGATTTTGACAGATAAGAAATTTCACACTATTCATGGTAAGATCCTAGAAGATTTCTATAACAGACTTGTGAATAGAAAATAGAGAGCACAAGAAGAGGACACAAAGATGAGAGAACATGTAATCAAATAGTTCTGTGAAGTTGAGGATGAAGATCATTTGAAGAGAATCTTGAAGCCTCTTGGAACTTTATTGAGAACTAAGAGAAGAACAATTCTTATAATGGGAGGCAAAAAGGAGGAAGTACAGAAAGAGATTGAGCAAGCAGTAATGCAAGTTCTTGCAAATATAGTTGCAAGAAAGCATGTTGAATCATATCCTCAATAGAAGCAATCAGAGGAACATCATGCAGAGGAACTTGGTATTGAAGAAGTCCCATCTTCTTCACATATCAATATTAGCCAAGAATCAATGGACATTGAAGGCACCAAAGTGACACTAGAGTCAGATGATGTAGTGTTTTGTGATCTAGGAAACATTGTTGACAATTTGGCTTTAGGAGAGCAAGAGAAGGTTACAGAATCATAAAAGGATACAGAGGTAGAGGAAGCACCAACTATATCAGAATCAGTTCCAGCAAAGCAGACAGTTAAAGGTAAACAAATTTTGACAGAGGTCACTACCTCTAGTGCACCTTCTATACCAGTTGAAGACATTAGCACACCTAAAAGTAAGAAGAGACAAATTGGTTCAATTTTTGAAGACCTTGGAAAAGAGGTTGAAGATGATGATCAGCTTGAGTTCATCACATCTCTTAATAAAATTATTGGAAAGAATAAGAAGGTGAAGGACCTTGAAGGAAAAGTTAGAGTTTTGATAGAGAAACTTGAGAGTGTGATTAGCACTAAGGTATTTGACTAAGATCCGCTTGAGAAAGCTAAAATGGTAATGAACTCTTTTGACTCTAAATTTTCTAACTTGAAGGATATTGCTAGAATAAAAGCTCAGGAAGCTTATGAAGCATAAATGCAACAAAATATAAGTGTAAATATTTGAAATGATATTGGTAATTTGGATGTATGTATAAAGAATTTGAGGAAACATTTTGAGACTGGAAAGAGTTTGTATATACAATGCACAAAATTAGAAATCCTAACAGTTGAAGAAGATAAGAAGATCAGAGAGAAGATAGATGAAATTACAGCTGAGACAAACAACTTGACAAGCACTAATGTAAAGATAAGTTCTGTGGAGAAGAACATAAGGAAGTTAAATGATGAAATTAGAATGTTAGCAGAGGAGAAGAATAGAAAGATGATCAGGATAAACATCTTGAGAGAGCATGTCTCAATCAAGACCTCAATTGTTGAAGACCAAATTGAGGAGTGTCTTTCAGCAAAGACATCTTTTCAAAAGTTTAGCTTTAATTCCTTGCAAGCTTGTCAGATAGCAGCATACAGATTGAGTACTTTACTCAATGTTGCTAAATCCATCAAGAAGATATGGGAGAAAGATTTTGAAACATGGAAGTCAAAGTTTGGCGACTATGTTGCAAGCCTACTGGCTTTGCAATAGCTGACAACAAGGTATCAAGTTTTTTTTTGAAATTTTTGTACACCCTATCTTTATCATTGTTGTCAAAGGGGGAGAGATAGCTGAAAATTGATAATATGTTGAGGAAGGATACTCATAGGGGGAGCTATTCTATGGAGTATAATATTGTATATGTTTTGTATAACATTTGGCCACAATTTTGTGTAAGTGTTTTGAAGTTTTGTTTGCACACTTAGCCAATTTTCCCATATGTTGCCACCAATGACAAAGGGGGAGATTGTTGGCAATTTGGCTAATGTGGATGCATAGATGTTGTAATTATGGCAACATATGATCTCTACTGAGAGCATAGAATCTGGAATGCAAGTATAGCAAGTTGAAGGAAGAAATTGTCTAAGTATGGATATAGTGATCTTGACAGAGCACCCGATGAAGATTTAGTTGGCAACATCCACTAGAGCAATATTTTTATTTGTGTAGATAACTGAAGCTTCTACAGAGTATGATGATACCCCATCTCAATGCACATAAAGTTTGGATTAGTACAGATGAAGTCATTCGAAGTTTAATGAAGACAGTTTTGCAAACAGAACAGTTTTGGAGACAATATTAGCGAAAGAGTTAAGGGATTATTTTTCTTGTCAAAATAATGACTTAACATTATGAAGGGATGACATCCTAGATGTTTACCCTTGGATAAAGATTTTGGAAGCTGACAATATGAAGTTATTAGCTCTAATAACTCATATATTAGGCATACTTGAAATGTAATGAGTATGATGTTTTTTGTGAAAAGAAAGAAAAGGATAACTTGCGAAAGTTGTATATTGTGATAGCAGAAAAGGCTATTGATGTGAAGTTGTAAGCAATACCATATTATAGTTAGAAACATTTTGTATTACCTATTTGGGTAGTGAGCTCAGCTGGTGATCAGGTTTTGTAATCTAACTCCTAACAGGGTTAAGGCTTCTAACAAGGCCTAAAATCCTTTGACCAGGACAAATCTACTATACATTGTAAACAAACTCTTAACAAGGTCCAATATCCCTAATAGGATACTTTTGATTAGTGATCTTTGTGGGTACCATCCCCACCGGGGTTTTCCCTTAGCCAGGGTTTCCTTGAGAACATATCATGTGTTATGAGTTCTTTCTATTTACTGCTATGTCTGTTAATTAGCTTGATAATCTTTGTATGCACTAAAGTAATCTGTTATATCCATAAGTGGGAAAAAGTAAAAGTTTGTGAAATACTAATTCACCCCCCCCCCCCCTCTCAGTATTTCCTATTTCTAACATATTTTATGATACAAATTCTAATTTTTATTTAAAAGGTTTTACTTATTCAAATTTAGGTGGAGACCCCAATGATGGAAAATCTACTTTTGGGTATTGTTTTTCTCTTGGTTCAAGTGTTATATCTTGGAAAAGTAAAAAAGATCAATTTGTTTCTCTATGTTCTACCAAAGCTGAATATAAAAGTTGTACTCATGCCTCTAAAGAATCTTTATGGTTTAGAAGAATACTTGAAGATTAGGGTCTACCTCAACAAGAACCTACACCATTGTATTGTGACAATTAAAGTGCAATAGCCTTGGCAAAGAATCTAGTTTTCCATGCAAAGTCAAAGCACATTTCACTCTGCCACCACTTCATTAGAGAACACATTGTAGAAAAGAAAGTTTCCCTCATCTATTGCAAAGGTGAAGATCAAGTTGCAGATATTTTGACAAAACCTCTTTCTAGAGAGAAATTTGAATTTCATTGTAACAATTTGGGTTTGATACCCCTTGATGTAATTACCCCAAGTAAATATTAAAGGGGGGTGTTAGAATTTAATCTTTCCTTGGTAAAATATGTATTTAAAGGATAAACCAAGGTATCCTATATTGTATTTGGCCTCTAGTCCAAGTAGGAGGACATGTCATTTTTTGTAATTCTTTTAATAAGGAAAATAGATATTCCTCTTTAAGAGGAATCTCACATTTGTCACACACACAATATGAATGTGGCATTCATCTAAGATGTGAGTTACATGCAAACTCCTCCACTCATCTCTACTTAAGAGATGCCTCTCACACACTTGCTCAATTATCTTCTCTATTCTCTCATTCTTTCTCTCCATATTGTAATAAGCTTTGAGCTTCATTTCTCTCTTCTTCCTTAGGCTTTGAGCCTCTATCATTATTCACAAGGGGTTTTTTCTTGCTTTTCCCCTTTCAAATCCTTGTGTTCTTGCCTTGTTTCTTGGAACATTTTTGTGAGCTTGTATTTGATCTCTTGAAGTAAAATCTCTCTATCTCTATCTCTTAGTGTTTGGTAAATTTCTATCATTGCATACTCTCTTGGATTATTTCCTTACCTTTTTCATTTTACTTTATGATTCTAACAAATCTACATAGGTTCCACCAAGGAGACACATAAGCCATGCAAAGTCCAAGACTTTCTCACACATGTGTGAGAAACTGATGGAATATGGATGAAGTGACTGAGAGGGGGGGGGGTGAATCAGTCAACCATAAAAACACTTCACAATTAATTCTTTGCAGATCCCTTAGGATATCTTAACACTGTTATCTGTTTTAGCACTCGGTAAATAGATTGCAGTAACTTTGAAGATGCAGAAAGTATTATCAATATTATCTTTAGATATTCATCAGCACATGTATATGATTGAGAAAGCAATTAAGAATACAAGAGACACAAGATTTAACGTGGAAACCCAATATGGGAAAAACCACCAATGTATCTAGATACTGATTTTCACTTTTCTGAAGTGATGCCCGGTTAGAAGCCAACCCGGTAAAAGGTTACAAAACACACTGTTAGGTGTGACCTTGTTAGAGGATTTAAAACACCCTGCAAGGAGTGGCCTGGTAAGAGGTCTTGAAAAGAATTCAATGGAATTGTCACCTTGTTAGAGGATTTACATTATGGTTGTTAAACCAACTCGGTTAAGAGATTTAGAATTCACTGTTACAATGATAAGAAGGTAACAATGAGAAAGTAACCTGTATAATAATGCAACTGTCTTGCTGATTACAGATCTCTGTTCTGCATAATTCTAATCTTTTCTGATCAAATAAATCTCTGCTGCTCCTCAAGGATATCTGAACATCCTTCACAAATTCGCATATACCTTTCCTTCTTTTCTTCTGTAAATCTTCTGCTGTGTTATTGTTTACTTTTCACATTTGACCTTTTATTTATATGATTTTGGATTAGTCAAATCGACATTATTTAGTATAACAGTCGGCTGAATTAAGTAAACTCTATTTGCAAAAATCCTTCAAGGGCCGACAGTGCTCAGTGACCATATCTTTCTATAATCTTTCGGTGACCGAGGGAACTCGGTAAACACCGACAATTCTTTACCTTTGATAACCGACAGAACTCGGTAAACACTATCTTTTCTCGATGACCGACTGAACTCGGTAAACACTATCTTTTCTTCGGCAACCGAGTGAACTCGGTAAATACTACTTTTCTTCGATAACCGAGTGGACTCGGTAAATACTACTTTTCTTCGATAACCGAGTGGACTCGGTAAGCATTAATATTCCTGTCTGGCAGACCGACTGAGCTCGGTAGGAGCTGATTGCTGCGGACTATGACATAGTGTGACATCAAAGACAATACATAATTGAGTATCAATTTCCTTCAGACAATTGTTTCCAACAATCTCCCTCTTTGGCATTGATGGCAACACAATATGTCATATCATAAGAAATTTGAAAGAGTTAGCTCGGTTTAGATTCAAATCTCCCTCTGTCAGCAAACTTTCTGTATCCTGAAAATTCTTCCTTCTGACTATTTGAAAATTTCTTGAAGTAATAGCAAAGACATAGCAAACACTCCCTCTTTGACAACACATGCCAAAGATAATTCTCATATTACCGGTGAAATTTAATGTACCTCAAGTACTGATTCATATGCAATGATTCCTTTAATATGCCGCATCAATAAGTTGATTTTCAATCATGTTCAGGTTGATGCATCACTAAAACTGTATTTAGTGAGCCTCGGATAGGGGAATGACCCCTAACTTACCTCTTAGATACATAAATGCATCCTTAGGTAATGGTTTGGTAAAAATGTCTGCAATCTATTCTTTTGTATGAATATATTCTAATCTGATTTCCTTGTCCTGCACCAATTCTCTGACAAAGTGATATTTAATAGCAATGTGCTTGGTTTTGGAATGCATCACTGGATTCTTAGAAATGTTTATTGCACTGGTATTGTCACAAAATATAACAACTGGTTCTTTGATTTCAACCTTCATACCTTCTAATAGCTGTTTAAACCAAACAATATTTGAACAGTTTACTGCAGCAGCAACATATTCTGCTTCAGCTGTGGATTGAGATGTGCAATTCTGCTTTTTACTAGTCCAGGATACCAGTCTTTTTCCAAGAAAAAATGCTCCACCACTTGTACTTTTTCTGTCATCAATGTTTCCTACCCAATCAGCATCAGTAAACACTTTCAAGTCTAGATTGCCTCCAATTTTATACCACAAACCATACTCTTCAGTTCCTTTTAAGTATCTTAAGATTCTTTTGATTGCCATCATGTGATTTTCCTTTGGTTTTGCTGAGAATCTAGCTACTATACCGACTGCTAAGGCAATATCAGGTCTTGTATGTACCACATACTGCAATTTTCCAATCATAGATCGGTATAGGGTCTGATCAACTTCTTTTGAATCATCATTTTTGGTAAGTTTCAGTCCAGTACACATGGGTGTACCAACTGGTTTTGAATCTTCCATACCAAACTTCTTAAGTATCTCCTTAATGTATTTGGATTGAGTAATGTATATACCATTCTTGCTTTGCTGAATTTGAAGACCAACAAAGAATTTTATTAAACCAAACATAGACATTTCAAATTCTCTGTTCATTTGCTTTGAAAATTCTTTGCACTGATCCTCATTCCCTGTAAATATAGTATCATCCACAAATATTTCTGCCAATACAATTTTGTCATTCGGTCCTTCTTTAATATACAGATTACTGTTATCATTAGCTCTTTTGAAATTAATCTGGATCAAATAGTTATGGAGTCTTTCATACCATGCTCTAGGAGCTTGTTTTAGACCATACAATGCTTTGTGTAACCTGCAGACCATGTCCCTTTTATCTGGATCAACAAAACCTTCAGGTTGTTCAATGTAGACTTCTTCATCAAGAATTCCATTGAGAAATGCAGATTTTATATCCATCTGATATACCTTAAATCCTTTGTGTGCTGCATAAGCAAGTAGAGTTCTTACACCTTCTAATCTTGTAATAGGAGCAAAGGTTTGTCCATAATCTATACCTTCTTCTTGAGAATAACCTTTACATACCAGTCTAGCTTTGTTTCTAGATACTTGACCATCTTCATTCAGCTTATTTCTGAATACCCATTTTGTTCCAATTACATTCTTATCTTTAGGTCTGGGTACAAGACTCCAAGTTTTGTTCTTTTGTATTTGTTCTAATTCTTCATTCATTGCTTCAATCCAACTTTCATTCTCCAATGCATCTTTGATATTTCTAGGTTCAAAATCAGTAAGCAGACATGTACCTTTTAGCTTGCTTCTTGTCATAGTACCATCTGATTTGTTTCCAATGATTTGATCTGGTGTATGATGTCTTCTGACATATTTGGCTAGTATAGGTTCCTTGCCTTTTGAATGATTCATGCTGTTGTCTTCTAGGATCTCTTCTTCAGGTTGCTCGGGCTCGGTAGATATTTGCTTGGTAACTTCAGGCTGAGACTCGGTCTGAATTTCTTCCTGTGACTCGGTTTGAACTTCTTCCTGTGACTCGGTTTGTGACTCGGTAATTGTGCTCGGCTCGGTAGATATAGCTTCCTTATTGATAGTTGTATCTGTCAATGTTTCAGGTTCAATGTAAACAAATCTTCTGTAGTTCTTAGGTTCCCTTTTGCTTTCTTCCTCAGTCTTTTCTGCAAACTCATCAAATTTTACATGTATACTTTCTATGACTTTGTGAGTAGATAAGTTCAGACATTTGTATGCCTTGCTTTTGCTAGAATATCCTAGGAATATTCCTTCATCACTTTTCACATCAAATTTATTTCTTCTGGATTCTTTTAAGATATAACACTTGCTACCAAATATTTTCATGTAACTTACATTAGGTTTATAGCCATACCATAATTCATAAGGAGTTTTGAATGTGTCTTTCTTCAGTTGTACTCGGTTCAAGGTATGAACTACAGTGCTGATAGCTTCCTTCCAGTACTTTATAGCGATGTTCTTTTCTATCATTAGAGTCCTTGCACAATCCATAATAGATCTATTTCTTCTTTCTGCTATTCCATTCTGCTCAGGAGTTCTAGGAGCTGATACCTGTCTTTTGATTCCTCTTTCAATGCAGAAGTTGTTAAAATCATGGGAGATGAATTCACCACCTCTGTCTGATCTTAAGCATTTCAATCTTTTCCCTGTTTCTTTTTCTACTCTTGCTAAGTACCATTTGAACTTTTCAAATGCTTCTGATTTTTCTCTTAAATACATAACAGTCATCATTCTAGAATAATCATCAACGAAAAGAATAAAGAATTTATCTCCAGTATAGCTTTGTATTCCAATAGGTCCACATAAATCAGTATGCACAATTTCCAAAATTTCTTTAGACTGATAGTTCTTACTTTTGAAACTAGTTTTACTCATTTTGCCAATCTGACAATTCTTACATAGACCAGTGTCAGGTTTCTTCAAAGTAGGAATGCCTCTAACCTTCTTGAATTTGCTTATTTTTATCATGTTATCAAAATTCACATGACATAACCTTTTGTGCCATATCCAACTTTCTTCTATTTGAGCAATAAGGCATGAATATTCATTGAGATCAAGATAAAATAAGTTACCTTTTGTTTGTTTGCCTGATCCAATGAGTTTTCCTTTTCCATCCAGCAGTCTTGCTTGACCATTCATGAATTCAACCTTGAAACCAGTGTTGATTAGCTGTGCTACACTTAAAAGATTATGTTTTAGTCCTTCAACCCAGTAAGCATTATCACATATGAGTTCTTTGGTTAATGAGATTCTTCCTTTTCCTTTTATACAACAAGGTTCATTGTTTCCAAATCTTACATTACCATTGTCACAGTCTTCTAGATATTCAAATTTTGTCTTGTCACCAGTCATGTGGTGTGAACATCCGCTGTCTATTATCCATATATCATCTTTGCTTATATGAGAAATAAGTGCCATTTTATCTTCATCATCATCAGATTCATCTTTTATAGCAATAAAGACAATTTCTTCTTCACTATCATCAGAATCTTTAGCCATAAAACATGATTTCTTACCTTTATCCTTGTATGATTTGAAATTCTTTTTGCCATAGTACTTGTGACTTCTCTTTTCTTCTTTGACTTGCTTGTTTGGGCACCTAGCTGCAATATGTCCAATTTCTTCACATGAAAAATAGATTAAAGGAGTTTTACCTTTATATTTACCTTTCCCTCTAGAGTACTTCTTTGCAAGTAATGCTTCTACAATTTCAAGATCACTATCAGAACTTTCTTCTGATTCTTCTTCACTTTCTGACTGAACTTCTTTAATTTTCTTGTTCTTCTTTAGTGAAACCTTGGCCTCAAATGCTGATTCAATATTTTTGGAACTAGGAACATAGTTATCATAGTTGTCTAATTCAAAAGCTGTCAATCTTCCAACTAAAGCATCCAAAGTTATATTGTGGTTTGTTTCACATCTTCTTTCTTGAATAGCTGATACTCTTATTGCATAGATAGGGAGTAGTGTTCTGAGTACCTTACTTATAACAGTCTCATCTGAGATTGTTCCTCCAGAAGCTCTAATTGCACTTACACTTGCTTTGATTCTTTCAACATATTTTGCAATGTTTTCATCTTCCTTCATATTCATCTTGTCAAACTGTCCTCTTAGGCTTTCTACTTTGGCTCTCTTCACATTTGCATCACCACCATATATTTTCTTCAGTGCCACCCACATTTCATATGCAGTGGTGCAGTCTTTAATATCATCAAATTCTTCATAGCTGAGAGCAGATGCAATGTCTATCATCATGGTGTTGTGAGTCTTTTTATCTGCAATGTCTTCAACAGTTAATGCGCCATTAGGAATTGTGTATTCTTCATCAATGTATTTGCATCCTGAATCACCAATGGAAGCCAGATGAAGTCGCATGAGACCTTGCCATGCTGAAAAGTTATCTCTGTTAAGCTTTGGAATTTCCCTCTTGTAAGACATCCTGATCTTTAGCTTAGGTCCTTGAAACCCTTCCTGCAAGCACCAAAAGCTCTGATACCAATTGATGGAATATGGATGAAGTGACTGAGAGGGGGGGGGGGTGAATCAGTCAACCATAAAAACACTGCACAATTAATTCTTTGCAGATCCCTTAGGATATCTTAACACTGTTATCTGTTTTAGCACTCGGTAAATAGATTGCAGTAACTTTGAAGATGCAGAAAGTATTATCAATATTATCTTTAGATATTCATCAGCACATGTATATGATTGAGAAAGCAATTAAGAACACAAGAGACACAAGATTTAACGTGGAAACCCAATATGGGAAAAACCACCAATGTATCTAGATACTGATTTTCACTTTTCTGAAGTGATGCCCGGTTAGAAGCCAACCCGGTAAAAGGTTACAAAACACACTGTTAGGTGTGACCTTGTTAGAGGATTTAAAACACCCTGCAAGGAGTGGCCTGGTAAGAGGTCTTGAAAACAATTCAATGGAATTGTCACCTTGTTAGAGGATTTACATTATGGTTGTTAAACCAACTCGGTTAAGAGATTTAGAATTCACTGTTACAATGATAAGAAGGTAACAATGAGAAAGTAACCTGTATAATAATGCAACTGTCTTGCTGATTACAGATCTCTGTTCTGCATAATTCTGATCCTTTCTGATCAAATAAATCTTTGCTGCTCCTCAAGGATATCTGAACATCCTTCACAAATTCGCATATACCTTTCCTTCTTTTCTTCTGTAAATCTTCTGCTGTGTTATTGTTTACTTTTCACATTTGACCTTTTATTTATATGATTTTGGATTAGTCAAATCGACATTATTTAGTATAACAGTCGGCTGAATTAAGTAAACTCTATTTGCAAAAATCCTTCAAGGGCCGACAGTGCTCAGTGACCATATCTTTCTATAATCTTTCGGTGACCGAGGGAACTCGGTAAACACCGACAATTCTTTACCTTTGATAACCGACAGAACTCGGTAAACACTATCTTTTCTCGATGACCGACTGAACTCGGTAAACACTATCTTTTCTTCAGCAACCGAGTGAACTCGGTAAATACTACTTTTCTTCGATAACCGAGTGGACTCGGTAAATACTACTTTTCTTCGATAACCGAGTGGACTCGGTAAGCATTAATATTCCTGTCTGGCAGACCGACTGAGCTCGGTAGGAGCTGATTGCTGCGGACTATGACATAGTGTGACATCAAAGACAATACATAATTGAGTAGCAATTTCCTTCAGACAATTGTTTCCAACAGAAACTTGAGATGTGAGAGATTAATGTGTACTTCAAGTACATGTGTAAGTGTGTGTAAGAGATGTGGAAGAGAAAAAGTCCATTTTCACCATTTTAGAGGTGTAAGAAGTGTCATAAAAAATGTAAGAGGCCTTGTTTATGCAAATTTTAGTAATTTTTGAAAAGGCCATTTTCAAAAATTTGCTCACACATGTGTGAGCAAATAATTAGGACTAATGGATGTAAGAATCCAAAAATTAGCCTAATTAACCTTAGTTAATTAGTGAGTAGGTTTATTAGATAGAAAGTGATGTGTGTAGGATAGCATCTAGGTTGGATTTAGGATTAAATTAAATAAAATTTAATTTAATCATGGCTTAGTAGAAATAAAGAATGTGAGGGAATTAAATAAATTAAAAATTTATTTAAAAGGGGATTGTGGAGGAAAATGTATTAAATTAAATTTAATACATTATGAAAGGTAGTATTTAAATTTAATTCAAATACTATAATTAGTGAATTTATTTAATTAAATAAATAGATGAATTTAACAAATATAATTAATAAAAAAATTAACTATAATGTTATTTGGGGTCATTAATTAAATTAAATTTAATTAATGTTAAAAGGGCGAATTTAGGCGTCTACATTTTGCCCTTCTTTGAGGCAATGTAAAAAATGGCATCACGTCAAAGAAAAGAAAATATAGATGTCCCAGAGGAAAAAATAGACCTAAAAGGTGCATAGAGGAAAAGTCAATAGGAGGATGTGCCCCCTCAGGAAAATAGGCCAAAAATAAAAATTTTGGTCAATTTTCGTGAAAGGAGGGAAAAAGACTTTGCATGACTTTGATAGAAAGGAAGGGTCGATTGATAGGCAACAAATAGGAGTGATTCAGTGAGTTTAAAAATACACCTTCATTTTGGCTCTAGTTGGTTGTGTCGGGGGTAGGGGGGTGATGACAAGAGAAAAGGGAGAAGGGGATATATGACAGAATGGGCATCACCACTTGGCAAAGGGAGACATCTAATGGCGATGGAGCCATTGACTACACATGAGAATGGACACTCAATGAAGGAAGGAGGAGCCACGTGTTCATAACCAGGGTCTCCAGTCGGGGCAGAGCCACCCATAAATAGGCAGAGCCACTTGACAGATAGGCATCTCCGCCTGGGAAGGAGCCACCTATCTACAAGAGGTGCCACATGTCTACTAGCAAAGCTACCTATTTGGGGCTGGAGCCACCCATCCCCAGATAGAAGTCTCTGCTTCTCTAGGGGCAGAGTGGCCCATCCCTTAATGGGCGGCTCCACCAAACATGTGTCTTTGTCTGGGTGGAGCCGCCTGTCCTTTGATGGGCATCTCCACCAGGGTAGAGTCGTCCATCCCCCGATAGGTGTCTCCTCTTGGGGAGAGGGAGGGAGAGGGAGAGAGAGAAAGATGAAAGGAAGAGAGTGATGGAAAGAGAGAAAGATAAAAGGAAGAGAGAGAGAGAGAGAGAGAGAGAGAGAGAGAGCTCATGATGGAGCCTCTAGTTTCCAGACAGGCATCTCCACATGCTAGAAGCATGAGGGCGAGGAGAAGTAACCCATTCGCTGAGGGGGGGCTTCCTAGGAATAGGATTTGTAGGGATGAAGGCAAGGAGGTAGATGGGAGGTTTGCATTGGATGAAAAAAGGGGGAGGGAAGGGTGAATAAGCAAAACCCTTGTCTCAAACAAAAATGCAAAAAATTGAACTAACTAATATGCAACTTAAACTATAGTGCAACCTAACTACATGATTTAGTGAGATCACTTGTATTCATGTTGGAGAGTACACCCTACTTTGGTATTGTAATAGGAGGTATGCATCATGTGTTATAAAAGTACATATGACATTGTTCCATTGCATGGACTAGACTCTCAAATAGCTATAGAAATAGAGATGTAGACTTCCTGACTATGATAGAACCTATGACATATACTTATTGGAGAGGTCTAGGCATAGTTAGGTCTTTTAAGAGACATAAATATGCTAACCCATTGCCCCCATTAAGATACGCATAATTATAATTGTGAAACCAACAAAAATTCTCCTAAAGTATCCACAAACACATCATACCACAATCAACACTTGCATCAAATTTCACCAGTCACAATATACCAAGATATGGAAGATCGAGGTAATCATGAGTAGGATCTACTGATACAAAAAGATAAAATCAACAAATAAGACCTCCTGACCAAGTGGTCATTTGGTCCATAGTTCTTGCCATGAATAGGATAGGATTGATGAGATTGATTTGAGCCGACTGAGGAAGGATGCATCCTGTAGGGAAAAGATTGATTGACTGAAATGGATATTTGCTAGAAATAGATGTGAAAGGAACAATATCTCAGAGATTTGATATTGATAAGAACTTTTGCAATCACTTTGTCTGGGAAAAAGCTCAGTGGGATGGGGTTAAGCTCAGCTTGCTTGGAATTGCGGTTGGATCTTTATGGCTATGTGGGAAGCGATGACTAAAAACTAGGAATAAGATGAGGATGGATATGTACACTAGATAGGAAGACAATGGATCCAAATCTACTATCATGGTGCTTGAGATAGGTTTTCACCATAATACTTGCCCAGAGTGCTTGTTTGCCAAGTTTTCACTGTTGGATGAATTCTCTCTTTCTTTTTTTGTAAGGTGTCTGTTTACCAGGTGTTTACCCAACAATGATTTTTTCAGGAACATTATCTTCTTTTTAGGATTTTCTAATTTTTTTATTTTTAGGAATTTTTTAGGAATTTTTCCATTTTTAGGATTTTTTTCAGTATCTCTTTTTTATTTTTAGGATTTTTTCAAGATCTTTTCTGATTTTTAGGATTTTTTCAGGATCTCTTTCTGATTTTTAGGATTTTTTCAAGATCTTTTCTGATTTTTAGGATTTTTGTTGAATAACACTGTACAAGAACTAAATTTTGAGCTACGCATAAAAGCACTTCAAATGCAGAATATTTACATGATCAGGGAGAAGATCTCCCTAAGGTGTTGCAATTTGATATGCCCCAAAACTGATGCCACTATTATTTTGTTCACAAAGTAGCACAAGTACTTGAAGTTGGAATATTTTGTAGTCATCATCACTAAGGAACATTTGCACAGATACCATAAGTGAAGCTACCATATCCAAGGAAAGACCATTCAAGAAAGATCCACAAATATTCTCTTGAACCACTCGTAATTCCTTGTCAGATTCCTCGTGTTATACACACCTAAGGAAAGTACTATATTGATTTCTCTTCAACAAGTCATTAGTGATGAAGAGATACAAGGATGCACTTTGGATTGTAAAGGAACTTGCAGGGGTGATTTGGTTTTAGAGAGAGTGGTAATGGTAGCAAGGAGTAGCAGAGGTAATGATGGTGCAAAGAATTTGGGAGTGAGGTGAGTCATAGGAAGGAGAGGTAAGCTTGAATGTCAACATTGAATTTTATTTTATATCCAAGTCTTTTAAGAGAGACATGGGAATCCACATAGCCTTTGATCTTTCTTTTCTTTGAGAGGCATTTGATTGTACTTCTTCTAGGATGGATTTATGAATCCATAATTTCTTTGTTTTTCTTCTTTTCTTGAAGGATCCTTGTGGTCTCTTGAATATTGCTTGTGTTTTTTTAGTCACATGTTGATTATATAGGAGATGGTGACCTCTATATGTGAGTGGATTCTTATATTTCTTATTTTTATGTTGCACATTCAATCTACTTCTAGAAGACTTGAGAATTATGGAGGAATGAGGCTGATGTGATAGATTTAAATGGATGGATGGAAGAGAAATGGTCTAGCCACTTAACTCAAGAAGGACGAGAGATAATGTTAGAATAAATGAGAGGGGGGTGAATCAGTTATCCAATGTCCCAAAACAAAATGTATAATTCAAAACAATTTTTTTAATTTCTGCTCGTCGGTAAGCAATAATAACTCTTACTGTCTGTGTTCTTACTGATTACCAGTCTAATACTTATAACTATTTACCGATCAAATCTAACATGTAACATGAAAAATATGATAAAAAACAAATATCACAATCAACACATAACATAAGAGATTTAACGTGGAAACCCTGTGAAGGGAAAAACCACCTGGGACCGGCAACCCAAAATTGTTCACTCTTCTGAAGTGAGGTCGGTTAAGACCCAACCCTGTTAAACGTTACAAAAAGACTGTCAGGTGTGACCTTGTTAGAGGATTTTAGACTAGAAGTTATCATCCAACCAGCATTCACTATGGGGTTGACAGAATAACAATGTTCATTCTATGAATGATACATCATAAGACTTTCAGAGTCCACTCGGTTAAGAGATTTAGACTATATACAATAGTTAAATGTGTAACAGTAAAATGACCTACCTTAATACAACTTCAATTGCAAATTACAGATCAATATTTAGTCCATACAAATCCTTTTGATCAATAATTCACTTTAGATTCAATATTGTATCAACTTACAGTCCATCAGTAACTACTCTCTGTAGCTCAGTAATTGCTCTGCAGCTCAATTCTTACTAACCAGTATGATCAGAATGCATGAAAACCTTATTCATGCGATAATCCTGCAGCTTCTTCTTTTTCCCGACACCTTCATAAAGAAATTATGTTCTCTTATATAGATGAGTAAATCATTTTCTTCTCCACCATCAAATTTTGCCGCTTAATCACATTCATAGATTTTGCCACTTAAAACTTTCTCGGTACTTGTGTCAATAACACGTTTCAATTTGCTTTGTTATATCTTCTTTGAATTTTGTCAATCGTTGATCTATGTAACAAACTTTATCTGTTACCTCGATGTTATACTCTTGCCAGCTCATCAATCTTATTGGCTAAACTAATCATTTAATTCATTCTGTCCTCCTCAGTTAACAAAGAGTGCATCAGTGAACGCTGCTTGGTTAATACTATGGTCGGTATACACTACACTCTGTCGGTGTATACTAGAAATGCTTCATTTACCGACAACACTGCTTTGTGTCTTTCAGCTCTATACTTCATTATAGATGAATGCAACATAATGAAGTCAATATCATCAAGTCATAGACTCATCAATAAGTTACTCAATGTGTTCCTTATCCTCATCTATCATGTACATCTTTCCTCATGTAGATTTCTCTATTCTTCATCTCTTTTACATTTTTCTTCAGATGTCTCGGTGTAGTAACTTACAAGATAAGTTTTGTCAAACTAGCTGACATCAATGACAACATAATAATGATTTAATCATATCATATATCTAATCAGAAACTCCTCCATGATCTTGCAATCATAGATCCTTTAATCAGATTCTAAATTAGTTGTAGTCCAACAATCTCTCCCTTTGGCATTGATGGCAACTCAAGTAATATGAAATGTACCATACACATACCAAACATACATTCTACAACTTTGTGAAAAAATGTTGTAAGTCAAATAGACTTAATATGTTTAATCACTACATTACTAAAATAGCATTAAGTAATACAACTTTACCTTTCTGTAGTTGTGATCTTTTCAGTTCTCTTGTTCCTACTTCTATTCTTTGTAACTGATCTTCAATACTAATTCAGATTGTCTCTCCCTTAGATATTTTTCATTGGTGCTTGTTCCTTTTCATATGTTGTTTATCTCTCCCCTTTTCATTTCATATGGTTTATCTCTCCCTTTGACAACAATGCCAAAGAAACAAATAAACAATCAGCTTTGTAGTACCCAAGTAACTCTCTGTGGTTTTTAGTACTTCCTTTGTATCTCTGTATACTGATATCTCATTAGTTCAAGTTCTCAAACTTAATCACAACCTTGAACATGATTCAAAGTGTGAACTATGTTGCATCAAAATGAATGATCTTCTAATAAAAATTGGCTAATGCAACATCCAGATCACCTTACTGACCGATAGACAGGGGACGAACCCCAAGTCTAGTCCTCAAGTATTCAAATGTGTCCTTCGGTAGGGGCTTTGTCAAAATATCTACAAGTTGTTCTTTAGATGTAACAAATTCTAACTTAACTTGCTTCTCTTGCACTTTTTCTCTTAAGTAATGATACTTAATAGATATATGCTTTGTCTTAGAGTGCATCACAAGAATCTTTGAAATATTAATAGCACTAGTGTTGTCACAGTATATAATCATTGGGTCAATGATTACCTCATTCATTCCTTCCAACACTTGTTTGATATATGCAATGTTTGAATAGTTAGTAGCAACAACAACATACTCTGCTTTAGCTATAGACTAAGAAATACAAGCTTGCTTTTTACTTGTCCAGGTTACAAGTCTTTCACCAAAGAAAAATGCTCCTCCGGTGTGATTTTTCTATCATCCACATTTCCAACTTAATCAGCATCGATGTAAACTTTCAGTTCAAACTTCCCTTCCTTAGAATACCATAATCCATAATTTTCTATTTTCTTCAAGTATTTTAAGATCCTTTTTGTAGCTTTCATGTGTGATTCTCTAGGGTTAGCAAAAAATCTTGCAACAATTCCCACAACATGTGCTATATCTGGTCTACTGTGAACTACGTACATTAACTTACCAATCATAGATCGGTAAAGTGTCTGATTTACCTCATTAGTTTCATCCTACTTTGTCAATTTGCATCCAGTAGCCATCGGTGTTCCTACAGGTTTAGCATCTTCCATGCCAAATGTCTTCAGTACTTCCTTTATGTATTTAGATTGTGTGATGAATATGCCATCACTCTACTGAATCACTTGTAGTCCAAGAAAGAACTTAATCTCTTTGAACATAGACATTTCAAATTCCTTTTGCATTTCATCAGCAAATGCCTTGCAGACAAGATCTGAACCACCAAAGATAATATCATCAACAAATATTTCAGCAATGATAATAGTATTATCAGTATCAGCTTTCACATACAAATTGCTATTTTCACTTGTTCTAACAAATCCAATACTTAACAAGTAAGTATGCAGTCTTTCATACCATGCTCTCGGTGCTTTCTTTAACCCATTTAAAGCTTTATGTAATCTACATACCATATCTTTATTGTCGGGATCAAAAAATCCTTCAAGTTGTTCAATGTAGACTTCTTCTTCAAGTATATTATTCAAAAATGTTGACTTCACATCCATTTGATAGACTTTGAATTTCTTATGTGTAGCATATGCAAGTAGCATTCTAACTCCTTCTAATCTAGCAACAGGTGCAAATATCTCACCATATTCAATGCCTTCTTCCTATGCATATCCCTTGCATACTAATCTAGCCTTATTTCTTGTGACTTCACCATTTTCATTTAGTTTGTTCCTGTATATCCACTTAGTACTGATAACATTCTTATCTTTTGGTTGGGGTACTAAGGACCAGGTTTTGTTCTTTTCTATTTGTTCTATTTCCTCTTTCATTGCATTAACCCATTCTTCATTTTCTAATGCAACTTTTACAGTTTTAGGTTCAAACTCACAAATTAGACATGTACCTTGTCTTGTTTTGCTTCAGGTTTGCATTCCAACATGTCTGTCTCCAATGATTTGTGTTTCAGGATGATGTCTCCTCACAAAACTAGCCAAAACTTGATTTCTTCTTTCTTGTTCATCCTGCTTAGGGTCATTTCCTTGCTTGGTAGCTTCCTCATGTTCATCGGTTTGTGGTGCCTGTTGTACTGCATTGTTTCCCTACTGACCGGTAGTTACAGCTTGTGGTGTCAGTAGATACTCTGGATGTTCAATGTAAGTGAATCTACCATAGCCTTCTGGTTCCTTTTTAATTTCCTCTCTGTACTTGTCATCAAACTCATCAACATGAACATTAGTACTTTCAACAAACTTATTTGTAGCCTTATTCAAACATTTGTATGCTTTACTTGTAATGGAATATCCAAGAAATATTCCTTCATCTCCTTTAGAATCAAATTTTCCATTTCTCTTATCTTTTAGGATAAAGCATTCACTTCCAAAAATTCTAAAATAACTTACAGTAGGTTTGTGTCCAAACCATAGTTCATAAGGTGTTCGGTTGGAGTCCTTCTTCAGTTGTACTCAGTTAAGAACATATACAGCTGTGCTGATTGCTTCCCTCCAATATGTCTGAGAAACATTCTTATGTATCATCAATGTTCTAGCATAGTCAATTATAGACCTATTCCTTCTTTAAGCAATGCCATTTTTTTGAGGTGTCCTCGGTGCAGATACCTGCCTCTTGATTCCATGCTCATTGCAAAATTTAGTAAATTCATCAGAGATAAATTCACCACCTCTATCAGATCTTAAGCACTTTATTTCCTTACCTGTTTCTTTCTCTACCTTAGCTTTATACCACTTAAACATTTTGAAAGCTTCAAATTTCTCTTTCAAGAACATAATAGTCATTAGTCTAGTGTAATCATCAACAAAAAGAATAAAATATCTATCACCAAAACAACTTTGAGTTCTCATAGGTCCACATAGGTCGGTATGAACCAATTCAAGTATCTTCTTTGTTGAATAGTCTTTGCTTTTAAAACTAGATTTAGTCATCTTACCTTTCTGACATTCATGGCACATGGCATGATTAGGTTTTGTCAAGTTAGGCAATCCTCTAATTCTTTTCTTTCTACTAATCTTGATCATGTTGTCAAAGTTCACATGGCATAACCTTCAGTGCCACAACCAAGCATCTTCATCCTTTATTAACAAACAAGAAGAATGATCTATATCAAGATAGAATAGATTACCTCTAGATTGTGTACCACTTCTAACAAGTCTTCCTCCATCATCATAAATCTTCACCTTTCTGCTCTCAAAAGCCAGTCAGTGGCCTGAATTATTCATCTGAGCCACACTTATTAGATTATAGTTCAGTCCATCTACCCAATATGCATTTTCACATTGTAATCTGTCATTGATCATCAGTGAGCCTTTACCTCTTACCATACAAGGTGCATCATTTCCCATTCTCATAGATCCTCCATTATATTCAACAAGATGATCAAACTTCTCTACATCACTGGTCATATGATGTGTGTAGCCATTGTCTATGATCCATGTATCATTTCTGCTTACTTTAGAGATCAGTGTTGTATCTTCATGTTTCTCTTCATCTTCTGAGTCATCTTTCATAGAAATAAATACAACTTCTATATCATCATCAGAATCAGATTCAGTTTCAATATCTTCAGCTATGTAACATACCTTTTTTATTTTTTCATCTCGGTTGTCTTTGTTGTTGTGTCGGTAACCTCTATTGACTCTTCTCCCATAGCTTCCTTCATATCGGTCTTTGGATCTATCATCATCTTTCTTCTATGGACATTTAGTAGCAATGTGACCAACTTCTTTATAATTGAAGCATGCTAAAGGTAGCTTACCTCTATACCTTCCTTTTCCTTTGGCCAATCTTCGGGCCATAAGTGCTTCAAGCTCATCAAGTTCATCATCGATATTGTCATCACTATCATAATTCTTACTATTCCTGCTAGACTTTCCAATCTTCAGAGAAGACATGAAAGTGGATTCAATAGAAGGAACAACACTTTTATCAAAATTGTTTAATTCAAAGGTTGTAAGTTTACCAATCAGAGTGTCAAGAGTAAGGTTGGATGTAGCTCTTGTTTCATGAATTACAAAAATCTTGATTGCATAAACTGGTAGAAAAGTTCTGAGAATCTTTCTTATCACTATTTCATCATCAATTACTCCATCAGATGCTCTAATAGCATGTACCACTTGTTTGAGTCTATTTGAATATTGGACAATATTCTCACCTTTTTTTATTCTCATTTCATCAAATCTGCCTCTCATACTTTCAGCTCAGGCTCTTTTGACATTTAGATCTCCACTATAGATTTGTGCTAATTTATCCCACATTCCTTTGGCAGTTGTGCATGTCTTGATATCTTCAAATTCAGCATCGGTATAGGCAGCAGCAAGTTCCATCATAGTAACATTGTGTTCATTCTTATCCTTCAGTTGATCAATAGTTAGGGGACCAGTGGGTGGTTGTATGTAGCCATTTTGCATCAGATCTAGTGCTGAGTTCCCAATTCTAGATATGTGCAGCTTCATTCTACTTTTCCATACTGTGAAGTTCTCTTTATTTAGTTTTGGCACTTCCCTCTTATACATCTTGAGACCTTTATGCTTAAGTCCTTAAAACTTTGTTACAAGCAATGTAGCTCTGATACCAATTGTTAGAATAACTGAGAGGGGGGTGAATCAGTTATCCAGTGTTCCAAAACAAAATGTATAATTCAAAACAATTTCTTCAATTTCTACTCATCGGTAAGCAATAATAACTCTTACTATCTGTGTTTTTACCGATTACCAATCTAATACTTATAACTATTTACCGATCAAATCTAACATGTAACATGAAAAGTATGATAACAAACAAATATCACAATCAACACATAACACAAGAGATTTAACGTGAAAACCTTGTGAAGGGAAAAACCACCTGGGACCAGCAACCCAAAATTGTTCACTCTTCTGAAGTGAGGTCGGTTAAGACCCAACCCTGTTAAAGGTTACAAACACACTGTCAGGTGTGACCTTGTTAGAGGATTTTAGACTAGAAGTTATCATCCAACCAGCATTCACTATGGGGTTGATAGGATAACAATGTTCATTCTATGAATGATACATCATAAGACTTTTAGAGTCCACTCGATTAAGAGATTTAGACTATATACAATGGTTAAATGTGTAACAGTAAAATGACCTGCCTTAATACAACTTCAATTGCAGATTACAAATCAATATTTAGTCCATACAAATCCTTCTGTTCAATAATTCACTTTAGATTCAATACTATATCAACTTACTATCTATTGGTAACTGCTCTCTATAGCTCAGTAATTGCTCTGCAGCTCAGTTCTTACTAACCAATATGATCAGAATGCATGAAAACCTTATTCACGCGATAATCCTATAGCTTCTTTTTCTCGGCACTTTCATAAAGAAATTTTGTTCTCTTATATAGATGGGTAAATTGTTCTATTCTCCACCATCAGATTTTGTCGCTTAATCACATTCATAGATTTTGCTGCTTAAAAATTTCTTGGTACTTGTGTCAATAACATGTTTCAATTTTCTCCATTAGATCTTCTTTAAATTTTGTCAGTCATTGATCTTTGTAACAAACTTTATCTGTTACCTCAATGTTATACTCTTGCCATCTCATCAATCTTATCGGCTAAACTAATCATTTAATTCATTCTATCCTCCTCGATTAACAAAGAGTGTGTCGGTGAATGCTGCTTGGTTAATATTGTGGTCAATATACACTAAACTCTGTCGGTGTATACTAGAAATGCTTCATTTACCGACAACACTACTTTGTGTCTTTCAGCTCTATACTTCATTATAGATGAATGCAACATAATGAAGTCAATATCATCAAGTCATAGACTCATCAATAAGTTACTCAATGTGTTCCTTATCCTCATCTATCATGTACATCTTTCCTCATGTAGATTTCTCTATTCTTCATCTCTTTTCCATTTTTCTTCAGATGTCTCGGTGTAGTAACTTACAAGATAAGTTTTGTCAAACTAGTTGACATCAATGACAACATAATACTGATTTAATCATATTACATATCTAATCAGCAACTCCGTAGTGATCTTGCAATCACAGATCCTTCAATCAGATTCCAAATTAGTTGTAGTCCAATAGATAAATGTTCAATAGGTTCAAGTGAAAAAACACCAGTATCATCCTCATCATTCATGAATGTCTCAGATAGATCTAGAAAGTTATCCTCCATAAAGGTTTTCTGATCATGAGTCATCCTAGAATAATTAGAGGAGTTTAGAGAAGTATTTTGTGAATCTAACTAAGACAACCTAACCCTAGAACTATATCCTTCTTCTGGTGCTCAAGTAGCCATTTGTTCCAAAATTGTATGAACAAGAACCATCTCAATTCAAGACCTCCCTAAATTCCATGTTGTTGTCATAGGATGAGGTCCTATGTATCCATGGTTCATTTGATCAGCTAGAGTAGAAGTAGATAACCTAGAAACCATAGGGAGGATCTCCACAGAAGGATGAGATTGATCTTCATCATCTGATTGTGCTTGAGAACTAGAGCTTTCTCCCCTTTTAGAATTTGTGAAAATAGAATACTTGTGCACAACATCAAATTGAATCTCCATTATAGCATTTGACTATGAGTCACATTCATATTTATTTAATTCTATGTCATTGTTATGATATTGTATGATGTAATCAACAAGAGTAATTTTAGGAGGGAAATTTGCATCATCATCACTATCTGTCTTAGGAGGTGAGTCCTCAATAGGGCCTTGTGACTGTGTAGCAGCAGGATCTTATGTAGTAGTAGGAGTAGTACCATCTATATTACCAAGAGCATAGTCTATAATAGGTAGCAACATATTTGAGATGCGGGAGATATCAACAATTTTTCCTCAGTTCAAATGCATGTGATCAGATTCAACAATGTGTTCAACCATAAGAGCAATAATAGAGGCACTATTTGTAAAAGTAGGAGCTTTCTTAGTAGATGGGATAGGATCTCTCTGATTAGGACTAGGATCATGCTCTTGAGATAGTTGTGATGGCACATAAGGTTCCCCTTGATAACTTGGATTAGCAGTTTGAATTTGCAGAAGTCTTTCATATGTCATTGGTTAAATGTCTTCTTCTTCTTCCTCAAATGAGTCAACACATGTAGGAGTGATGCTACTAGGCTGGTTAGCTTCATATGTATGATAGCCTAGACTAGTCTGGTCTTTAGGAGCTCTGAATTTAGCATGAAGAGGTTCTAGGAAATCCTTTCCTTTTCAAAGTGGACTCTGTCTATCATATACCATGTTGTGCATAAGTTGGTAATCCATATCACAATTTTTAGGTGAGATATCAACATATTTAATTTGTTTAGCCTCTTTATGTAACACAACATTCTCTTCCTTTTCTAGTTCTAAGGGAACTTTAGCCTTGCCCATGCTAGTGTTGTCATCAGGTCTAACTATAATTCCCTTCCCACAATGTTATTTTCCCTTAGCTTGATGAGACATCTTTTCTTCAGAAGAAGTGTAATGGATGGGAGTTTCTTGTGTGATGCAGTAAAGGATAGAGGATCTAATTAAGGACTGTCCAAACTTGTAGCCAAACCATAATATATAGGAATTACACACATTAACACTAGATCTGAAAGAAAAAAAGTATCTTTATTCATCAACAACTGATTACATACAATGTGTCAAGGTGTAAGGCCTTCCTAGTTATGGCCAATTACAATGCAAGAAATAGTTCTACAAGATCATGCAGGATCCAACCCCTCTCTCAGCTAGCCCAGGTCTGCAACACAACAAGACAGTGGTAGGCACTCTAAGAAAGATCTAAACTTGTGCTTGTAAGCCACCAAGAAATCCTCTTATTCCTAAGCTTGCAAGCTACTAACTCGGCTACCTTCTATCCAGACCTAATATGATTATAGATCTCTACCCCTGCCTAAACAACTACCCAAACATCCTCTTAAATACTAATATTCAACCACAAGTTAGCTAGAAGAAATAATTAAATCCTAAAACCCAGTCGACTTCCAAATATACAAATATTAAATGCTAAACATCAGTCAACTCACAAATAACCTTACAATAAATAAATTCTCCAAGTCAGCCTCAAGATCCACATAGGAGAATGCAACATGCCAAATCTAGGTCCCCACACATCCAATGATCAATCCATAACTCGAGGAAAGAGACCCAAATTAAATGTACCAGTCAGCCAAGCCAATTCTCCAAGAACAACCACCGGTAATCCAAACTATCAAGCACCAGGAAATATACCAAGAAACCATACCAACTAAGCTCCTCAAGCATTACCAAGCTCCAAAAATGTTGAGTCTCCTTCAATGATCGAGCTTCCTCAATGATCGAGTCCTCTAGTGACCAAGCCACTTCAGCGACTGAGAAACAAATATAGACACCAAGACCTCATCGGTAATTGAGCACCAAGAAACCAAACACCAAGTCACTGAGTGACTAATATCCATAGAGATCCACCTTAAATTCCAACTGAGAATCACCACCAAGATCAAGCAACTCTGACCTTCTACTGATATCACTAGCCAAGTGACTGAACTCCACCAGATAGTTACCGAGACTACAAGAATCTTTAGATACCAAGAAATAAGCTAGGATGCCACTGCATCAAAATCCTGGGGTACAAATAAAAGTGTGTCCCACACTTTCTCACCAAAGAGAACATATGAAAAACACCAACTCCACTTCATCTTCACCATAGGTTTCCACTCTATCATAGGAAAGAGAACCAATCAACATGTCCAACATCAAGAACAAACTGAACTCTCCACCCACCACTGAGTATCAAGTCTGCTTCCCATCTCAGAATCTCATCACAAGACTTATCATTATCAATCAGTGACTCAAGTGCACAACCAACAATCAACATCTGCATCACAATATTGAACAAAAGCAATTTGGTAACACCATCATCACAAAGGTGTTCAACATTAGGTAACTCCTCACCAATAGCAGTCTGATCAAGCACAACTAGATTCTCTGCAATTTCCATGTCAAACACAATCGAATGATCATGAAAACCAATCTCCTCACTATCTTAAACAAGGTCAACAATGTTGTCGGTAATCACAGATAACTCAGCAACAAGCACAAGTTGCTCTACAGGTTTTATGGTAGAATCCACCAACTGACCATCAAAACCAACCTCACATACCTCCACATGTCTTCTCTCTCGAACCAGTCTTCTAACAAGCCAAACAACTTTCCTCTGGATCAGCATGCTCCAAATTTGGTAAGCTCTACAAAGCTCAACAACACTTTCCTTCGCAAGGTTCTTAACTCGGTTATCCACACAATTTAGTAAATCCACTTCCAACCAAACAAACCTCTCAAAAATCTTCATCTCTACCACATTATGGAGATCTGCAATCGCACTAGGGTTCAATCCTCTTAGAGACATCTCCAAAGATATTTGAAAACCCTCTACAACAAACCCCAACACTGACCACCTTGTGACAATCTCTGAGTTGTATGCAAGTCATATCGTAACTTGCCACCTCGCACAAACAACTAGGCCATGATTTCACAAGTTCTGTGCCACAGATTTGCAACCCGGATCATACGATCTCATCACCAACAAGATCAACTTTGCAAGATCAGCCTTGCTAGGTCAACCTTCTGCTCCAACAAGATAAAACTCTCACTCTGATACGACCTGATGTAGTCAAGGATGGAGTATCCAATTAAGGACTATGCAAACTTGTAGCCAAACCACGACATAGTGGAATTACACACATTAACACTAGATCTGAAAGAAAACAAGTATCTTTATTCATCAAAAACTAATTACATGCAATATGCTGGGTTGTAAGGCCTTCCTGGTTACAACCAATTATAATGCAAGAAATAGTTCTACAAGATCACACAAGATTGAACACTTCTCCTAGCTAGTCCATGTTTGCAACACAACAGGGCACTGGTAGGCACTCCAAGAAAGATCTAAACTTGTGCTCGCAAGCCAACAAGAAATCCTCTTATTCCTAAGCTCACAAGCTACTAAATTTTCTATCTTCTATCCATATATAATCTAATTCTAGATTTTTTCCCCTGCCTAAAAACCACCCAAACATCCTCTTAAATACAAATATTTAGCCACAAGTTGGCTAGAAGAAACAATTAAATCCCAAAACCCAGTCGACTTCCAAATATACAAATATTAAATGCCAAACATCAGTCCACTCACAAATAACCTTACAATAAATAAATTCTCCAAGTTGGCCTCTAGATCCACATAGGAGAATGCAACATGCCAAATCTAGGTCCCCACATGTCCAACAGTCAATCCATAATTCAAGGAACGTGACCCAAATTAAATGTACTAGCCGGCCAAGCTGATTCTCCAAGAACAACCGTTGGTAATCCAAACTACCAAGTGCCAAGAAATATACCAAGAGACCATACCAACCAAGATCCTCAAGTATTACCGAGCACCATAAATGTCAAGTCTTCTTTAATGACCGAGCTCCCTTTAGTGACCAAGTCCTCCAGTGACCAAGCCACTTCAATGACTAAGAAATAGACATAGATACCAAGACCTCATTAGTACTTGAGCACCGAGAAAAAAAACACCAAGTCACTGAGTGACTAATATATATGGAGATCCACCAGAACTTCCAACTAAGAATCACCACCAAGACTGAGAAAATTGAGTCTTCTACCAAGATCACCAGCCAAGTAACTGCACTCCATAAGATAGTTACCAAGACTACCAGAATCTTCAAACACCAAGCAATAAGCCATGATGCCACTGCATCATTGTGGAATAGGATGAACATATTCATTTAGTGGATAGTAGTTTGATTGCTTTCCTTCTAGTCTCTTGCAATACTTGAAGGGTTCATGATCTCCTCGGATGGTTATATCAGCTCCATGATGTGGGAATTTTAAACACTGGTGAAATGTGGATGGCACACCTGAGATAGAGTGTATCAATGGTCTACCCAAAAGGATAGTGTAGGGTAGATCTAGATTAAGTACTTGATAGATAGTTTCAATAAGGGATGGGCCCACTTGTAAGGGGAGTGCAATGAGACCTTTACTCACCCTTTCTATGTCATCATATGCTTTTATTTTTATTCTCTTATTTACATCAATGGGGTCCTCAGAAAGACTGATATTGTAGATCATGCTTAACGTACAAAGATTCTGACTAGATCCATTGTCTATAACAACTCTTTTAATTTAGGTGTTATGGATGGTGACTTGGATATGTAGGGGTTTATTATGATTGGGGTCAGGACCTCAAAAATATTTGTCAGTGAAAACTAGGTGTTGTTGGGAAGCCAAATTTCTGATCATTTCTTGGAATTGAGAGGCAATAATATTTTCTGGGACACGAGACTCAGTTAGGGAATTATCAAGGACCTCTTTATGAATCAGAGATGTATGTAAAATCTCTAGTATGGATATCTATGTAGGGGTTTTCTTCAACTGGGAAAGCAAGTCATAATGTGAGGTAGGTCTTGTTGAGGTATATGGTGCAACAGGTGGATGCACAACAAGTGGATTAACAACAGCTTGTACAGTCATGCGAGGGCAGTGAGTAGTAACATTGCAATCCACACTCTTTAAATTCAATGTGTTTACATGAGTTTCAGACTATTCAATATGGCCACACAGTGAGTCAAATACACAGACATCATTTTCAACTAATTTTCCACAAGTGCGTTCATCACCTGAGATCTTTTTCATTGAATAATCTTAAGAAAATCCCTTAGACATGGATGATTTATTTTGATTATGTTCTAGAAAAGGTTTATAATACATTTTTAGCTAGGCATTAGAAGTAGAGGTATTTTGTCCTTCTACTTCAATTTTACCATCATCGATCAAATCTTGCACAAAATGATGAAACTTCATGCATTTTTTAATCTCATGCCCTTATATGTGATGATAATCACAGTATTCATTATCCTTATACCAGTTGGGTTTGGGTTGATTTTCATGGAAAGGCTTGGTGTTGGGGTAAACCATCATCCCTTGATCGACTAGATGTTGAAAGATCACATCAAGGGAATCTGCCAGTTGTGTAAATTGTCATTGTCATTGTTGTTGTTTCCATTATATCATGAGAATAGAGAGCCACAATAACCAGATCCTTGATTTTGACTCAGGTTATTTGAATTATTCTGATTTCTTTGATTATTCGGATTGGCTTGATTATTGTTTCGATTGTTCTAATCATTATTGTTGTGATTTCCTTGGTTATTATTGCTATATGCTTGAACATTTTGGATGTATTTAGCATTTGTCACTCCATCATTAACAACACCTTTGTTCTTAGACTAGAACTTGGGTTTATCATTAGTGTTGTTAGATGAATTAGGGGTATAGTGTTTTATTGCTCCTTTCATCAAAAGTCCATCTTCAATAGACTTCCCCTTTTTTAATGAGTGCCTCAAAGGAATATGGGGTAGCCATCTTCATTTGAAATGACATTTCTATAACCAAATTCTTGATAAAGATATCAACTAGATGTGAATCTAGGATTTTCCAAGACATGCGATTGGCGAGATGTTGCCATCTTTGGAGAAAATTGGTAAAGGGTTCTCCATTTCTTTGTTTCATGTTACACAAATCACTGAGGGATGCTTGATGTTCCATGTTATAAGAATATTGTGTAACAAATTTTTTAGTGAGGTCATGAAAGGTGGAGATGGAACCTGAAGGAAGGTTCAATAGCCACTCTAAGGCTGGTCCTCCCAGACTCATAGTGAAAAGTCTTAGGAGAAGATGATCATTGTGGGAAACTTCTTGTGCCACTACATAAAATTCCTTGATATGTTGTGCAGGGCATGAGTCTCCCTTGTATTTGTCAAACTTTGGCATTTCAAAATTGGCGGAGAATAGTTGGAGAGTGATTGATTTGTTAAAAGGATAAGGACATATTTCTACAAAATAAAATTCCTTATTCCTACCTTTCTGCATAGCCATCATCATGCCTTTGAGCTCATCAATTTGTTGGACTAATTCAGGAGGATTAGTGGTGATCATATGGGCTTGATGTTTTCCTCCTCCTGATGATGCATTATGTCCTCCCGGGGGGGAGATTGGTGTTATGTCTTTGATTCGTATTGTTTGTTTGTGCAGAGTTTTGATTTTTAAGGACTCCACTAGGCTTCGAGAAAATAGAAGTAGAGCATTGTCCCGAGGACCCTGGTTATTATTTAGGTGCATGACCCACAATTAAACCATCATTACTCACCCCATTGCTTGAGTTAGGCTTGTTTACAAGTTGTCTGATTAATTCAAGCATATTAGGGGGAGGTTGAGTTGTGTTATCAGATGTTGATGGCATTATAGGTGCTACTTTGCTTTTTTTGTTTTGAATCAAGTTTTTCTCAAGCAAATTTTCATCAAAATTATCATGGAGGGTAACACCCCTTTGGACAAGATTCATGAAAATATTGGCACTTTTGGCTTGGATTAAGTCTTCCACTAAGCTTAAATTGTTAGGATCATCAAAGAATTCTTTAGCTCATGGATTGGTACGAACACTTTTAGGTATTATTATGTTAGATTCTATTGGAAATATAAATGGGAAGGTAATACTAAGAGGGGGGGGGTGAATCAGATATCACCTACTTTAACCTCTTATACTGATAAAACTTTATGCATGACATAAATAAAACTTGATCATTCTAAGTAACTTAATATGTGAAGCAGCATACATGAAATCACTCATAACACAGTAATTTTGGTAACCCAAAAACCCTTGAAAGGTAAAACTAGGGTGGGGATGATACCCACAAATCTTCACTACTGCAATAATAAGTTTTTCCTATTAAGGCTTACAAAATGTGATCAATTCATGATCTAACCTATGAAAGGTCTACTCTATTAAAATCTAAAAGACTTATATAGTCTACCTTGCTAAAGGATTTAAAACTTACAACAAAGTAAGCACTTAGTAAAGAGATTACATAAAGTTTGTTAAGACTACTCGGTTAAGAGATTTACCCTAATACACTGATTAAAATGTCTCAGTACCTGATCTTTCAATTTGCACTTATATGCAGATTACAGATCTCCTCTTTACTGTATGTTAGTGATCTCTTCTATCTGATCTTTCTCAATTATATCCTTTCACTGCTTAGCTCGGTTACTGAACTCTATCTCTGTAAGATTTCCTTTACTGAATCATACCATTCATCTTACACCCTTCACATTTTCTATCCCTTGCTACTACATTTTATGGTTTAGATCTTGACCTTATATAATAACCAAAACATCTTAACGATTCAAGATCTACAGTTTAGATTTATACCTATTGCTGCTTAGGCTATACAATTTTCTTGTTGGCTCTAGGTATTACATAGGGATCAATGATTACAAGATGAATGTGTAATTACCTCCGTAATTACCTCAACAAACAAAATACAAAATACCACTATCACCAAAAATGGTTTACCTTGATCATTGTGCCATTCCAAACTTATATGTCATTCCTAGCTAACTCAAAAAATGTTATTCTTGGTACTTTTTATTCACTATACTCAGCATCTATTAAACTCTCTATCACTTGGTAATCATTGCATATGTAACTCGGCAAAAACTATACTCGGCATAATACAAACATATAGTGACCATGACTTTACTCGGCAGTACTACTTCTTAGTAAGTATACAATACATAACTCGGCCTTTACAAAATGACTCAGTTGTAGTGATGACCGACCATCATTGCCTAGATATATGACTAAGTGTGAAGCACTAATGGTCAACAAAACTATGGAGATCTACAATCTCCCCCTTTGACATTAGTGGCAAAAACACTTTGTCATGACATTTGTACTTACAATTACATAAGTATGTTGTATTAGCCTGATACTCCCCCTGAGATATATATACATTCAAAATTTTGTTACCTGTCCTTAATCCTGTCATGATGATTCTCCCTTGTTTTTGACACGATGAATCTCTTCATTAGTAGGGAGTTCCCAAAATTTCTTGAGAAATGGTCTATGAAATGTTAGAAATAGGGAATACTAAGAGGGGGGGGTGAATCAATATTCTACAAACTTTATCTTTTTCCCAATTATGGATATAACAAATTATCTTTATACATGCATAACATAAGAAGCTAAACAACATGCATAGAAATTAAACTAAAGAACTCATAACACATTATTTATTCTTGAGGAAACCCTGGCCAAGGGAAAACCCCGGTGGGAATGGTACCCACAAAGATCCACTAATCAAAAGTATCATGTTAAGGATGTTGACCCTATTAGGATTTTATTACAAGCATATAGTGTATTAGTCTTGATTAAGGGACTATAGGCCTTGTTAGAAGCCTCAACCCTGTTAGGAGTTGGTAGTACAAAATGTGATTACCAGATCAGCCCACTACCCAAAAAAGTAATGTACAATATACATTGATTAAAAAAAATAGGTTAAGATACATTATACATTATACTTCTTGCATCAATATCTCTCCGCTGCTCTTTCACATATGCATCATATCACTGCTTCATTACATTTCATTACTTGATTATACATCTATTCATATTTTCTTACAATTAAAATTACATTTATATATACAAATAACTTTATCCAAGATTTAACATCTAGGATGTCATCCCTTTATATTTTTAAGTCATTATTTTGATAAACAAAATAATCCCTTAACTCTTTACTAATTTTGTCTTCATATTCTGTCATGTCAGCTTGACACTGTCTTCGGTAAAACTATCATAACTTCTTTTGTACATGTCGTACTGACTTGTGCTCTAAGATGGGTGATCAATATTCATCATAGAGTCTATGTTCAAGTGTGCAAGCACTGAACTTACTCCAATCAACATCGCAAACAAAAACTATGTCCAGGTTCACTGGTGAAAATATTGTCTCATACTTAGACAATTTTGCATTGCACTCTGTCATACTTGCTCTTTGACCTATGTGATCTTCATGTGGATCATATTTTTCCATAATGACAACATTTATGTAATCAACTCAGAAAAATTGCCAACAATCTCCCCCTTTGTCATTGGTGGTAACATATGAGAAAATTGGCTAAGTCTACAACTTCAAAATCTCAAAATTGTGGCCATAGTATAAAATATATACTATCCTTATAACTCCTCAAAACATATTATCTCTAATATAGTACTCCCCCTAGGAGTATCAATCCTTATCATATACTATCAATTTTCTACTATATATATCTCCCCCTTTGACAACAATGGCAAAATAAGGTAAGGAGGGGTATAAAACTGTATCACAAAAAGATTATACCTCAATTCATTATTGCAAAGCTGGTAGGCTTGCAACATAATTTGCAAAATCAATCTTCATAGCTTCTAACTCCTTCTCCCATGATTTCTTAATGGAATCTACCACATTGAGTAGTGCGCTCAGTCCATAAGATGCTATTTCACATGCTTGGAGGTTCTCAAAGTTAAACTTCTGAAAAGATGTCTTAGCTGAAAGACATTCTTCCAACTACTCTTCAATAATGCTTAACTTCATAGAAGTATATTCTCTCAAAAGAGTGAATCTTTTTATTTTTTTGTCTCTCTCATCTTGCAAAACTTTGATTTCATCATATAAATTCTGAATTTTCTTCTCAACATCAAATACCTTCACATTGGGGCTAGAAAGAAGGTTAGTTTCATTCAGAATTTCTGCTTCCTTCATCTTCATCTTCTTATCTTCTTCTGCTATCAAGGTCTATGTTCTTGTACACTGTATGTACAAAGATTTTCCTATTTCCAAATTCTTCCTCAAGTCCTTTATACAAATATCAAGATTGTTGATATCATTCTTGATATTTTGACTGATGTTCAAAAGCATTCTAGCCTCATAGGTTGCTTGTGCTTTCACTTTTTCAATATCAGATAGAGTTGTGAATTCATTGTCAAAAGTGCTTATTACCTTCTTTGCTTTTTCCAAAGGGTCTGCTTCTGCAATTTGTGTAGTTACAATGCTTTGTAATTTCTCAATAAGTTCCTTCAGACTCCCTTCAATATTTTTCACTTTCTTGTTTTTGCCAATGATTTTGTTCAAGGATGTGATCAATTCCAATTGATCATCATCATCTACTTCCTTTCCCAAATGGTCAATCATAGATCAAATCTTATTCTTCTTTCTAGTCTCAGGAGTAAGACTAATATCTTCTTTGGTGGGAATGGGTACTTGTTTCTCTATTACTGGGGGTTCTATAATAGTTGTCTCTGTTGTCTCTTCTTCTTTTGTAGTTTCATGCTCTTCAAAGGCCGAATTGTCAACAATGTTCTCTAAATTCTTGAATACATTATCATCAATATCCAAGGTGATCTTTTTTCCTTCTACATTCATGGTTTCATCTTCAATGTTAATGGCTGGAGGAGAGGGAATGTCCTCTTGTCCTGTCACCCCTGCTTGCTCTACTACAACTGATGATTCTCCAACATTTTCTATCATAACCTTGATTATTACTTGCTCTATCTCAGAATTAATTTCTTCATACCTGCCTCCCATAATTTGAATGGTTCTCCTTTTGGTTCTCAAATGGGTGCTTAAGGCTTTCATGATTTGACCAAAATGAGTCTCATCTCTTACTAAACAAAGCTTCTTTACAATATTTTCTCTAATAGTTGTGTCCTCCTCTGATGCTCTCTTCTTCATATTTACAAGTTTATTATATAAATCATAAGGTATCTATCCCTAAATTGTATCAAACTTCTTATTAGCCAAAATCATATGCTTTACCACTACATTTTCCATATTAAGTTTCTCTGCATAATCATAAAGATCATAGTACTTATTCCTTCTTGTAAAGTCTTCATCTTCAATGATCTTCTCATTAAGCTTTTCAACTTTAGGTTTCCAAGCTTTCTTCTTAACAGTAGTGACATCATCTTTTATTTTTGCAATTTTTCTTGGAATTGGTTGCACTAAAATTTTCTATCTCTTTCACGGTCCTGTAGCACTTTCCTTTACTCTTTTTATAGGTGTGGAGGAAGTAGATCTAGTGGATATCTATGCTTCTTGATCCTTCTCAATTTCTTCCACTTTCACCTTCACTTCTAATTCTTCCTATTGTGCTGCAATTGATGATAAAGGTGGAATAGACAAAACTTCTTTTTGTCCACTCTCTTTGATTATTGTTGCTATTTTCTTTGCTACCAAGAACTCATGCTCTGTCATCCTTGTATCTTTTAGGATTTTCTTTATAGTGCTCTCAACTCTCTTCTTAGACTATTTCTCTTTAAGTAAGGTCTTTGTGGAGTTGAAGTTCTCCTCAAAGGTTCCAAACCTATTACATTGAGTGTCCAATTTACACTTAAGTAACCTGCTAACATAATCTTTTGTTTCTACCTCAGATATCTCATAGCCAAGAGGGTCTATGAACTTTGTTCTAGGTTCTACTGCTTCAATATAGGTAAAGTTAGTATCCACCATAAAACATATGTCATCTTTATACTTTTCCACAAGAGACTTAGGGATCCTTGATCTACTAGACACAATATTCTAAAATTTCTTGATTACCAGTACTGCACTCTCATTTACTTTGTCAATAACATGTCTTCTGTACACTAGGTTAATCCTTTCCATTGTATTTTGGCCATCACTCCAATCATTTCCAATGGTGTAAGGAAATCTTCTCAATAGATGAAAAAACATATAGGTGATTAAGGATGAGAACCTAAACTGTGTATACTTAGTTTTCTTAATCTTCTCCAAGTTCTCAAATAGTTGAATTCTCATAATTTCACACATATCAACTTGTACCTTGTCAACACACATTAGATAAGTTGCATGTATCATTCCAGCTTCCATGTCATCCTCTCTTGAATTTGCACAAAAATTAGTGGTTAGGATCTTGCATAAGTATCTCAAGTCATCTTGTTTGATCTTATTAATCATAATTCATCTACCATTATAGGATGAATTTGTGTTATCAATGACTATTTTCCTCATATTTTTCTCATTTAAAGGAATAGCTCTAGTTTTAGATAATCTAATGACTTCATGAATCAAATCAACTATAATATCTATCACTCTATCTTCTAACCAGAACTTCCCATTATGAATTCTACTTAAGATAATCTTAGTACATTCTTCATTATCAAATTCATACTGTAATCCATACTTAACAATTTCATTATCTTTCAAATATTCAAATCCTTGTTTTAGTGTCATATCCTAATTGTAAATCTTCTGATATTCATTTGTGAAATCACTATCATTGACAGTCTCTAGTTTTCATCCAAGATAACTTCTGACATTCTCTAGGTGTAAAACTTCATCTAGTATAGATGATAAAGCAAACATAGGATCATCTTCCAAGGGTTCTATTGGTTCCCTTTTCAACTTAGGTCTATTCGTATCTCTGACATTGTGTATTAAAGAAACATTTGTGATTTCTTCTAATTCCTTCACTAATTTAAAGATTTGTCAAGTAAAATACCTTGATTTCATGATTTTAGGGCTTGCGTAGATTCGACACAAAATTCTTCTCCAAATCCTTGCAAAATGCTTCCAATCACTACTCTTGGATCTCCTTAACACTTGAATTCACTTTGATGATCAAATAATACTGATCATGACCTTTTATTAATTCAATCTCACTTAGATCTGACATTGCATTCAATTCTTTTGCCGCTTCTTTCCAAAAAGTTGTTTCTACTAACCTGCAAAACTTAAAACTTCTTGCGATCTTGCAAAACATAATATTTTTCTTTGTGCTCTTAACCATAGCATTAGAACATCATAAACTACCTTGCATTAATTGTACAAGACTTAGTTCATCATATATCTACTTCTACACTAATCTAAATTCCTATTCTATTGCAATTTTCATAAATTAAGTACTTTGAGATGGGCCAGGTAAAGATTCATTCTTACCTTTTGATACTTCACTTTCCTAATTACCTTCAATGTTGAATATGTCTCCTTGATTCGTGCTTTTGATAAACTTCACTTCATCTAATTTATTACAACATCCTTTCTGACTGTTACTTGCATCTTCATTTCTTCTTGCATGATTTCTGAGATTAGGATTAGGATGAAAACTCTATTGTTCATTTTGCAAAACCTTGTTGTATTTCCAATCTTGTTGCATATCTAACAAACAATTCCATTATTTCCATATCTTGGTCCAGGCTGATTGATTTGTGATTTGTAGTTTCTAGCAATGTGTCTAGCCTTGTTGCATCTATAACATATTACTCCATTTCTTCTGTTCATATATTCATTAGGTTTCTTATCTGCATTGTTAGTATTCATAAACATTCTACTACCATCATTATTCTCAATAAATTTAGGTTTCCTACATTCAATAGCTCTATGTCCAAAACCATGACAATTATAACAATAACCATTAAGAGGTTTAAATTGCTTACCTATGCAATCTCTCTTCATATGACCAATAGTATTACAAGAAAAACATCTACCTTTGAATTCTCTTTGCATACCTTTGGGTGATTCCTCTTGCTTCAGTGATTCTTCTTCTGTAGGTGTATCTTCAGATTTGTTGATCTCATCAGACTTCTTCACATCTACGCTTTCATATATTTTTAGATCTGGTTCCTTGCTTTCATCATTTGCTTTAAAAGTGTTGAATCCAAGACCAATCTTATCATATAATGGTTTTTGATAAGATATGTGTTCATCAATCTTCTCACTAGTTGAATATAGCCTTTCAAGTTGTTGTTTGGATTGAGTCAGTTCACCTTTCACAATCTTATTGTATTTCTCAAGTTTAGATATTACTTTTCCAAGTTTAGATTTTAGTCCTTCATTTTCAGTCTTTAGACTTTCATTCTAAGATTTCAGATTTGCTTCATTCTTGCCATTTCCATTTTTCAAACTAAGCTTCAAATTTTCTATCTTCAGTTCATGCTTAAGGATCTCATTTTATTTTTCTAAATTTTCATCGTAATCTTCAATAAAAACTTCAGATTCCTTTTTAGATCTTAGATCTTCCAACTTTTTTTTCAATTTCTCAATGAGGTTCTTTGCATCATCATATTTTCTTTTTAAAGTATCTTTTTCAATAGTAAAAAAGTCAATCTGTTCAAGAGCTTCTTCAAGATTCTTCTGTAGTTGATCCATATCCATAGAGATCTTACTCAAGCTGCTAGGCTTTCCTTGAATGATTCTTTTTTGAGTAACTAAGCTTTGATACCAATTTTTAGAAATAGGGAATACTAAGAGGGGGGGTGAATCAGTATTCTACAAACTTTATCTTTTTCTCAATTATGGATATAACAGATTATCTTTATACATGCATAACATAAGAAGCTAAACAACATGCATAGAAATAAAACTAAAGAACTCATAACACATTATTTTTTCTCGAGGAAACCCTGGCCAAGAGAAAACCCCTATGGGGATGGTACCCACAAAGATCCACTAATCAAAAGTATCCTATTAAGGATTTTGACCCTGTTAGGATTCTATTACAAGCATATAGTGTATCAGTCCTGATTAAGGGACTATAGGCCTTGTTAGAAGCCTCAACCCTGTTAGGAGTTGGTAGTACACAATGTGATTACCAAATGAGCCCACTGCCCAAAAAAGTAATGTACAATATACACTGGTTACAAAAATAGGTTAAGGTACATAACCTTATACTACTTGCATCAATATCTTTTCACTGCTCTTTCACATATGCATCATATATTTTCCATCGCATCACTGCTTCATTACATTTCATTACTTCATTATACATCTATTCATATTTTATTACAATTACAATTACATTTATACAAATAAATTTATCCAAGAGTTAACATCTAGGATGTCATCCCTTTATATTTTTAAGTCATTATTTTGATAAATAAAATAATCCCTTGACTCTTTACTAATTTTGTCTTCATATTCTATCCTGTCGGCTTGACACTATCTTCGGTAAAACTGCCATAACTTCTTCCATACATGTTGTACTAACTTGCACTCTCAGATGGGTGATCAATGGTCATCTTAGATTCTATTTTCAAGTGTGCAAGCACTAAACTTACTCCACTCAACATCAAAAACAAAAACTATGTCCAGGTTCACTGGTGAAAATACTATCTCATACTTAGACAATTTTGCATGGCGCTCTGTCATACTTGCTCTCTGACCTGTGCAATCTTCATATGGATCATATATTTCCATAATGACAACATCTATGTAATCAACTCAGCCAAATTGCCAACATGCAACACCATGACCATGTGTAGTGCAGTTTCCCAAGCTGTTGTAGCAAGATTTAGAACTTCTGTCTGCACTTGTAGCTCGACAGCTAGACTGACTAAGCTCTCAGTTGTGGACAAATTTGGATTTCTCTGAGCTAATTCCTTGGCCTTGACTAACTTTCTCTATATGGCCTCCAGATGAAGTGTTAAAATAGTTTGCATAGAAAGTAGTCTAGATCGAATCTTACCATCATTAGCCACTAGCTCGACTAACTTACCTTGGGTATGCAGGATTTTGGCATAATGATTGGCACTAGTGTCTACATCCAAGCTTAGAGATTGAATGGTAGCCTTGAGTTCTTGTTTTAGTGTGTCAACTAGTCATTGATTCTCATCAGTGAATAGTTCAACATTACATAGTTTGGCCAACAGAGACTGTCCATTCATAACTACCTCTTCAGTCTCTTTTACCAAAGTAGACAGCTCGACCTATTTCACTGCTATCTCAGCAGATACCTTCTCTAGCATTTTGGTCTCAAATTTTCATTCTAAACACTCAAATAACTTATCACTTGCACATCTAGCTTCATTATTTACTTTTTGAACAATGTGTACAAGTTGTTCCAATATGCGGGTCGAACTATTTACATTTGATAATTCATAAACTTCATTAAATATATCTTTTATTTCATATAGGACTTATTTCTACTGATGTACCCTTCATATTTTTTCTTTCCTGCTTTTCCTCGTCAGCAAATCCTTCAATATCTATATTTTCTCATAAGATAGGTTAATAGTATCCCATTTAGGAATAACAATGACCCCATCAATTGTTACCTTAGTTGTCTCCTTCTATGTTCTCGGTGGGGTGCTTCCACTTGGCATCTCTACAAGAGCTTGTATTGCCTCTTTCTCCTTAGGCTCTCGCACCTCAATAGATTTTCCTTTTATATCTATTTCTCCTTTAACCTTATCCTCAACATGAGGACTAACATCTTGTCCATCTAACTTATCTCCTTGTTCTTCTTTTCTATTATCTTCTAGAGGAGGACTTTGGATTTTTCCTTCAAGATTTTTTGCTTTGTCCCCTTCCTCAGTAGATGTTGATTTAGGTATTGGTACTGACTTAATGGATTCCTCGGTAAGGCTTGTACCAACTGACTTGTTAATAGTTGAAATGTCAAGTATGGGAGGACTCATATCAACAGATTGTGTGCCAGCAATTGTTGGATAATCCTTGACCTGTAAAAGTACTATGTTACTACCTGGCAAGGATACATCATTTTTTTTCATAGTCTTTAAATCAGCCTCAGTCAAAATTGAATTCTTGATGGGGCTCTCCTCGGTTATATCAACAATGTGAACCTCTAATTTGTCTTGATCTTCCACTTTCTTAGGAGTTCTAGTCTCCTTTTTATTCTATTTTACTTCAAGTTTAGCAACTTTTGAAGTACTAGCACCCTATTCTTCATCCTTGTCACACAACAATCCAAACATTATTTTCCATATTTTGAGACTTTCTTGTACAACATCCTGAACCTTGTGTTGAAGAATTAGATAAGCTCTAAGTTTGGGATCAAACTTAGCTCTATATTGTTCAAATATTGGTTTGATGCTGGTAGGGGTGAGACTAGACTCAACTTGAGCTAAAGTGCTCTCCCTTATTTCCTTTTCAATTTGCAGAGCATATTCCCATTTCTATGCAAACTTGTTGCTTAATTCCTTGGGAATTCTATTTTCTATTTGAATTGGAAACATCTTGAAAATGCACAACATTTCAAGAATAGCATCTTCCACTTTTTCTTTGTCTCCAATGCTCATGTTCCCAAATTTTAATCCTTTCAACTCCTCCACTGCTGTAGAGCTAGTAATCTTATTACATATTTCATCAATAGTGAGTTGAGTATCATGTTGTGTAACCTTCCTCTTTACTACTTCATCACTCTCTATTTCTTCATCATTGTCTTGTTCTAAAACAAGTTTCCTTCGCGGCCTCTTTATAACCTTATTCGGCACTGCCTTAGGTAGTGAGGGTTTTCGCTTAGCAAATGCAGGTGGCATCTTAGGAGTCTTGACAATAGCTTTCCTTGTTCTAGGTGTAAGTACTGGTATCAATGATACTTTAGGTTTTAAAATTCTTTTCTTTGTTGGAGGCTCAGCAATCACTGGTTTTCTTTTCTCTCTCCATCTTCTTCTCTATTACTAGTTTCACTCAGATCATCTTCTCCCAATCCTTGAGTCAACTCTAGTGGTGCATCCTTGTCAGATTCTTTGACATATTTTTCCAAATTCTTCACTATCTTCTTTCTTTTCCTCTCTGTGGTGGCAGCCATTAATCCCAAAGAGATCTTGGATTTAGCTTCATCAAAGGTTCCAAAGTAAGGTTCATTATTATCAATTTCTTTAGCTAGGAGGGTTGTAATTGTAATAGTAGCTTCATCTATATTTAGTTCATAGGGTAATGGCATTAACCATGAAACCCTAGGTAGGACTACCTGTGCATAAGTAAAGTCTGTGTCTACCAGAAAACATATATCCTTACTATATTTTTCAATCAAAGACACAAGGACTCTAGTCCTCTTTCTCATCTTCTTCTTAAACTCCACAAAATATTTTTCCATTATTCCATTAAAGTTATCTCCAATTTGATTTATAAATTCACTGATTTGAATAGTGATGGGTCTCTTCTTATCCCATATAACACCTCCATGTGTAGGAAAACACTTCTTTACATAAAAGAACAAATAGATCAGTAAGGAACCACACTTACACATAGAATTCTTCATGGTCTGAATGGAGTTCAGATTCTCAGCAAGTTGAGTCAGCTGGATCTCGGCAAGGTCATACATATGTCCTTTCTTGATTATCTTCCATGCCTGGTCCACTGCCATACAGGGGACACTGTCCAACCGACTAGATTGATAAAACTTGTGTGAGATGACTCTAACATCAAAGTCAATTTCTGGATCAGTTATGGTGGAAATTGTCATTCCTCATTTGTTCCAAACTACTTGGGTGTTGGCTTGAATATCTTCCTTACCTGTACATTTCATCGTTCTTTTCCCTTAAATTATAGGGTATCTAGTGACTCGATGTATCATCTCCTTTGTAATCTTTGCTAGTCCATCTTCCAGCCATAAATGCATGTCATGTACTCGACTCAAAACAATCTTTATCCATTCCACTTTAAAATTTTGTGGGAAATCTAGGGCATGCACTAACCCTTGATCAACAACTACCTTATGTTCCGGCTTCAACACTCTATTAACACATAGTCTGTCATAAGCTTCCCTGATCTCATAATCACTGATTTCTCTAATTTTACACATGTAGCAAGACCTAATGTCATTCATAATTAACACATCTTCTGGAATGGAAGATAGGGCTCCATTTAAATTGCCTTTGATCGCACTCTCTGATATTTCCTTGAATACCTTTGGCTTGCATACTTCATTTCTTACTAATTGCACATTAAAAACTTCCATCCCTTGTTTCTTGACTGATGCAGATGATGATGATTCCATTTTAAACAATAGTTTCCAAAAATAAATATTTACTTGGTAAAATACCTTTCTCGTCAATAACCTGTAGATAGATTTTGCCGATGGCACATTGAGAAAATTTGGAATCACCATTCTTAAACTATTTGCACGAACTCTAAATCACTCTATAAATCTCAAATAGCATGGTGAAATGAAATTAACAGCAAATTTCCACTTTATAGAATCCAAAAATTAGAATTAGGGCCTCATAAATGCTCCATACAAGTTTTGGTGGAATACAGGTGTCTCGACAGACTCATGTTAATTACAATTAATTGCAAGCTTAGTCGATATAACCATTATGATACAGCTCGACATATATAGCATTTCAGTTGTAACAAGTGCTTGGCATACATTGATAACTTGGTCAAGACACTGATGCTTAGAATCAAAAATGAAATTCCTATTTTGCTCAGATATGTCCTAATGCATCTTTATCTATGCAGATATGGACTTTTTCTCAATTCTATGTTAGGAACCGATGAAAAATAAAACTTTGCAAGACTTAGTTCCAAACATACCTTCCATGCTTAGTTAGAAGAAGTGTGATCACCTGATCCATCAGATTGGGTGACCGTAGATGTGCTAGCTTCGCTTGTGGTTTCTGTTAGAATAACTAAGAGGGGGGTGAATCAGTTATCCAGTGTCCCAAAACAAAATGTATAATTCAAAATGACTTCTTCTATTTCAGCTCCTTGGTAAATAATAATTACTTTCACTATCTATGCTTTTACTAATTACCATTCAAATACTATAATAGTTACCGATCAAATCTAACATGTAACATGCAAAGTATGATAACAAACAAATATCACAATCAACACATAACACAAGAGATTTAACGTCGAAACCTTGTAAAGGGAAAAACCACCTGGGACCGGCAACCCAAAATTGTTCACTCTTCTGAAGTGAGGTCGGTTAAGACCCAACCTTGTTAAAGGTTTACAAACACACTGTCAGGTGTGACCATGTTAGAGGATTTTAGACTAGAAGTTATTGTCCAACCAACATTCACTATGGGGTTGACAGGATAACAATGTTCATTCTATGAATGATACATCATAAGACTTTCAGAGTCCACTCGGTAAAGAGATTTTGACTGTATACAATGGTTAAATATGTAACAGTAAATGACCTACCTTAATACAACTTCAATTGCAGACTACAGATCAATATTCAATCCTAACAAATCCTTCTGATGAATATTTCACTTTAGATTCAATACTGTATCAACTTATTGTTCATCGGTAATTGCTCCTTGTAGCTCGGTAATTGTTCTGCAACTCGGTTCTTACTTAACCAGTATGATCAAAATGCATGAAAACCTTGTTCACGCTATATTCCTATAGTTTCTACTTCTTCCAACATCTTTCATAATGAAATTCTAGTCTCTTATATAGATGGGTAAATCATTTTCTTCTCCACCATCAAATTTTTCCACTTAACCACATTCATAGATTTTTTCGCTTCAAACTTTCTCGGCTGACGTGTTAGTAACACACTTCAATATGCTCTGTTAGATCTTCCTTTAATTTTGTTAGCCGTCGATCTTCATAACAAACATTATCTGTTATCACTGAAATAGAGGTACTTTACAGCTCATCAATCTTATCAGCTAAACTAATCATTTAGTTCATTCTATTTCACTTGATTAACAAAGAAATACATTGGTGAACACTGCTCGGTTAATACTATGATCAGTATACACTACACTCTGTCAATGTATACTAGAAATGCCTCATTTACTGACAACACTGCTTTGTGTCTTTCAGCTCTATACTTCATCATAGATGAATGCAACATAATAAAGTCAATATCATCAAGTCATAGACTCATCAACAACTTACTTAGTGTGTTCCTTATCCTCATCTATCATGTACATCTTTCCCCATGTAGATTTCTCTATTATTCATCTCTTTATTCTTTCTTTAGATATCTCGGTATAGTAACTTACAAGATAAGTGTTGTCAAACTAGTTGACATTAATGACAACATAATACAGATTTAATCATATTACATATCTAATCAGCAACTCCTCAGTGATCTTTAATCATAGATTCTTCAATCAAATTCCAAATCAGTTGTAGTCCAACAATCTCTCCCTTTGGCATTGATGGCAACTCAAGTAATATGAAATGTACCATACGCATACCAAACATATATTCTACAACTTTTTGAACAAAATGTTGTAAGTTGAATAGACTTAATATGTTTAATCACTATGTTACTAAACAACATTAGATAATACAGCTTTACCATTCTGTAGTTGTGATCTTCTTTTCAGTTCTTTTGTTCCTGCTTTTGTTCTTTGTAACTGATCTTCAATACTGTCTCATTCATATTGTCTCTCACTTAGATAATTCTCATCAGTGCTTGTCCATTTTCATATTATTTATCCCTCCCTTTCACAAAAATTCCAAAGAAACAAATAAACAATCAATTCTGTCCTCCTCTGTATCTCAGTATATTGATATTCCAATCAGTTCAAGTTCTCCAAACTTAATCACAACCTTGAACATGATTCAAAGTGTTAACTATGCTGCATCAACATGAATGATCTTCTAATAAAAAATAGGCTAATGCAACAACCAGATCACCTTAGTGACCTATAGATAGGGGACGGACCCCAAATCTAGTCCTCAAGTATTCAAATGTGTCCTTCGGTAGAGGCTTTGTATAAATATCTGCAAGTTGTTCTTTAGATGTGACAAATTCTAACTTCACTTGCTTCTCTTGCACTTTTTCTCTTAACTAATGATACTTAATAGATATATACTTTGTCTTAGAGTGCATCACAGGATTCTTTGAAATATTAATAGCACTAGTGTTGTCACAATATATAATCATTGGGTCAATGATTACCTCATTCATCCCTTCGAACACTTGCTTGATATATGCAATGTTTGACCAATTAGTAGCATCAGCAACATACTCTGCTTCAGTTGTAGACTGAGAAATACAAGCCTAATTTTTACTTGTCTAGGTTACAAGTCTTTCACCATAGAAAAATGCTCCTTCGATGGTGCTTTTTCTATCATCCACATTTCCAGCCCAATCAGCATCGGTGTAAACTTTCAGTTCAAACTTCCCTTCCATAGGATACCATAATTCATAATTCTTTGTTTTCTTCAGGTATCTTAAGATCCTTTTTGTAGCTATCATGTGTGATACTCTAGGATTAGCAAAAAATCTTGCAACAATTCCCATAGCATGTGATATATCTAGTCTATTGTGAACTACGTACATTAACTTACCAATCATGGATTGGTGAAGTGTTTGGTTTACCTCTGTAGTTTCATCCTCCTTTATCAATTTGCATCCAGTAGCCATCGGTGTTCCCATAGGTTTAGCATCTTCCATGCCAAATGTCTTCAGTACTTCCTTTATGTATTTAAATTGTGTGATGAATATTCCATCACTTTGTTGAATCACTTGTAGTCCAAGAAAGAACTTAATCTCTCCAAACATAGACATTTCAAATTCCTTTTGCATTTCATTAGAAAATGTCTTGCATACAATCTCTAAGCCTCCAAAGATAATATCATCAACAAATATTTCAAAAATAATAGTATCATCAGTATCACCTTTCATATACAGATTGTTATTTTCACTTGTTCTAACAAATCCAATACTTAACAAGTAAGTATGTAGTCTTTCGTACCATGCTCTAGGTGTTTGCTTCAAGCCATATAAAGCTTTATGTAATCTACATACCATGTCTTCATTTTCAGGATCAACAAATCCTTCAGGTTGTTCAATGTAGACCTCTTCTTCAAGTATACCATTCAAAAATGCTGACTTCACATCCATTTGATAGACTTTGAATTTTTTATGTGCAGCATATGCAAGTAGAATTCTAACTCCTTCCAATCTAGCAATAGGTGAAAACATTTCACCATAGTCAATGCCTTCTTCCTGTGCATATCCCTTGCATACCAATCTAGCTTTATTTCTTGTGACTTCACCATTTTCATTCATTTTATTCTTGAATATCCACTTAGTACCAATAACATTCTTATCTTTAGGTCGACGTACTAAGGACCAAGTTTTGTTCTTCTCTATTTTCTCTATTACCTCATTCATTGCATTAACCCATTCTTCATTCTCTAATGCAGCTTTCACATTTTTAGGTTCAAATTCACAAACTAGACATATACCTTGTCTTGTTTTGCTTCTAGTTTACATTCTAGCATGTCTGTCTCCAATGATTTGTGTCTCAGGATGATGTCTTCTGACAAAACTAGCCAGAACTTGATTTTTCCTTTCTTGCTCATTCTGCTCAGGGTCATTCCTTGCTTGGTAGCTCCATCTTGTCCATTGGTTTGTGTTGCATGTTGTCTTGTATTGTTTCCCTGCTGACCGGTTGTCACAGCTTGCGGCATTGGTAGATGCTCTAGATGTTCAATGTAGGTGAATCTACCGTAGTCTTTCAATTTCTTTGTACTTTCCTCTATGTTCTTGTCATCAAACTCATCAACATGAACATTATTACTTTCAACTATCTTATTTGTAACCTTATTCAAACATTTATATGCTTTACTTGTAGAGGAATATCCTAGAAATATCCCTTCATCTCCTTTAGAATCAAATTTTTCATTTCTTTCATCTTTCAAAATAAAGCAGTCACTTCCAAAAATCCTGAAATAACTTACAGTAGGTTTGTGTCCAAACCATAGCTCATAAGGTGTTTGGTTGGTATCCTTTTTCAGTTGTACTCGGTTAAGAACATACACAGCTGTACTGACAACTTCCCTCCAATATGTCTAAGCAACATTCTTTTGTATCATCAATGTTCTAGCACAGTCAATTATAGACCTATTCCTTCTTTCAGAAATTCCATTTTGCTGAGGTGTCCTCGGTGCAGAGACCTATATTTTAATTCCATGCTCAATACAAAAATTAGTAAATTCATCAGAGATAAATTCACCTCCTTTATCAGATCTTAAGCATTTTATTTATTTTCTAGTCTCTTTCTCTACCTTAGCTTTATACCACTTAAACATTTTAAAGGCTTCAGATTTCTCTTTTAGGAACATAACAGTCATCAGTCTAGTATATTCATCAACAAAAAGAATAAAATATCTATCACCAGAATAGCTTTGAGTTCTCATAGGACCACATAGGTCGGTATGAACCAACTCAAGTATCTTCTTTGTTGAGTAGTCTTTAGTTTTAAAACTAGACTTAGTCATCTTACCTTTTCTGACATTCATGGCACATGGCATGATCAGGTTTTGTTAAGTTAGGCAATTCTCTAACTCTTTTCTTTTTACTAATCTTGATCATGTTGTCAAAGTTCACATGGCATAACCTTTTGTGCCACAACCAAGCATCTTCATCCTTTATTAACAAATAAGAAAATTGATCCATATCAAGATAGAATAGATTACCTCTAGATTGTGTACCAGTTCCGACAAGTCTTCCTCCATCATCATAAATTCTTACCTTTTTTCTATCAAAATCTAGTCGGTGGCCTAAATTGTTCAGTTGAGCCACACCTAATAGATTATAGTTCAATCCATCAACCCAGTATGCATTTTCACATAGTATTATATCATTGATCATCAGTGAACCTTTACCTCTTACCATACAAAGTGCATCATTTCCCATTCTCATAGATCCTCCATTATATTCAACAAGATGATCAAACTTTTCTACATCACTGGTCATATGATGTGTACAACCACTGTCTATGATCCATGTATCATTTCTTCTTACTTTAGAGATCAGTGTTGTCTCTTCATGTTTCTCTTCTTCCTCTGAGTCATCTTTCATATAAACAAATACAACATCTATGTCATCATCAGAATCAGATTTAGTTTCAATATCTTCAACTATGTAACATACCTTTTTGCCTTTATCATCTTGGTTGTCTCTGTTGTTGTGTTGGTAGCCTCTGTTGACTGTTCTTCCATAGTTTCCTTCAAATCGATCTTTAGATCTTTCATCATCTTTCTTCTGAGGACATCTAGCAGTGATGTGACTGACTTCTTTATAGTTAAAACATGCCAAAGGTAGCTTACCTCTATACCTTCCTTTTCCTTTGGGAAATCTTTTGGCCATAAGAGCTTCAAGCTCATCAAGTTCATCATCAGTATTACTATCACTATCATAATTCTTACTATTCCTGCTAGACTTTCCAATCTTCAAAGAAGACATGAAAGTGGATTCAACAAAAGGAAAAACATTATTATCAAAGTTTTTTAATTCAAAGGTTGTAAGTTTACCAATCAGAGTGTCAAGAGTAAGGTTGGATGTAGCTCTTGTTTCATGAATTGTAGAGATCCTAGTTGCATAAACTGGTAGCAAAGTTTTGAGAATCTTGCTTATCATTGTTTCATCATCAATCACTCCATTAGATGCTCTAATAGCATGTACCACCTCTTTTAGTCTATTTGAGTATTGTACAATGTTCTCACCTTCTTTCATTCTCATATCATCAAATCTGCCTCTTAGACTTTCAGCTTGGGCTCGTTTGACATTCATATCTCCACTGTATATCAGATTTAACTTGTCCGGCATCTTCTAAGGAGTATCACAACCCTTGATGTCTTCAAATTTAACATCATTATAGGCAGCAACAAGTTCCATCATAGTGATATTATGTTCATGCCTTTCCTTCAGTTGATCAAGAGTTAAGGGACCAGTGGGTAGTTGTATGTAGCCATTCTCCATCAAATCTAGTGCAGAGTTCCCAATTCTAGATATGTGCAACTTCATCTAGCTTTGCCATACTGTGAAGTTCTCTTTGTTCAGCTTCAGTACTTCCCTCTTATACATCTTGAGACCTTTGTGCTTAAGTCCTTAAAACTCTGTTCTAAGCAACCACAACTCTGATACCAATTGTTAGAATAACTGAGAGGGGGGTGAATCAATTATCCAGTGTCCCAAAACAAAATGTATAATTCAAAACAACTTCTTCTATTTCTACTCCTCGGTAAACAATAATTACTTTCACTATCTGTGCTTTTACCAATTACTAGTCAAATATTATAATAGTTACCAATAAAATCTAACATGTAACATGAAAATTATGATAAAAAACAAATATCACAATCAACACATAACACAAGAGATTTAATGTGGCAACCCTGTAAAGGGAAAAACCACCTAGGACCGGCAACCCAAAATTTTTCACTCTTCTGAAGTGAGGTTGGTTAAGATCCAACCCTATTAAAGGTTTACAAACACACTCTCAGGTGTGACCTTGTTAGAGGATTTTAGACTAGAAGTTATCATCCAACCAGCATTCACTATGGGGTTGATAGTGTTAGAAATAAGAAATACTAAGAGGGGGGGTGAATCAGTATTTCAAAAACTTTTTCTTTTGCCCACTTATGGATATAACAGATTACTTTAGTGCATACAAAGATTATCAAGATGATTAACAAACATAGCAGTAAATAGAAAGAACTCATAACACATCATATGTTCTCGAGGAAACCCTGGCCAAGTGAAAACCCCGGTGGGGATGGTACCCACAAAGATCACTAATCAAAATTATCTTGTTAGGGATATTCGACCCTGTTAGGAGTCAATTTACAATATATAGTAGATATGTCCTGGTTAAAGGACTTTAGGCCTTGTTAGAAGCCTTAACCCTGTTAGGAGTTTAGATTACAAAACTTGATCACCAGCTGAGCTCACTACCCAAACCGGTAATACAAAAATGTTTCTGACTATAATATGGTACTGCTTACAACTTCACATCAATAGCCTTTTCTGCTATCACAATATACAACTATCGCAAGTTATCTTTTCTTTCTTTTTACATATCACTTCTATCTTTCATTACATTTCAAGTATGCCTAATATATGAGTTATTAAAGCTAATAACTTTACATGGTTAGCATCAAAAATCATTATCCAAGAGTAAACATCTAGGATTTTTTCCCTTAATAATGTTAAGTCATTATTTTGACAAGCAAAAATAATCCCTTAACTCTTTCGCTAAAACTGTCTCCAAAACTACTCTGTCTACAAAACTGTCTTCGGTAAACTTTGATTAACTTTGTCCGTACTATTCCAAACTTTATGTTCACTAAGATGGGGTATCCTCATACTCTATAGAAGCTTCAATTAACTATGCAAACAAAAATATTTCTCCAGTGGACGTCGCCAACTAAATCTTCATCAGGTGCTCTGTCAGGATCACTGTATTCAAACTTAGACAATTTCTTCCTTCAACTTTGCATACTTGCATTCCAAATTTTGCACTCTTAATAGAGATCATATGCTGCCATAATGACAACATCTATGCATCCACATTAGCCAAATTTCCAACAATCTCCCCCTTTGTCATTGGTGGCAACATATGGGAAAATTGGCTAAGTGTGCAAACAAAACTTCAAAAAAAAACTTATACAAAATTTTGTGGCCAAAAGTTATACAATATCATACTCCATAGAATAGCTCCCCCTATGAGTATCCTTTCTCAACATATATACAATTTTCTACTACTATCTCTCCCCCTTTGACAATAATGACAAAGATAGGGTGTCCAAAAATTTCAAAAACTTTATACCTTAATATCAGTTATTGCAAAGCCGGTAGGCTTGCAACACAATCACTAAACTCTAACTTCCAAGATTCAAAATCTTTCTCCCATATCATCCTGATGGATTCAGCAACATTGAGTAGAGTACTCAATCCGTATGCTGCTGTCTGACAAGCTTGCAGGGAATTGAAGCTAAACTTCTGAAATGATGTCTTTGTTGAAAGACACTGCTCAATTTGATCTTCAACAATTGATATCTTGATTGAGACATGCTCTCTCAAGATGTTAACCCTGATCATCTTTTTGTTTTTCTCCTCTGCTATCATTCTGATTTCATCTTTCAATTTCCTTATGTTCTTCTCAATAGAACTTATCTTGACATTAGGGCTTGTCAAGGTGTTTGTCTTAGCTGTAATAGCATCTAACTTCTCTCTGATCTTCTTATCCTCTTCAACTATTATGATTTTTGATTTGATGCACTGTATATTAAAATTCTTTCTTGTCTCAAAATGTCTCCTCAAATTCTTTATACATACATCTAAACTACCAATATCATTCTGAATATTTACACTCAAAGTTTGTTGCATTTCTGCTTCAAAGTCTTCCTAAACTTTTATCTTCGCAATATCCTTCAAGTTAGAAAATTCAGAGTCAAAAGAATTTATTACTGATTGAGCTTTCTCAAGTGGATCTGATTCAGATACCTTAGTGTTGATCACACTTTCAAGTTTCTCTGTCAAAACTCTAACTTTTCCTTCAAGGTCTTTCACCTTCTTATTCTTTCCAATAATTTTGTTCAGAGATGTAATGAACTCAAGCTGATCATCATCTTCAACTTCTTTTCCAAGGTCTTTAAACATTGAGCCAATATGCCTCTTCTTACTGTCAGGTGCACTAATGTCTTCAACTGGTTTAGAGGGTGCACTAGAGGTAGTGGCCTCTGTCAAAATTTGTTTTCCTTTGACTGTCTGCTCTGCTGGAACTAATTCTGATACAGTTGGTGCTTTCTCTGCCTCTATATTCTTCTTTGATTCTGTGACCTTTTCTTGCTCTTCCAAAGCCAAATTGTCAACAATATTTCCTAGATCATGAAATACTACATCATCTGATTCTAAAGTCACTTTGGTGCCTTCAATATCCATTGATTCTTCGCCAATATTGATATGTGAAGAAGATGGAACTTCTTCAATACCAACTTTCTCTGCATGCGGTTCCTCTGATTGCTTCTGCTGAGGGTCTGATTCAACATACTTTTCTGCAACTATATCTACAAGAACTTGCATTACTGCTTGCTCTGTTTCTTTTTGTACTTCCTCCTTTTTGCCTCCCATTATATGGATTGTTCTTCTCTTTGTTCTCAAAAAATTTCCAAGAGACTTCAAGAATCTCTTCAAATGATCTTCATCCTTAATTTCACAGAACTGTCTGATTACATGTTCTCTCATCTTCATGTCTTCTTCTTGTGCTCTCTATTTTCTATTCACAAGTCTGTTATACAAGTCTTCTGGGATCTTACCATGAATGGTGCTAAGTTTCTTATATGCCACAATCATATGTGTAACCATTACATTTTCAAAGTTCAATTTTTCAAATGATCCATATAGATCATAGAATTTATTCAACTTGGTGAAGTCTCCGTGCTTCAATATATCTTCATTCACTCTTTCAATTCTTGGTTTCCAAGTTTTCTTCTTGACTGAAACTACATCATCATCTTTAATTACTGCTACATTTCTAGGTATAGGTGGTACAACCACTTTCTGTCTCTTGTTGGGTCCTGTTGCACTCACTTTTACTCTTTTGCTAGGAATAGGATAAAAATATTTATCTCCTTCATCTTTTTCAAGTACTTCAACTTTTACCTTTACTACAATCGGATCAACAGGATCTGCACTTGATGTCTCAGGTGAAATTACAAGATTTTCACTTTGCCTCAGGGCTTTTGCAGTCTTCTTAGCTATGTCAAACTCATGACTTGACATACCTAATTCTTTCAATATTTTCTTCATAGTAGATTCAACTCTCTTACTAGATTTCTTCTTTTCTCTCAAACTTATTGCAGAGTTGAAATTCTCTTCATAGGTTCCAAACGTATTTGCATGACCATCCAACTCACACTTTAACAATCTGTTCACATATCCTATTGTTTCTGCTTCAGATAATTCATAGCCAAGAGGGTCTAGGAATTCCATTCTAGGATCAACTACTTCAATGTAGGTGAAATCAGTGTCAACCATAAAACAAATGTCATCTTTATGCTTTTCAACTAAGGATTGAGGAATCCTTGACTTGTTCTTAACAATATTCTGAAAAGTCTTCAATACAAGCTTCACACTGTCATTAACTTTATCAAAAAGGTGTTTCATGTAAACTGAGTTTATTCTTTCCATTGTGTTCACATTTACACTCTAATCAAATGTATAAGGAAATCTTCTCAAAATATGGAAAAACATATAGGTTATCAAAGATGAAAACCTAAACTGAATGTACTTAGCCTTCTTAATCTTTTCTAAGTTCTCAAATAACTGACTTTTCAAGATTTCACATAGGTCTACTGGTTTCTTCTCAACACACATAAGATAAGCTACATGAATCATTCCTACAGCCATGTCATCTTCCCTTGAACTACCACAGAATTCAGTTGTTAGGATCTTGCAAAGGTACCTAACATCATCTTGCTTAATCTTGCTTATCACAATTCCTCTACCATTATAACTAGATCCAGTGTTATCTAAAACAATCTTCCTCATGTTCTTTTCATTTAGTGGAATCTCTCCAACTTTAGATAATCCAATAACTTCATGAATTAGGTCAGCAGTTATATCAATAACTCTATCCTCCATCCAGAATTCCTATTGTGGATTCTACTTAAAATGATCTTGGTACATTCCTCATCATTGAATTCATACTTCATGGAATATTTGATGATTTCATTGTTCTCTAAGTGCCCATAAGCTGGTTTAACTGACATGTCTTGATTGTACAACTTCCTGTAATCATCACTAAAGTTTGCATCTCCCAAAGTTTCAAACTTACAACCTAGATATCCCTTAACATTCTCAATGTGCAATACTCTGTCTGGTATGGATGATAATGCTAAACTGTCATCAATTTCAGTTGGTTCTACTAGTTCTTTCTTAATATTTGGTCTATTCTTATCCTTAACATTATGAACCATAGAAATATCCATCTTATCAACTGATTAAAGATCAAGAAATACCTCAACTTTGCAAATCTAGGGTTTCGGTATGATCGTTGCTGCAAACTGCTTCCAAACTTCTTCAAATCATCCTTAACTCACTTTTCTTCTTTCAAATCTCTTTTCAATCACTTTTTAATCGTAATAACTTTTATTTTGACCTTATAACACTTCACATTAACTCGATCTAACATCGCATTCATTCATTTTGCCGCTAAAACCTTAAAAAGCTGATTCTGCAAACCTGCAGTCATAAAACTTTCTGCGACCTCGCAAAACACAATATTTTCTTTTGTGCACTTAACCATAGCATTAGTACAACATAATAAACCTACATCTAACTACACAAAACTTAACTCATTCAAATTCCTAATCTACACTAATCCTAAGTCCTAAACTACAAAAACTTACATAATTCAAGTACATAAAGAAGGGTCGGGTAAAGATTCATCCTTACCATCAGTTACATTACCTTCCTGACTGCTTTCAATGCTAACTATACCTCTTTGATTTGTGCCTTTGTCAAATTCTACTTCATCTTTATTGCTACATCAACCTTTCTCTTTGTTTCCTGCATTTTCATTCCTTCTTGCATTGTTCCTAGGGTTAGGGTTATGATGATAACCTCCATTGTTCATTCTGCAAAATCTTGTTGAGTGTCCAAACTTGTTGCATATCTGAAAAATGATTCCATTGTTTCCAAATCTCTGTCCTTGCTAGTTAATCTGTGACCTGCAATTTCTAGCAATGTGTCCTACTTTGTTGCATCTAAAACATACTACCACTTTTCTTTGATTCATTTCTTCAATAGATTTCTTATCTGCATTGTTAGTATTCCCAATCATTCTATCATAATTATTCAAAATTAGTTTAGGTCTTCTACATTTGTTAGCTCTATTTCCAAAACTATGACAATTATAACAATGTCCATTAAAAGATTTAAATTGCTTACCTGTGCAATCTCTCTTCATGTGCCCAATAGCATTACAAGCAAAACATCTACCTTTGAATTCTCTTTGCATACCTTTAGATGGTTCTTCCTATTTTGATTCTTATTGCTTTGATTCATCTTTCTCTCTAGGTGGTTCTTCTTTAGGTGGATCTTCCAATGTGTTCTCATCTAGCTTTATTTCTTCCACACTTTCAGATGTCTTCAGATCTAGCTTCTTACTTTCATGGTTTGTTCTAAACATACTATATCCAAATCTAGTCCTATCAAAGAATGGTTCTTCAAAAGAAATTTGTTTTTTAGTCTTATCACCTTTTGAATATAGCCTTTCAAGTTGTTGTTTAGATTGAGTTAATTCACCTTTCACAATTTTATTATACTTCTCAAGTTCCACATACTGCATTTTTACTTTTTCAAATTCGGATGTTTCCTTTTCAAGTCTTGACCTCAAATCTTCATTCTCAATTTTCAATTTTTCATTATCAGATCTCAAATTTCCATCTTTCATACTAAGCTTCAAATTTACTATCTTCAACTCATGCTTAAGGATCTCATTTTCTTTTTCTAATTCATCACAATCTTCAACAAGCATATCAGATTTATTTTCAGATTTCAGATCTTCAATCTTACCTTTCAATTTGTCAGTAGCATTCTTTGCATCTTCATATTTTCTTCTTAAGGAGTTTCTTTCATTAGTAAACATATCAATTTGCTCAAGAGCTTCTTCAAGATTCTTCTGAAGTTGATCCATATCCATAGAGATCTTACTCAAGCTGCTAAGCTTTCCTTGAATGTTCCTTCTCCAAGTAACTGTGCTCTGATACCAATTGTTAGAAATAGGAAATACTTAGAGGGGGGGGGTGAATCATTATTTCACAAACTTTTTCTTTTGCCCACTTATGGATATAACAGATTACTTTAGTGCATACAAAGATTATCAAGTTGATTAACAAACATAGCAGTGAATAGATAGAACTCATAACACATCATATGTTCTCGAGGAAACCCTGGCCAAGGGAAAACCCCGGTGGGTATGGTACCCACAAAAATCACTAATCAAAAGTATCCTGTTAGGGATATTCGACCCTGTTAGGAGTCAATTTACAATATATAGTAGATTTGTCCTAGTTAAAGGACTTTAGGCCTTGTTAGAAGCCTTAACCCTGTTAGGAGTTTAGATTACAAAACCTGATCACCAGCTGAGCTCACTACCCAAACAGGTAATACAAAAATGTTTCTGACTGTAATATGGTACTTCTTACAACTTTTCATCAATAGCCTTTGCTGCTATCACAATATACAACTATCACAAGTTATCTTTTCTTTCTTTTTACATATCACTTCTATCTTTCATTACATTTCAAGTATGCCTAATATATGAGTTATTAAAGCTAATAACTTTACATGGTCAGTATCAAAAATCATTATCCAATAGTAAACATCTAGGATGTCATCCCTTAATAATGTTAAGTCATTATTTTGACAAGCAAAAATAATCCCTTAACTCTTTCGCTAAAACTGTCTCCAAAACTGCTCTGTCTGCAAAACTGTCTTCGGTAAACTTTGAATAACTTTGTCCGTACTACTCCAAAATTTATGCACACTGAGATGGGGTATCCTCATACTCTATAGAAGCTTTAGTTAACTAAAAAAACAAAAATATTACTCTAGTGGACGTCACCAACTAAATCTTCATCAGGTGCTCTGTCAGGATCACTGTATCCAAACTTAGACAATTTCTTCCTTCAACTTTGCATACTTGCATTCCAAATTTTGCGCTCTTAATAGAGATCATATGTTGCCATAATGACAACATCTATGCATCCACATTAGCCAAATTGCCAAAAGATAGGATAACAATGTTCATTCTATGAATGATACATCATAAGACTTTTAGAGTCCACTCGGTAAAGAGATTTTGACTATATACAATGGTTAAATATGTAACAGTAAATGACCTACCTTAATACAACTTTAATTGTAGATTAAAGATCAATATTCAGTCCTAACAAATCCTTCTGATCAATATTTCACTTTAAATTCATTGGTAATTGCTCTTTGTAGCTTAGTAATTGTTTTGCAGCTCAGTTCTTACTTAACCAGTATGATCAGAATGCATGAAAACCTTGTTCACGCTATATTCCTATAGTTTCTATTTCTTCTGGCATATTTCATAATGAAATTCTAGTCTCTTATATAGATAGGTAAATCATTTTCTTCTCCACCATCAGCTTTTTCCACTTAACCACATTCATAGATTTTGCCACTTCAAATTTTCTTGGTTGACATGTTAGTAACATGTTTCAATCTGCTCCATTAGATCTTCCTTTAATTTTGTTAGTCGTTGATCTTCATAACAAACATTATCTGTTATCACTGAAATCAAGGTACTTTAGAGCTCATAAATCTTATCGGCTAAACTAATCATTTAGTTCATTCTGTTCTGCTTGGTTAAAAAAGAAATGTGTTAGTGAACACTACTCGGTTAATATTGTGATCAGTATACACTACACTCTGTCGGTGTATACTAGAAATGCTCCATTTACTGACAACACTGCTTTGTGTCTTTCAGCTCTATACTTCATCATAGATGAATGTGTTAGAAAGTAAAGATCCCCAAGATAACTGAGAGGGGGGGATTAATCAGTTATCTAATAATTTAACCATTCAATTTCTTTAAACAATATAATTAATGTACTAATCAACCATAGAAAGATAACCATACACAATTTCACAATAACACAAGATATGTTGACTAGGGAACCTCTTGAAAAGAGTAAACCCCGGTGGGAATGATGCCCACAAAATGATGCACTAATATGAAAGCTCCTTGTTAGAGGATGGACCCTATTAGGAGTCTTATGAAATACATTTAGTACATATAAATCCCTCTTAGGAGATTTTGAATCCCTATTAAAAGATTCTAACCCGGTTAAGAGTTTATGGAAGACAGAAGGACCCACTGCCCAAACAGCTTCAAGGCAAGATCTTTGAACCCACTATCCAAAAGATCTTAGAATTATTCAATAGAATAATATGAAATATATTACCTCCTTCACACTATGCCAAAACTACACTCTCTGCTACACAAGATCACAATTCTAGATCTCTGTACTCACAAGTCTTCCTTCATCACTGAATTAGCTCTTTTCTTCACTTCATGCATATATTCACATCTCAACCTTCACAATATATATTGCAACAAGGAAAAAATTCCTTCTTATATACCAAACTCAAATAATTACAAATGAGTCAGTCCTCAATTACAAAATAATAATTTTTACATGCTACACACAAAATTCACATAAAACTGTCAGCTTCCAGATACTGTAACTTTCTCCAAACACATCTTTGAAGTTTTCACTATGAACCACATCATCATTAATGAGTCTCCAACATCCCTTTAATTGCACAAAATCAGATTCCATCCCATCTAAGAGATATCCTCAAATTTCTAAAAATCGCTTCACAAAAACATTGTCCAAACACAGCTTTCACCAAAGTGCTCATAACTCTCATGAATGAATGAATTTCTTTTTGCACTTTTAACCATAGGTTAATAACACACCAAAGAACATACCATCAACTTCATAAAAGTCAATCTATAATACAATATGTGCGTAAAACAAAACTATACCTACTTTCCTGCTGATATCCAGAATATCACTTTGTTGACATCAATGACAATCCAAGTCATGAATGCAACAACAACTGCTACAAAATGACTGCCAAAATACTTTGCATTCATTCCTAAAAATCTCCCCCATTGGCATTGATGGCAACATAAATGAAAAACATCCAATGTTCCAAAAATCCAATACTGCAACATCACTACAAAATATCAAATTAAATCTTGCTTCATTTTCCTATTCAGCTCTCTCATACAATCCACAATGTTTTTCATGTATATCTCTCCCCCATTGACATCAATGATAGAAATTCCATCACTAAGTCAACAACAACTTAATGTCAAAAGACACTTTTTAGAAAAATACAATAACAAGAGTCCTCATGACTCATCTCATAAACTCCCCCATAGAGGAAGTTCCAACATCCAATCCAGAAGAAAGATAGGGCTCATATACCACTAAACGAATGCAATCATCTGCATCAATTCTCAAAAATAGGTTGGGGCATAACCCCAAGCATACCTCTCAGATACAAAAATGTATCCTTAGGTAAACATTTTGTAAATATATCTGCTATCTGTTCCTTTGTGCTTATGTACTCCAATCTTACTTCTTTTTCTGCAACTTTCTCTCTTACAACATGATACTTGATTCAATATGTTTAGTCTTAGAATGTAAAATAGGATTTTTTAACATACTCACTGTACTGGTGTTATCACAATGTATAACAACAGGCTCATCAAACTTTATTCCAATATCCTTCAACATCTGCTTCATCCAAATAATCTGATTACAATTGTTTGCTGCTGCAACATATTCTGCTTTTGTTGTACTTTGTGAAGTACAATTCTACTTCTTACTTAACCAAGAGACCAATTTTCCTCCAAGAAAAAAGGCTCCACCACTAGTTCTTTTCTTGTCATCAACATTGCCTCCCCAATCTACATTACTATAGGCACATAAAGTAAAATCATCATAATTCTCATACCATAATCCATAATCCATTGTTCCTTTCAAATATCTCAGTATCCTCTTTACTGCTGCATAATGTGATTCTCTACGTTCTGCTTGAAATCTTGCTACAATCCCAACTGAATGTGCTATATCAGGTCTTGTATGTGTCAAGTACTACAATCCTCCAATCATAGATCTATATTTTTTCTACTCAACTGCTGGTGTCTCATCTTTGCTAGATAACTTATGTCCAGTTACCATAGGTTTTCCAACAGGTTTAGAATCTTCCATTATAAATATTTTCAATAAGTCATTCAAATACTTAGTCTGACTTACAAATATTGTTAGGAATGAATGCAAAGTTTTTTGGCAATCATTCTATAGCATTTTTTGTTGCATTCATGACTTGGATTGTCATTGATGTCAACACAGTGATATTTTGGATATTAGCAGGAAAGAAGGTACAATTTTGTTTTGCGCACATGTTGTATTGTAGATTGGCTTTTGTGTAGTTGATGGTATGTTCTTTGGTGTGTTATTAACCTATGGTTAATAGTGAAAAAATAAATTCATTCATTTGTAAGAGTTATGAGCATTTTGGTGAAAGCAATGTTTAGACAGTGTTTCTGTGTAGCGATGTTCAGAAATCGGAGGATATCTCTTAGCTGGGATGGAATCTAATTTTGCACAGTTAAAGGGATGTTGGAGACTCATTAATGATGATGTGGTTCATAGTGCAAACTATGAGGATATGTTTGGAGAAAGTTACAGTAACTGGAAGCCGACAGTTTTATGTGAATTCTATGTGTAGCGTGTAGAATTTATTATTTTATAATTAAGGACCGACTCATTTGTAATTATTTGAGTTTGGTATATAAGAAGGAATTTTTTCCTTATTGTAATATGTACTATGAATATTGTGATGAGAATATATGCATGAAGTGAAGAAAAGAGCTAATTCAGTGATGAAGGAAGACTTGTGAGTACAGAGATCTGGAATTGTGATCTTGTGTAGTAGAGAGTGCAGTTTTGGCACATTGTGAAGGAGGTAATACATTTCATATTATTCTATTGAATAATTCTAAGATCTTTTAGACAGTGGGTTTAGAGATCTTGCCTTGAAGCTGTTTGGGCAGTGGGTCCTTCTGTCTTCCATAAACTCTTAACGGGGTTAGAATCTTTTAACAGGGATTCAAAATCTCCTAACAGGGATTTATATGTACTGAATGTATTTCATAAGACTCCTAATAGGGTCCATCCTCTAACAAGGAACTTTCATATTAGTGCATCATTTTGTGGGCATCATTCCCACCGGGGTTTACTCTTTTCAAGAGGTTCCCTAGTTAACATATCTTGTGTTATTGTGCAATTGTGTATGATTATATTTCTATGGTTGATCAGTACATTGATTATATTGTTTAAAGCTATTGAATGGATAAATTATCTGATAACTAATTCACCCCCCCCTCTCAGTTATCTTGGGGATCTTTACTTTCTAACAATTGGTATCAGAGCAGCGTCCTTGAAAGAAAAGTTTAACAACTTAAGGAGATCCATGGTGAATTTTAGAAAAGAAAGCCCTAAGTTTGATGGAGTAAATTTTGACAGCTAGAAAGAAAAGATGAAGACACATCTATTGTGTTTAGGACCAAGTTATTGGTTGATTACAAAGAATGAGAAGACTATCATTGAGGAAGACAATCTAGAGGTAGGAACGAAAGATGAACTAGATCTATTCATGTGTAACATACTTGCAAGAGAAGCACTTTTGTTAGCACTACTGGAGAATGAATATAGTCAAGTAAGATGTTTGAAAACATCTCATGCAATTTAGAAAGCTTTACGTTCTACTTTTGAAGGTGATGAACATGCAAAGAAGGCTAGATTACATAATTGGATTTGTGCATTTGAAGATATCAGAATGATGGAAGATGAATCTATTAGAAGCTATATTGGTAGGATGTCTGAGTTTGTGATAGGAATAAAGTCTTGTGGAGGTGATAAGATAGAGAATGAAGTGATATGGAAAATTATGAGAACTTTGACACCAGTATTCAAGTAGACAACACAGATGATTGAACAAGTGATACCTTATACATCAAAATTTTCAAGAGAGACTCATCTTCGAAGATTGGAAAAAGCAGAGATGAACTTGAGATTATCAGGAGAGCTACCTAGAATGGAAACAACATTCAGTGCTCTTAGCATTAGACCTACAAGAAGTACTAGTGTGAATGGAGATTATGCCAGTAGTAGCAGACCTGAGGAAGATAAGAAGATTGAAGAAGGTATTGCATTACTTGTAAAAAGAGAACCAGATGGTAAGAAAATCTTTAAATGTTGGACTTGTCAAGAATATGGTCATTTTGCATCTAAATGTCCTAAAAGAGTTAAGAAGTATAGAAGCAACTTTAAACCTAGGAGATCTAAAGAATGTTATTATGCAAATGATGAAGATTTTGAAGTAGGAATTGAAAAACATTTAAGTGACAGTGATAATGATAACTTTGAGGAAATAGGATTTGTAGCAATTAAAGATGAAATTTTTGAATCTGATAAAAGGGAAGAAAAAACATTAGTTTCACAAGTTGAAAAGAAATCTGATTGGATTATAGATAGTGGTTGTTCACATCATATGACTGGAGATAAAAGAAAGTTTGTTAAGTTAGATAATTATGATGGAGGAATTGTTAAGGTTGGTAACAATGCACCTTGTTTGATTAAGGGTATAGGATCTATTACTCTTGATGGAAAGACTAAAACTGATGATGTTTACTTTGTTGATGGACTAAGACATAATCTACTAAGCATTGGACAATTGGTTTATAAGGGTTATCAAGTTTGGTTTTCTGAGAAAACTTGTGTGATAAAAGATAAAGATGGAAATCTGACTGGAAAAGGATCTAGAGCCAGAGGTAATCTATTTCAGTTGAATCCTACTGAGATGACATGTCTGATAACTAGGATTGATGATAGTTGGTTATGGCATAAAAGGTTTTGTCATATAAACTTTGATAATATTGTCAAGGTGAGCACTACACTTGCGGTAAGAGATTTACCTAGAATTATGAAACCTACTAACATGATTTGCAAAGAATGTATGATGGCAAAGTAGAAAAGGAGTTCATTTCCCAATAAGAAGTTGACATCGGTAGAGAAGTTGGAGATTGTTCATACAGACTTGAGTGGTCCTACTAGGACTAGAGGATTCTATGGTGAAAGGTATTTTATGATTCTTGTTGATGATTTTACAAGAATGATGTGGATTGCATTTTTGAAAGAAAAATCTGAAGCATTTGATAAATTTAAGATCATGAAAAGCAAAATTGAGAATGAATCTGGAATGAAGATTAAGTGTCTAAGATCTGATAGAGGTGGTGAATTTACATCTAGAGAGTTTAACACTTTTTGTGAAATGAATGGTATTAAGAGACAACTTTCATCCCCTAGAACACCAAAACAAAATGGTATTGCAAAAAGAAGGAACAGGTCAATAACTGAAGCAGCAAGAGCTATGTTGTTTGAAAATGATTTGGCTAAAACTTTTTGGAGAGAAGTAGTGAACACAACAGTATACACTATGAACAGAGTACAAATCAGAGCAGATACAAACAAGACACCTTATGAATTATGGTTTGAACATACACCCTCAGTTAAGTATTTTAAAATTTTTGGAAGTAAATGTTATATTAAGAGAGATGATTATATAGGAAAGTTTGATCCTAGAAGTGATGAAGGAATATTTCTTGGATATTCTTTAAAAAGCAAAGCATATAGATGTTATAACAAAAGAACTAAGACTATTGTTGAAAGTGCAAATGTAAAAGTTGATGAGAAGTTTAAAATTCAGGAAAGAATGCTTGATTATGAATTTGATGGAGAAGCACAACCTCAGCCTAACATTGAAAATGCAGAATTATTTTTGAAACTAACAGTGATTTGCTAAATGAAAGTCATACTGAAGAAGACATAGAAGAAAATAGAGAAGAAAACAAAGAAGAAAGCAGAGAAGAATCTACAGTCGGAACAAGATCAGTAACTATGACACCTAATAGGTATACTTCAAGACATCACCCTGTTGAGCAAGTTATTGAAAGTTTAGATAGAGGATTTTTTACTCGGAATAAGGTACATTTATGTTTGATTTCTCAAATTGAACCTAAGACTACTAATGAAGCTTGTGAAGATGAACATTGGATCAATGCTATGAAAGAAGAACTAGAGCAGATTGAAAAAAACAAGACATGGGAATTGGTCCCTAGACCTGAAGACAAGAATGTGATTGGAACAAAGTGGGTATTCAAAAACAAGATGAATGAACAAGGAGAAGTGATAAGAAACAAAGCAAGATTGGTATGTAAAGGATATTCACAACAAGAAGGAATTGACTATGAAGAAACTTTTGCACCTGTGGCCAGACTTGAAGCAGTGAGAATGTTTCTAGCATATGCAACTTACAAGAAATTCAAAGTGTATCAGATGGATGTGAAGTCAGCATTTTTGAATGGTGAATTGGAAGAAGTCTACATTGAGTAGCCTGAAGGTTTTCCTTTGACACAAGAAGGAGATATGGTATGTAAGTTAAAGAAAGCTTTATATGGATTAAAACAAGCACCTAGAACCTGGTATGCAAGATTGGATAAGTATTTATTGAAATTGGGATTTATAAAAGGAACAACAGATGGTAACTTATACACAAAAGAAATTGAGAATGGTTTGTTGGTTATAGTTATATTTGTTGATGATATTATCTTTGGAGGACAAGATGAAGCTAGTGACAAATTTGCAGATGAAATGAAGACTAATTTTGAGATGAGCATGATTGGAGAAATGAAATATTTTTTGGGATTACAGATAACACAAAGCAAGGAAGGTATATTTTTAAGTCAAACTAAGTATTTAAATGACTTATTGAAAATATTTGGAATGGAAGATTCTAAACTTGTTGGAACACCTATGGTAACCGGACATAAGTTATCTAGCAAAGATGAGACACCAGTAGTTGAGCAAAAGAAGTATAGATCTATGATTGGAGGATTGCAGTACTTGACACATATAAGACCTGATATGGCACATTCAGTGGGGATTGTAGCAAGATTTCAAGTAGAACCTAGAGAATCACATTTTGCAGCAGTAAAGAGGATACTGAGATATCTAAAAGGAACAATGGATTATGGATTATGGTATGAAAATTCTGATGATTTTACTTTATGTGCCTATACTGATGTAGATTGGGGAGGCAGCATTGATGACAAGAAAAGCACCAGTGGTGGAGCTTTTTTTCTTGGAGGTAAATTGGTCTCTTGGCTAAGTAAGAAGTAGAATTGTACTTCACAAAGCACAACAGAAGTAGAATATGTTGCAACAGCAAATAATTGTAATCAGATTATTTGGATGAAGCAGATGTTGAAAGATATTGGAATAAAGTTTGATGAGCCTATGGTTATACATTGTGACAACACTAGTATAGTGAGTATATCAAAATATCCTATTTTACATTCTAGGACTAAACATATTGAGATCAAGTATCATGTTGTAAGAGAGAAAGTTGCAGAAAAAGAAGTAAGATTGGAGTACATAAGTACAAAGGAGTAGATAGCAGATATATTTACAAAGCCTTTACCTAAGGATACATTTGTGTATCTGAGAGGTATGCTTGGGGTTATGCCCCAACCTATTTTTGAGAATTGATGCAGATGGTTGCATCCGTCCAGTGGTATATGAGCCCTATCTTTCTTCTGGATTAGATGTTGGAACTTCCTCTATGGGGGAGTTTAAGAGCTGAGTCATGAGGACTCTTGTTATTGTATTTTTCTGAAAAGTGTCTTTTGACATTAAGTTGTTGTTGACTTAGTGATGGAATTTCTATCATTGATGTCAATGGGGGAGAGATATACATGAAAAACATTGTGGATTGTATGAGAGAGCTGATTAGGAAAATGAAGCAAGATTTGATTTGATATTTTGTAGTGATGTTGCAGTATTGGATTTTTGGAACGTTGGATGTTTTTCACCTATATTGCCATCAATTCCAATGGGGGAGATTGTTAGGAATGAATGCAAAGTGTTTTGGCAGTCATTCTATAGTAGATGTTGTTGCATTCATGACTTGGATTGTCATTGATGTCAACATAATGATATTCTAGATATTAGCAGGAAAGCATGTATAGTTTTGTTTTGCGCACATGTTGTATTGTAGATTGGCTTTTGTCTAGTTGATGGTATGTTCTTTGGTGTGTTATTAACCTATGGTTAACAGTGCAAAAATAAATTCATTCATTTGTAAGAGTTATGAGCATTTTGGTGAAAGTAGTGTTTAGACAGTGTTTCTATGTAGCGATGTTCGGAAATCGGAAGGTATCTCTTAGCTGGGATGGAATCTAATTTTGCGTAGTTAAAGGGATTTTGGAGACTCATTAATGATGATGTGGTTCACAGTGCAAACTTTGACAATATGTTTGGAGAAAGTTACAGTAACTAGAAGCTGACAGTTTTATGTGAATTTTGTGTGTAGCGTGTAGAATTTATTATTTTGTAATTGAGGACCGACTCATTTGTAATTATTTGAGTTTGGTATATAAGAAGGAATTTTTTCCTTATTGTAATGTGTACTATGAAGATTGTGATGTGAATATATGCATGAAGTGAAGAAAAGAGCTAATTCAGTGATGAAGGAAGACTCGTGAGTACAGAGATCTGGAATTGTGATCTTGTGTAGCAAAGAGTGCAATTTTTGCATAGTGTGAAGGAGGTAATATATTTCATATTATTCTATTGAATAATTCTAAGATCTTTTGGACAGTGGGTTCAAAGATCTTGCCTTGAAGCTGTTTGGGCAGTGGGTCCTTCTGTCTTCCATAAACTCTTAACCGGGTTAGAATCTTTTAACAGGGATTCAAAATCTCCTAACAGGGATTTATATGTACTAAATGTATTTCATAAGACTCCTAATAGGGTCCATCCTCTAACAAGGAACTTTCATATTAGTGCATCATTTTGTGGGCATCATTCCCACTGGGGTTTACTCTTTTCAAGAGGTTCCCTAGTTAACTAGGGAACCTCTTGAAAAGAGTAAACCCCGATGGGAATGATGCCCACAAAATGATGCACTAATATGAATGTTCCTTGTTAGAGGATGGACCCTATTAGGAGTCTTATGAAATACATTTAGTACATATAAATCCCTCTTAGGAGATTTTGAATCCCTGTTAAAAGATTCTAACCCGGTTAAGAGTTTATGGAAGACAAAAGGACCCACTGCCCAAACAGCTTCAAGGCAAGATCTCTGAACCCACTGTCCAAAAGATCTTAGAATTATTCAATAGAATAATATGAAATATATTACCTCCTTCACACTGTGCCAAAACAGCACTCTCTGCTACACAAGATCACAATTCCAAATCTCTTTACTCACAAGTCTTCCTTCATCATTGTATTAGCTCTTTTATTCACTTCATGCATATATTCGCATCACACTCTTCATAGTACACATTACATTAAGGAAAAAATTCCTTCTTATATACCAAACTCAAATAATTACAAATGAGTCGGTCTTCAATTACAAAATAATAAATTCTACATGCTACACACAGAATTCACATAAAACTGTCGGCTTCCAGTTACTGTAACTTTCTCCAAACATATCCTCAAAGTTTGTGCTCTAAACCACATCATCATTAATGAGTCTCCAACATCCCTTTAACTACACAAAATTAGATTCCATCCCAGCTAAGAGATATCCTCCGATATCTAAACATCGCTACATAGAAACACTGTCTAAACACTGCTTTCACCAAAATGCTCATAACTCTTACAAATGAATGAATTTCTTTTTGCGATGTTAACCATAGGTTAATAACACACCAAAGAACATACCATCAATTGTGCAAAATCCAATCTACAATATAGCATGTGCACAAAACAAAATTGTACGTGCTTTCCTGCTAATATCCAGAATATCACTGTGTTGACATCAATGACAATCCAAGTCATGAATGCAACAACTGCTACAGAATGACTGCCAAAACACTTTGCATTCATTCCTAACAATGTTTTCTTCTGCATATGTTGGTTGTATGTCCTGGCTTTCCATGGTGATGACATGTGGGCTTGGTGTTCTTTGGTTTCACAATCTTATGTTCTTCATTCATTGATGATTCTCCTTCTTCAGTAGATGATGAATGTTCATTCAGTCCAAGTCCAGCTCTATCACCAAATCTTCTAGGTGATCTCAATAGCTCTTGAAAATACTTTGCAACTTCATTGGGTTTTTTCATCCTTTCATTGACTTCTTTTTCAGTTCTTAATTCATGTTTTAGCTAATCATTTTTAGACCTTAGTTGATTGATTTCCATGTCTTTCCTGCCCAATTCTTGATTAGCCAGTAGTAGTTGATTTACCATATCTAGTTGATTATTTGTCAACCTCTACATGTCTCTTATTCTTTCATCTAGCCTTGTTGCAATTTGTCTTTTATCTTCTTCAGCCATTTCCTTATCATCTTCAGCTTTCTTTTTCTATTTCGCTACTTCACAAAGTCTGACAGATTGAATTTCTTGTTCTCTCTTTAGAGTTTTGATGTCATCATTTAGTATGGTATTTTTCTCCAGTAGTTCTTTTATAGCTTTATCACTTTTTGTAGATTTACCATTGTCAAATAATCCAGAGATGTCTTCTTCATTGTACTGTGGCACATTTTGTTTAATAGTAATTTCTCTTCTTTTTCTCAAAGATTTCTTTAATTCCCCTATGGCTGCTTCTAGTTGTTGTAAAGCTAGTTGTACATCAATCTTTTGATTCTCTATGATCTTCCCTAGTTTATAAGCTTCCATCTTAAGATCATTTTCTTCAAGTGGTTAGACTTTCCTATAAGAAACCTTGTAGCTCTGATACCAATTGTTGGAAATATAAATGGGAAGGTAATACTGAGAGGGGGGGTGAATCAGATATCACCTACTTTAACCTATTATACTGATAAAACTTTATGCGTGACATAAACAAAACTTGATCATTCTAAGTAACTTAATATGTTAAGCAACGTACATGAAATCACTCATAACACAGTAATTTTGGTAACCCAGAAACCCTTGAAAGGTAAAATTGGGGTGGGGATGACACCCACAAATCTTCACTACTGTAGTAATAAGTTTTTCCTATTAAGGCTTACAAAATGTGATCAATTCATGATCTACCCTGTGAAAGGTCTGCTCTGTTAAAAGCTAAAAGAATTATACAGTCTACCTTCCTAAAGGATTTAAAACTTACAACAAAGTAAGCACTCGGTAAAGAGATTACATAAAGTCTGTTAAGACTACTTGGTTAAGAGATTTACCCTGATACACTAATTAAAATGTCTTAGTACCTGATCTTTCAGTTTGCACTTATATGTAGATTATAGATCTCCTCTTTACTATATGTTAATGATCTCTTCTATCTAATCTTTGCCAATTCTGTCCTTTCACTGCTTAGCTCGGTCACTAAACTCTATCTTTGTAAGCTTTCCTTTACTGAATCATACCATTCTAATTACACCCTTCACATTCTCTATCCCTTTCTACTACATTTTAGGGTTTAGATCTTGACCTTATATAATAACCAAAACATCTTAACAATTTAAGATCTATAGTTCAAATTTATTCCTATTTCTGCTTAAGCTATACAATTTTCTGATTGGCTCTGGGTATTACATAGGGATCAATTATTACAATATGAATGCATAATTACCTCTGTAATTACCTCAACAAACAAAATAAAAAACACCACTATCACCAAAAATGGTTTACCTTGATCATTGTGCCATTCCAAACTTATATCTCATTCCTGGCTAACTCAGCAAATGTTATTCTTGGTACTCAGTATTCACTATACTCAGCATCTGTTAAACTCTCTGTCACTCGATAATCATTGCATATGTAACTTGGAAAAAACTATAGTTGGCATAATACAAACATATAGTGACCATGACTTTACTCGGCAGTACTACTACTCGGTAAGTATACAATACATAACTCGGCCTTTAAAAAATGACTCGATCATAGTGATGACTGACCATCATTGCCTAGATATATGACTAAGTGTGAAGCACTAATGGTCAACAAAACTATGGAGATCTACAGATTCCATGTGGGGTTCTTCTTCATCATTAAAGTCTTCTTAATAGACAACTTTTCCTAATCATTATCCATGATGAGAGATTCTTGTCTTATCTTTTCTTGTGATTAGGTAAGTATCATGCACGAGTGACCTTAGAATAGTTAAATTCAAGAAGGGTGAATATTTGATGAGGTATGGAAAGAAAAGGATTTGGTGAACTAGGAGAAACTTGGACTAATGATTAAGTCTTGATGATTGATTGGATTGATTGAATTGGATTTATTGAATTGGATTGATTGAATTGGATTGCTTAATTTTGATTTAGGATTAGATTGATTGATGAAATTGGATTAAAGAGGAACTAAGCCTCAAGGATTGATTGGATTTAAAGGTTTGGAACAAACCTAGGTGAAACAAGACCTTGTGATTGTGCAAACATAATATTGGTTTTGATTTAAAGTCTTCTTTTGTTTGGGTGATAGACTGATGATCCCCAAACAAAATAGGACTAGATTAGGACTACTATAGAAAGACTCAGTTCTCAAGGTAGTAAGGGATTAATGTTTTCTATTAAGGTCTATGAGACACTATTGGAATGATTCTTTCACCCTATGGCTTGATGAAGGTGTGAAAGATGGATTGATCTGATTCTGATTTAAAGTCCAAGATTCTGATTAATGCTCCTAATGTTTTGGGATGTGGATGAAGAAAGGGGTGTTAAAAGATGAGAAAGGGATGAATGAATTGAAGAGGATGAAGAAAGAAGGTCAAAGGTACTTATCGTACGATTCCCAAGTGACAAAGGCCATGTTCACTTTGTTCTTGGAAATAAAATTAGCAACCCAATTGTTGTTGATGATTTTATCTAATTTCTCAATAGCATCTAGAAATTATTGAATGGGTTTCAAATAAGATTGGTTGGCTAAGTCTTTTGATCAGTGATTTTCTTCTCTCTATGGACTCGTGCAGCTAGGAGTTTCATTTTCTTATGTTTAACACTATTAGTCATGAATTGAGGATACTATCTTGATAGATCAACAAAAATTCATGGCAATAACCAATTTCATACATACATCATTTTTCTTTTGGGATAGTCGACAAACAGTCCCACAAGAGACAAAGCAATCTTGTGGGAGAACATGCAAATGATCTCTTTGGTAAAGAAATTTGTAACCTTCAATTTTTGTATGTTCAAATAGATTTTTTCACTGGGTTTGTAACTTTGAATACATGCACAAGAACTTTCTATCTTAAGGAATCGACGTGACTAAAAAACCCTTGCTCATTGACTTAGGCACACATCCAAGAGCTAATCGAAATACAGTCATTGTTGAATATGCAATGGATCAATCAATGTTGTATTATCCAGTTCCAAGCATGCAAGGATGGCACGATATGATGAGTTTCTTGGGGAGATTACTATTCTCCTCACACAAGGATTAGAAATCCTTCGGGGATGAATCAAGTAGGCCTCTAATTTAATTGGTGTCTAGTAAGGTCTGTGGTGTCCTCCCAATTAGTTTGTATGCACGTGAATCACTTAAGAGCCTAGTTGACCATTCCAAAATCATAGGGATATTCACCTACCTCAGACTACCATTAACATGCCTCACCTAAGCTTGAGAGGATAAGGCGAGAGTTTTCTCAACACCTTGTTTCTATACCAATTGGGGAATTACTAGTTTGAGTTCATTCTCTAAAGAGAAAGCATTTCTCTCTAGACAGGCCTTGCTAGAAGTGTAGTCAATCAGACTTGATCTTTCTCTTCACCCAAGATCCATAAAGGTGAGGGGAAAGGATATAGATACAAGTGGATTGCTTCCGCATCACTTATTTTATGAAGGTTTATGCAAGAATGAAAAACACTCCTTCAAACACGCCAAGAAGTATTCATTCCAAATTGAACCTAGTTTAGACTAAGTGTTTTCTATCGTAGAACATCAAACTCTCATTTTCTTAACATAGAAGGTTCTTTGAAAAGAAAATGACAATGCTTGAAAATGAAATTCGATACTTTGCAAAAGAAAGAAAAAGTGTTACTCCCCTTTAACATTCAAGACTTTGT